>OW679202.1:119694347-119728405 GCA_940337035.1 Agriotes lineatus
CCTCCACCTAAACCTTCTGTCTGTCTGTATGTCTGCCTGTCTGTCCGCCTGTCTGTCTGTCTGTCTATCTGTCTGTCTGTCTGTCTGTCTGTCTGTCTATCTGTCTATCTGTCTGTCTGCCTGTCTGCCTGTCTGTCTGTCTGTCTGTCTGTCTGTCTGTCTGTCTGTCTGTCTGCCTACCTGTCTGTCTGTCTGTCTGTCTGTCTGTCTGTATGTCTGTCTGTCTGTCTGCCTGTCGGTCTGTCTGTCTGTCTGTCTACCAAATTTATAGACACTGATAATGGAGGTCATTAACTACATCTGGTGTAAATTTCTCAGACAAAGACCCCATACATTTTAGTAACCTTGTACACTCCCAGATTTTCCCGTCAAAAACACTGATTATAATTTGAATTTTCCGCCAAAACCTAGACAGAATTTGAATTTACCGCCAAAACCTACGCAAAACTTGAATTTTCCGCCAAACCATCGCGCAGACCTCCGCGCAGACTCCCGCGCAGACCTACGCAGAAACCTTAGACAACCGGTTTATTTTTAGCAACCTTGCACATTCCCAGACGATGACTCACATTCACAGGTCTGGACAGGTCTGACAAAATGTTTTTAAACATGTTTGAGATTTTCTCTTATACATCTGATTTTTAACCAATTTAGATAAGTTTGTATCCGGCAAAATTATACTGTCCCTCACCATTGAGTATAGCATCCTTATTAATTAGAGTATTTTTTACTAATATATTGCAGTGATCTAATAGCTTTTACTTGGCTTTATTTTATTTAATTCTTATTCTCTGGGTTTTATTTTAAATTTTGATATCTTACCTTTTGCGCACAGTCTTTAGCATTGTAATAACCTTAGTTATTCGACTCTAATCGACTATTAAAATCAGATTAAAACCAAAGAGCATATAATGAGAAGAGACTCAGGCTTATGGCTGTGAACGTATTGGTTGTTAATTGGGTTGCATACCCACATTTCTCAAATATATTTGCAGCGAGCAAACGTCCCTTGGACTTTTCTACCTGACACCAGCTGGCACAACCATAAAATTATCCCAGCACAAAGATTTATTGGCCATGTTGCCACATTCTCATAGCGTTCTGAGAAGGAAGTAGTGATGGGCAAAATAGAAGAAATTTTACAATCAAGATATTCGAATAGGTAAGAGTTGTTGAAATGTTTGGTTTTGTTATTTCATATGACTAGGCGTTCTAAGAAGGGTAGCACGATACACCTAAACACGGTATGTCAGCTAATTCGCCTTAAAACCGACTTGACATCATCCCCGAGCCGTTCATTTGAACTTTTGAAGTTGAATTTATTATTGCAATACGTACGAACGTAACAACGTGTCTCTATTATTCGTTTTTGACACGTACAATTCTTAATGAAATTATTGTTAATCTTCACAATGTAGTGGCAATTGCAAGTCATATGGGCCCCAGTAATAGAAAATTATTATCGGAGTTTCGAATTGGCTACGAAAAAACTTGTTTTTTTGGACATCCAAGTGATAATTCTTTAAATATTTACGTGTTTGCAGATGCAACGCATCTCATAAAACTTGGTCGCTACCATATTTTAGATTCGAGATTAATTGTTGATAATTTAATAATTAATAAGCTTGGTTTTGAAGTGTTGCTAGTTTCTGAATTAACGCTTACCCACAAACTTAGCCGGCATCATTTACATGTTAAAAGGTCCCAGAGACAAAAAGTACGGCCAGCTTTTCAATTATTATCCAATTGCGTTGCAAAAGCCATTGCGTATTTAGGAAGAACTGAACATTTACCGTTAAATTATCCTTGGGAAAAAATTTCAAACGTAATGCAAATATTTAATGATTGGTTCGATATAATGAATTCAAGGTCAAATTTATAGAGTGCCCTAAAAAATAGTTTTATTAGCATTGATTTAGATAAGCAAGTAGATACTATAAACAAGACATCGCAGTTAGTTCAATTAATTAATAAGAGTAGGCAAACACCGGTCACTTCTCCATTTTCAAAAGGGCATATTATTATCAAACAGAAGTCTAATTATTTCAATATGTAGATAGCCGCTACAAAGTAGAATATCTTTTAACTAGTAGAATTAATCAAGATGTTACCGATTTTTTCCTTATATACGTGGCATCGGTGGTTCATATTGGGGAAGCATTCTTCAGCAATTTTTACTAATAATAAAAATGAAGTATTTATGGCTAACCCAAAAGCAAAGAAAAAAGTACATATTTTAGCCAGAAGTACAATTTGCCTCGGTTCTCGTATACGTATATATTTATAGATATTGACCTACCCGTTCTAGCGAGCTACAGCTAATAACTAAAGAACTACTTATTTTTTTGTTGTATTCGTAACTGTCGCTATACAGTTAATATATCTTTTTATCATTGCATACCTACTTGGTATACTTTATTCCGTGTTAATAATTCTTGTAATGCAAACTTCAAAGGACAATGGCTGGATAATTTAGTTCCTTTTAGTAATATTTTAAAACATGCTATATTCGGTTTTGAAACCGGTCAACCGGTATGTTATGACGTCTGCAGGTATTTTTCGGAAAACGAAAGAAACTTAAATCGTAGTCTTGTTTGCGATTTCGCAAACAACCAAAATAGGCACATGTTAAAGGAGCCATTGAAAATGTATTATTATGACTTGCGTCGCACCAATTATTAAACCGTAGAATACTTAAAACACAATCTCAATACGTAAATACGTTGAATACAGGATTTAAATCCAGATCTTACTAAACTGTAAGGTACTGTACCATCAGCTAGCTTGTTCCGAACTAAACTAAAATCAAATTACTTGTCCTAATTTCCTAATTCATTTTGTTGTAAAGATCACATGTTTCTTTACCAACTATAAAGTTTGAAGTATTTATGGCTAACCCAAAAGCAAAGAACAGAGTACCTATTTTAGCCAGAAGTACAATTTGTCTCGGTTCTCGTATTTATTTATAGATATTGACCTACCCGTTCTAGCGAGTTACAGCTAATAAATAAAGAAAATGAAGCATTTATTTTCGCTAGAGATTATATAATGTTAATCACATAAAATATTTAAAACGACCATCTAACGAATTTAATGCTTTTATAAGTATTTTGATAAAACAATTTCCCACATTTTATGAAAATTATAAATTATATAACAGTGTAACTGTAAATATACAAAAAGAATGTATAACAATTATGAAAGATTTTAGAAATTTAACCTGCGAAACTCATTTACATTATGTCATTTCTCTTTTTATTAAAATTATGATTAACAGCATTCACAAAAATATAATTCAAAAGGTACATTATAATAATTCTAAAAATAAACTTCCAATTTTGTCATCTCAATAAGGCAGGCTACAGTGAAATGAATGCTTCATTTTACGATGTTCCACAGATTTTATTCGAGATATTAACTAAAAATAAATTTTAATTGTACAGAATAACTTGTTTATAACTTGAATTGAATTTCCTATAGCAGTCTTGCACGTGTGGTGGCGCGGCAAACACGATCGTTGACAAAGAAAACAAAATACACCGTTCATTTTGCATGGAATGTGCCGCCTTTAAAATAATCGTCTAGCGGTCATATTTATTTAGCAGTGCCTCGATTTTTTTGCTGAATATCAAATTGATATCATACGAACTCTAGCTCCAGTATATCTGATTTGAAAATAATGATAAATGATGTAGATAGGGGAGGTTTTTTGGAATTACCTAAGTCAAAAAATAATGCTGTTATAATATTTAAGATCATTTAGTAGCTTATTTGTGTATAATGACGTTTCTTTTACGCACAGTAGTAAAAGGCCATAAATAACTCTACCCTTAGCTTTAAGAGCCGTTGGGTTGGATGTCTTTTGTTGTCGGACGGGTTAAATCTAGCCCAGATTTGCCAATGGTCCGTTTCCTGTTTTGACACTTTTGAAAGAAGCTGTAAACAAACGGAGGAGGTCGGCTCAGGGAGCGATTGAAATAATAAATGTTTTATTGATTTTACGGTGTTTTTTAATTTCTCACAATTAAAAACATTTTTCGAAATTATGCACGCAATTATGAAACTACAGTAAACTAGAGCTGATATTTACTTGATCACTCGATATACTATAATCAAAGAGCACTCAATGCTCTTTGCTATAATGCTGACAAAACTAATATACCTGATTTTGTGAGGCCTGTGAAATCTGACACTTTATGTGGGTGAGCGCCCGACTCTGTTTTGGCTATAAGACAATGGGAAATTTTGTCTGCGTTTTGTAACCCAAGTTACTTTCGTTCGAAGGTTGTGTTAACCTTGGCAACACCGCACTTTAGTTTAAACCAACGAATTCTAGAATTATGGTTTTGCTCTGAGCTGTTTAACTGGGATCCCTCCTGCCAGAGGGATAAGACCTGGGAGCCTAGCGGGCGGGAGATTTTAAGCTATACGCTAATACTGCCCAGCGCTGAGTCTCTTCTCATTATATGCTCTTTGTTAAGACATAAACCATGAATACCGGATATAGGACAATTGTATATATTAAGTAATTAATAACTGCCTGTATCATGCGTTTAACAACTTTGTTAATAATATTAGTTAATTCAATTTTAGATTAATATTACTGTCTGTTTATATCTTCTATTCGTCAGAAATCTCTGCTACAACTATGCTCGTTGCAACAAAAAAAAAACTGGATTATTTACAAATACTGTTGTAAGAAATCGAAATTCCAATGATAAAAACTACAGCACCACTCCTTTTAGGAACAATATTTTAAGCTGCTTTTTATTTTTGTAGTTATTGAAAAAATGTAGTTAAAACATATAGTGCTGTGGCGTCGGATTTCGTAACATTCTTAGCCAAGGTGCTAACACAAGAACAAAGAAGGTGTTTGTTTTTGCGATATGCGGAAGTTGCCGAATCGGATAAACTGAAAAATGCTGACGATTATTTTATCGCTCCTGTTTTGTATTACAAAAATTCTGCTATCTAAGACTCCGCTTCCTACCAGAGTTTACTGCTGGAATGTGTATAAGATTGGCTAAAACTACATCAAACTTTTAACCTGGAAGAGTATTTTTTACTAATATATATATATATATACTGCTGTTCGATATTTGACAAGGTCCGGTTTACAAGTTTTCTGTCTGTCTGTCAGCAGTGCTTTCGAACCTATCGAATCTAAAATTTGGGTTTTACGTAAAAAAAAACAATATGCAATTAAATGGTACTGTTGCTAATATCCAAAATTTTTAACTCAGTTTACACTCCGAACTGTAACCTGTAAATCTCTACAGCATAATAATATTTCTTTAGAAACTTGCTAATTGCTAAAGTGAGGGGGTGCTGTACATAAATCCAAGCGAAATAAATAACTATCAGCTCAATTTCGAGACTGTGTGTATTTAATAAAGTACGGGAAAAACACATAATATTTACTTTGCTTACAAACAATATTGAGGATTTCTCTCAATGTCTCCAACACTTTTGTATTATGTTAAAGACTGTTTACTGACTGTTAATAACTATCAAAATATGCGAGAGACTATCAACTACCAGATCCCAGTCACTCGTTTCAACGTTTTCAACAAATAAAGCACAGGATATTTTATAAATGTCTTTATTATATACATCATATGGTATTTCTAAAATATTTGTTCACTCTACAGTTAACCCTATTTCTAATCGTCTTTAGCATAGCAGGCGCCTCTTCAAAGTAGTCACAAACACTTTTAGTTTTCATTACGTCTATGCACATTTGTAACATCCTCTGGTCGTCATTATCAAACAGTAGTACGTCGGAATCGTAGCGGAATTTATTAAAATGTATTTTACCACTAATATGCGCTGGAATAATCTTATGTGATGAATCGTAGATTTTGTTATCGACCTCAATCCATACGTGAAATGTAGGTCTTGCACCGTCATAAGCCATAGTACCCCATTTCAGTTCTGGTTTTAAAGGTTTGAATTTTAGTAGTTGTTCGAATAACATCAAACTTGCCGGTAAACACACCCCGTACATATTTTCACTTATGAACTCTTGGGATATAACATCACGAATCAGACCTTGTATAGACACCATGATGACGATACTGAGACATATTTGGTTGAATTTCGATATATACTATTAGGCTACAATGGCTACATACAATTAATCCGGTTTATTTTTTAGCAACTTTGCGCGTTTCTCAAACAAAGACAGCATTCAATTTAGCGGTTGTGAGGATTTTTTCTTAGACAATGGGTTCCATTGTTAAATTTTTAACAGCTTTGCACATTTCTCAAAAATGTCTGAACAGGTCTGAAGCTTCAGACAATAACATCCTGTTTATCTGATAATGGAGGTCAGCAAAAATTCATCCAGACAACAAAGACTTCATTGTTCAATTATCGTGCAGATTTCTCAAACAATGGCTTTCATTGTTCAATTTTTAACAGTTTTGCACATTTTAATCTCCAGACAACAATGGCTTTATTGTCCAATGTCGTGCTGATTTTAAAACAATGGATGTCATTGTTCTATTTTTACCAGCTTTGCACATTTTAATCTCCAGACAACAATGGCTTCATTGTCCAATGTCGTGCAGATTTCTCAAACAATGGATGTCATTTTTCTACAACATCCTGCAAGAATGGACATGTCTGTCAGACGATGAGTCACATCCTGTCGAGCCTGGCTAAGCGTAGAAATCTTGTAAAAATGTCAAAATTTGACATTTAGCCCAAAAATTCCCGGAAGTGGCACGTGACCTAGGTAAGGCCAGTGACCCCGCCCCCGCCCGTGACCTTGGCCTAGGTTCGACCCGTGACCTTGCCCTTTCGGGTGACATGCGAAGTGGTCCAGAACGCCTGTATGTACTCTACTAACGTGGTCGGGTTACAAGTCAATAAAAAGATTAGGCAAACATACATTTTAAAAAATATATTGTAGTCGAAAGTGTTGAAACTGTTGGAAGTATTTAAAGTCGCGGCTTTTTTGGAGCGTTTGTCCAGTAAGATTCTTGCAAGCTCGGTCGGCAGCCGAGTGGTGCTTACATTTTTTTAGATACATTTACGTTTTTGTTATCTGTTTCCATATATTTTCTCAGGATAATTAGGCTGTAGTAGTGAAGTCATTTTCTTTTCCCAATGCCTATTTATAAAGCTGTATTGTATCTGAGCCAATCTTCATGGTAAAGCAACATTTTAATGATGAGGATGGACAAAGGGTTACTTTATTCACTAGTGAATAAAGTAGTTAACGGGGGAGAGCAATGAGAGTTTCATACAAGTTTTGTGGAGATGGAGCCACAGTAAATTTATTTTACCATTCTGACTGTTAGACAAACGTCATTGCAAGAGAACCCTGTACAGATTGCAGGTAGTGATGATGTCACTTAATCCATTGTCACTAACACAATAGACGTTATCCTTTAATAGCTTTCGTTCACTATATTCCACAATTTGTTTTAAACTGAAACATTCCAACATAGTTGAATACACGGCATAAATCACCTTATAAGTCACCACTCAAGTAAACGAGAAATAATATTAAAAAATAAAACTAATTATTTAGAATATAAATTGTTTTTATTCTAGGCAGATAGTAGAAGATGCTTGTCAGATAACAAAATTGTCTTCAAATTACCACATTTTAAAATTATTTTCAACCTTTTATTTGAATACAATAAAATAATTGAAAATAAATTGATATACTGATTATTATACATTTTACGCATGACTACCTAAAATATAATTGCATTTCGATCTAATCTAAATATTAAAAATATTTATTGCCTCGAAGTTGAATCTCTAAAACTCTCAAAACGCAATTAACTAATCAGTTTCTAATAAGTGAAAGAATGCAAGCAATGAGATAATTCTCATTAGGCAGTAAGACTGTTTTCACAGAACTATTAATCACGGAAATGCCAATTTCTCTTATGGCAATTATACTGGCAATTTAGAAAATCTGGAAGCTACAACTTATATTTTTGCAGAGTAATCGTGAAAGTCGTCTTTTTTAACGATAAATCGTATTGAAAGTTCCACCTTTTTAACGCAAAAATCGTGAAAAACGTACACTTTTTTTAACTATTTTATTGAAATGTCAATTTTACTGTTGTCAATTCCGAAGTCGTTTTCGAGTAAATTTTGACCATGTCATTTGCTTGATTAACTCGGTCTTCACCCTCGTTATCAAGCTGCAAATTCATGAAAAAAAGTGACTTTCAAAACTAGTTGTACAAATTACTATTTTAAATAAACTTTTCCTCTAGTTGCATTTTATTTTAGTACATCATTGTATTTAAACAATTAGTTAATAAACAGGTGTTTAGTGATTGTGATACAACAATGCCAAGTACGCACGCGGTAACCAAACGATGTAATAAAGCTGCTAAAGCTAGACAACGTTACTGAAATCGAAAAAGGGTGGTACAATAAATTGAAAATTCTGAAGACGACGTAGCAGAAGATTTCCATTTAGAGTATTTTTCAAAGAAGTATAAACTGTTATTTTATTTTATAGTTACAACTAGTTATGTTAGCTGTAGTTACAATTAATAATGGGAAATTTCCGTTTGTTGCATGCTTTTTGGAAAACACGTAGAGGGTGTCCCTTTTTTGATGGCATTAAATGGAAATCTCCGTATCATTAGAGCTAAAGGAAAATGGTTCGCACATTATCAAGTCAACTTTATGATAGCATGCTTTAACTAAAATTTTGGAAGTTATTACTTTTTTAAATTAAAGAATTTTATTTACTTACGTAGACCATGATTTACGCAAAATCGCTAACAATTGAACACGAAATGCAAAACATAATTATTCCAGTTGGCTCTAAAAACTCCTCGTGGCGACATTATCCCAGTAAACGTACTAAAACAATTGAAAAGTATGTTTTTAGATGAAATAATATGAGTTTCACTAAACAGTTGAAAACTACAATAAAAAATCTTTACAACAAGCTACGGTTCTTAGTGATTTTGCGTAATTCATGGCCTACTTTACGTATATAAGAAAATGTCATTTAAAAAAATGTCAACTAAACTGAGTACAGAGTAGAATTAGTACTTTTAGCACTTACATCATAAATAGCTATTATTGTCAAGTTATACTGGGCTTTGAACCATTTAATTTGATGTTTGCATTTTGAAAATCGGATGACCAATAACTCTGGTCGTTTTCATGTATCTCTCTGTATATTTTTTCATCTCAAGTTTTTCGCTAGAAGACAACACTTGCGAATAGTTTTAAAAGAAAACTAAATTTAACGTGCTGGGAACATTATTGACCGCGTTATTTTTACTTGGCGACATTTTTGAAGTTGATGTATTGAAAGTGCGGTTATTGAAACGATATTATTGCAGGCGCTATTTTGTATCCCAACATTATTTTATAGTATACACTTGTTACTAAATAAACATTTAATTTCAGTATGCTAGAAGAAAATGTGGAAACAGAAAAGCCCGAATATCCTTAGCCAATACTTACTGGCAACCGAATTGTCAATATTGCTTTATTTATAGAGCAATTGCGAAACTTGGTTTATCACCATCGGATATGTGTATTTGGGAAAATGATCTTTACCAACGCGGAGCGATATATGTCGCTTGTAGCCAAATTTATCAGTGGCAAAAGAACAAATTTAATTCAAAGGGGAGTTTATAGAACGAAATGTATTGGGGCAGGATTGTCTTATAATTTAGGGCCTTCTTTCCATAAATTGTCGACCAATAAAAGAATAGCTATGTATGCAATAAGTGCTAAAAGTCGACGTTTATGCACGAGATATGAAAATTGTGAAACGAAGCCGAAGGCTGAGTTTCATAACATGTCTCGTGCATAAACGACTTTTAGCACGCGTTGCATACAATATTTTATCTACGACCTTAATTTTACCGTTATTAATCCATAAATATCGATTTAACAAAGGTTTGCATCTACGACACTTTTAATTTATGTCATAATAAACCTTTGAATAAATAGAGGGGAGGAAGGAGCATTTAAACAAGCAGGTTTGGTCCGCGATGGGTTTTGAATATGGCGGATAGGTGTTTCCGCTTTGCCAGTGGCGTGCTATACTATTTTTAGTATTGGGACACTCAAGTTCCATACAATTAAGTAAATATTTCTTAAATAATTATTGTAATAATTTTTGCAAGCCGAGTCTGTAAGAAAGTTAGATATATACCGGGTGTCCATTCTCAAAGTCGAACATAGCCAATTAACATTAGTGCATTCCCTCGTTGTTCATTGAAATAACTCATTTTTCTGTAGATAATTTTAACAGGCGTTGACAGAATCTACCTGATTTACGCCAACTAATTACCATTTTTTTTGACAAATGCTATCGAACTTGAAAAGCAAGGCATGGCATATTAAAAAATTCCCAAATTTTAAATTAATATTTTAAAATAAAAATCGCATCTTGAATATTATTAGTGTTATCATTTGATGCGTAATAATTTTATCTTTCCATTGATACCATTACCTTCCCTGTAAGTTGAATTGGCGGGCAGGAATATGCAAAAACGTTCAATACAATGTTAATCGCCTATGTTCGACTTTGAGAACGGACACCCGGTATAATTCAATTTAATTTATTATTATTACTCCAAAACGGACAATTTAGAATATGCCTATATTTACTACATATTTTAAATAATTATATTTTGAGATTTTTCTATTTCTCTATTAGGGTTGCTACTAAATTAGAGATAGATTACAAACTACAATGGTTAGGACATGATTTTACTTATAAATTTCGCTCCATTTCTATTTCAGAAGTTAAAGAACCATAAATTTAACGGGCGCTCTCAATACAGTTACTAAAATTTAATAATCGCCATTTAGACCTCGCAAATATGAAGTACGGAGGCAATTAAATTAGATAAAAATTGAGCAGTTTAATGCTAATCGATACGCAAAAAAGACATGCCTTAGGGAAGATTAAAAACATTAAAATAGACTAGTTTCTACCAATACATGTGCAGTACTTGTTTAAAGGTTTACACAGCATTCGAAGCAGGCGCGCGTTGTAAAATATGCAACTTGTGCACCTGTCAGCATATATTGACAAGAAATACGTCGAAATTAGTTTCAGAGGCTGTCCTTACCGGATGTCCTGCTGGTAGATAAAACAATAAAGGAATAGCTAAAGTTTACTGGCCGTCGCTTGCGTATTATGCATGCAATTTGCGAAAATTCTCGACTGTTGTACTTTTTACAACAGCGCATCCGCCGAACGGTTAAAATGAGATAGACACGCCACTGACTGCTAAGTGACGTCTGAAGGTCACAACTATCATTTTTGTTTTGTAATTTAATGATGTCAAAACTTTTCTTAATTTACCTAATTAACTTATTGTGTCGATAGACTGATGCTTACTGATGAAATGTTATTCCAGCACTTGAATTTTTCTTGGTTTGTGAACAACCACAAGCCGCGCAACTAACCATAATGACAGCTGATGAGTCACTCGTGGGGTTTCAAGATGTCCTACTTCCGTCCCGGTAGTTGTTGTACGGTTGAGATACGTAAGCTCCTTCCTCTCTCTATTTATTCAAAGTAATAAACAGTAGCCACGCCGCGCGGGCGATTGTTTGCCACGCCAGTGCTGCCAAGGTGAGTTACGAAATGTAATTATTGATACTCCACATCTGACTGTATTCATTACATAATGCTTTAATTATTTCAAAAACACTTTACCTGTAACGCAAGAAGCAACTAGAATAACTTTACAACTTCACTTCCAGTTCGAAATTGTAGTTTTATAACCTCACTTCACTTGTAGCCCATGTGCTAAAAGTAAACAGCTGATTTCTTTAACCGCGGTAAACTATAAAACGTCATTTTTAGTGAAACAAGCTAGCGCTAAAAGGCCTACTTTTAGTAGGTAGTGGTCGTAGATAAAATATTTTTTAGAAAGCTTCTGTAAGAGACGCAAAAAAAATCCTGAAGACCAAAAAGAGAATTAAGACATCAGTGCAGCAGGACGACATGGACTATAGTTCGAATTCAGCAGAACCTGATATGAATTCTGTCGAATTAGCAAAATCAAAAAAAGACAAAATCATGGAGGAGCTAACAAAGGATAGTGTTACAGATGTAGAAAAAAATACAAAAGGCCAAAGGGATAATATAATTTGGCATCAGGTACGAAGAAATCGCCTAACAGCTTCTGCTTTTGGAAGAATTTGTCCAAGAAGAAGCACTACACCGTGTCACAATTTAATTAAAGAACTGTTTTACAGAAACTACGATTTAAAAGTAAAATCACTACAATATGGCATTGAAAACGAGACAAAGGCTGTTCAATTATTCCAAAGATGTTCCAACATTAAATCAATAAGTAGCGGTTTTATTATCTTTCTCAATTTCAATTATTTAGGTAAATATTGAAACATCATAATAACAAACAAGCATTATACCGCTCTTTAAATTAAAATTAAAATGGTAGATTTTTGTATAATTAAAGTGAATCCACATTCATTTATCAGGTTGTCGTTGTTTTAATCGCGATTTAAATTTATTGAACGTTTTTAAAACTTTTAATTTTTCCGGTAATGCATCATACATTTTTATACCTACGTATAAAGGACTATTTACTGTTGATGTTTTTGTAGACTGAGGAAGTTTGAAATCATTTTTCTAGTATTATAGCTGTGTACGTTAGATGATTTAGTTAATTGACTTTTCTTCTTAAAAATAAATTGGCATAGTTTGAGAATATAAAAATTAGTTACAGTAAAAATATTTAATTTGAGAAAAAATGGTCTACGAGCATCGTATTTTTTTAATTTATTCATAGTTGTTATTGCACGTTTTTCTATTTGAAATATATCTTTTGAGTTACCCCAAAATTCTATACTAAAATAGTCCTGTAATGAAAGCAATTCCAAATTCCAAAAAATTGTACAGTAATGCATGATGTCCAGGACGGGTGCCAAAAAAATACTATACACAATATCAGGAACAACTAACTCATTTTATAAGATGGTGCCCATTTTGCATTTTTTAATTGCTGTAAAAACGTTTTCAAGATGTTCCTGATAGTAATTCGTTTTATAAAATTTGTTACAGCAACATTTCAAAAAGATTTATAAAATACCAACTTTCTAGTTGGGATATGCATTTCCGTTTCATATGTTATATTTCCTTTTTATTAGTGACATAATTAATTTAAAAATAAATTATTTCTCCGCGATATTACAAAATGGATAGTACGTAGTGGTGAATAGTGAAAATATAATATTTCAGGGCCACAAACTGCAGGTAATGCAACGAAAGAGCTTAACTATACTTAAGTATCCTTTACAAAAGGATTAGTGTAGCGACAAGTAGTCTATTGTAGTCACAGGTTACCTGCTTTTCGTCCATCATGGCCGATCATCTTTGAGTGCGTTTAGATTTTCTATTAAAAATGAGTAGATATTCTGGTACTTTTATTGAGTTCTCTTCAATGGAAAAAGTTGAATTTGATATCAAAAAATGCAGAAACACCAGCCCCAGGACATATGCAAATTTAATTAAAATTCGGCCAGCTGGTTATTTACTTATTGGTTTATTAGTAGTAATTTAGCATTCGAATTCTTGTTTTTTAAATAATAATGGCAAAACCAAACGTTAAAATGCAATCTAAATTTTTCAACTCATAGCAGCATAGATAAAGAATAGCTGTGCCAAAATTGAAAGTAAAATATTGCTTACCTCGGCAGATAAGTACAATATACTTATTTTGGTAATTAATAGCCCATTTTTTTTTCTCATAAAAATATCAAAAGTGATAACACCAGAAAGGAACATGTAAAAGGAAATTACTAAAAAGTGAAAAATGAGCAAGTTATAACCATTATTAAGGTACTTACGTTTACCTGATACCCTGTTCTTAATAATCCATAACAACTTACAAAATACAAAAATGTTATTGTGGAAACTAGTACACATCCAAGTAATACAAATAATATAAAACAAGTTTCTTTTAATTACAATTTAAACTTACACCTTTACAAAGATATTGACTGACATTTAAATTAATTGCTTTCCTTAGTTACTTATCCACCCTCGTCAATAAAGTGTTACTTTAGCAACGAGATTTTAGTAGATAATAGTGGTTTGTATACCAAGACACTGAAGTTTAGCTTTTTATCACCAATGTGGATTTAGTTGCCGAGGCCCGTAGGGCCAATGTCTGTGAAGTTGGCCAAACCCAGGCAAAGATTTAGTAATAAGTCAAAGGGAATCGTTTGTTTATCGTTTGTTTACGTTTGTTTAGCTATTTTCAGCGTTTGTTTACACCTCTGTATACTATAACCAGCACCCCTATTTGGGTCGGGCCAACTTCACGGCAGCCAAACCCAAAATGATAAATTGACAATTTCTTGGTGGGAATCGTTTGTTTATCGTTTGTTTACGTTTGTTTAGCTATTTTCAGCGTTTGTTTACATCTCTGTATACTATAACCAGCACCCCTATTTGGGTCGGGCCAAATTCACGGCAGCCAAACCCGAAATGATAAATTGACTATTTCTTATTGTGAATCGTTTGTTAATGTTTGTTTAGCTATGCTCTGCAGAGTTTGTTTAAACCATGACCCCCCCGTTTTGCAACAATTTTCTAAGCACATAAAGTTATATCAAAACAAATTAGGTATTTCTGAAAGCGGCATGAAAGTGTCTACTTTCCTAACTCATTTAAGGCAGGGTAGTAGTTAATTTTCTGACTAGTCAGGAAAAGACTCTATCCGGCTGAAATAAATAAGTACAAAACTAAATTAGCTCAGTATTTATTCTTGGCAGTAATAGTAATATAGGGTAAATTATTATTAATCCATCCAAATTGAAACATCTTGAATCATTTGTGATTAATGAGTAACGCTGTTTTTTTAATGTAAACGGTTTCAAAAATATAGTATACATAATACGTCAGGAAAACGTATTTATTGGCTTTTTATGTAATACACTATTAAACCTTATTGAAAAGTCGACACATAAACGCCAATTTAAAATAAGGCTGCTAATGAATCAGGAATTCAATCGTAGGGTGTGCACTCGAAGATATAGATAACAAAATACACTCTTTGGAATGACCTTGTGGATATAAATGTGAAGGAACCCATTCTATTTGCAATTGCAAAACACCAAAAAAATACTTTCCGATTTTTTATTACTGAAAATTTATGAATTTTATGTGTACATTGCATTTACTAGCTTCTTTTGAATATTCCTCAATGATTTTTAAACTAAGGGAAATCTTATTATTTCTGGATTCAGATGATGTCAAATTAATTACGAAGTTATTTTTAACAAATGCTACAGAAATTGTTTAAACAAAACTTACCGGGAATGCGCGGTATAAATTTCATCATCAACGTATTTTGAAAACTATTGCACATAAAGGCATACTTCCGCGTATGAAGGTTTGTAGAAAAGAATGGAGAAATTTTGACTGGAAGAATTATCTCTATTGCTTTATTGTTGTAAAAAATACGATATATTTTTCTGTACGTGTTTTGAGTTTCATGCGTGACGCGCTTTGCCGATCACTGATGTACACCGCGATACAAATATACCATGCTTACAAATCATTTGAATGCATTATACTTACTCATAATTATATTACGCTGTTTGGTTATAAGTGAATAATGTCATTTTTAATCACTAAAAAACAGAAACTTAAACATTTCTTTACTTGCGAACAAAACCATTAATAGTAAGTACTTCATGTTCTTCATCTATTTATTATAACTTAAGGGCGAAAATATATAGATATAAAAAATAATTCAGTGATTTTCTCATAAAGCAGCTATAAGAGCAAGAAAAATCAGAAAGAAATTAAAAATCGAAGCTACAGCTTTTTTAAGAAACTGCCAGTTTACAAAAAATATTATTGATTATTGTACTAACGCTGTCTACTTTAAAAATAATACACTTTTATTGCAAGCAAAATTTTTTGGTTTATATTTTCATAATAATAATTATTAAGTTTTATTGTCCATATAGGCCTAATCCAATAGGTTACAAAATATGATTTCAAAATTGTCAATAGAAAAAACATTAACATAATAAGATAAAGTCTTTGCCATGTAAACCGTTATACGTCGCTTTACAAGAAAAGCACTGTATACAGAAATATGCGTTTTTAAAGCAAATTAATAGCGCTTGAGCCTCACAATAGCAACCTATTATACATTTCGATCCAGCTACAGTTAACAGAACATTTTTTAAATTTACACGCACAACAAACATTTTCGTAAGTTACATTGGGACGAACACTTAGTTTTTAAACTTGAAATAAGCACATTAGCCTTCAAGTTCCAACCAAAATTAATTGGATTGGGAATTTCTGGATTTATCGTACTCGCATTTTTCTAAATAGTTATTTGATACGTAGCTCTCAAAATGTGTTGGTAAAACGAATCCTTAGTAGGTGGTAAATTTCTAATATCAGTGTGAAACAGAAATAAATATAAATTACAATACAGTGACAGAGGAATAATTATTCAATTATTTAAGCACGATTAACTATGACATACTTGGAGATGTTTTAATAGTTAATTTTAAAACATTACTGCAAACATTTTTGATATAAAGCAATAAGGTATATGTATTCATTACAATCATTGTCGAAATTGAAAAGTCAAAGAAGAATTGATGTTAGTGTCGACAATCTTTACTAAATTTTTATCAATATTGAGCGTACACCATTGATCATTTGCTTGGAAATGTTTATCATTAAATCTGTCCGGACCTTATAAGTCCAGGCATATTAGACAAATTTTAAGGAAAGCCTAAGAAAAATAATGTAGTCTTGAGTTTTAACAGAAATATTTCTTGGTGTCCTAGAAGCGATCCCTTAAAAGTCCCTCAGAGATGTCCGCGTTTTAATGTTTTGAAGCAAGAAGCTGAGGGAGCCGAGTGTTTATTAGAAAGAATTACGATAAAGTAAATTATCCGTTCATATTACAGAAAAATGTTATTACAAAAAGTTTTTCAGAGTGCAAAATTATAGCCCACTGCAAAATTTCAGAAATATTGGGCTACTCTTATGCAACAGTGCGTATGAGATGGGGCAGCTTAAGGTCGAATTTCGCGTTAATGTGGACACACCGGTCAAAAACACCAATTTTTTCCAGGTACTACTTTGGTACTTAGCTTTCAATTTTTGATAGGAACCAACTCCTCCGTCGGCCATCTTGGATTTTATAACTGCCATTTTGAAATATAAGTATATTATCACTATCTCGACTTCTAAATCACTTAGGATCACAAACTTGGTATCTAAATATACATATTTAGGGTCAGAAAATACAACTACACAATTTTTTTTATTTTTTTTAAATTAAATATTAAAGTACCTCGACTGCCAGGGCCTTTGGTACTAATTTTAAATAATACATAACATTATAATATTACGATATTACAATATGGTTACATTTATAACAGTTGTAAAAGACCAGTGTTCTTCAAAAACATTTTTAGTTTGTTCAATTGGTTGGTATAGCATTGGTTAATACATCGCACAGATTGTGTCCTAGCTGACATACGTTACGGTGATGTTCATATTTTCGGCATTCGCATATTAGGTGTCTTATGGTTACAGATTCATTACAAGTGTTGCACACTGGAGGGGGGTTTTGTTTCATTAGGTGAGTGTGGGTGATTTTACTGTGTCCTATTCTTAACCTGCTTATTTTTACTTCCTCTTGTCTGGTCAGCTCCACTGGTGGTTTCCATTCCATAGCGTCATGTTTTATTTCCTTTAATTTGATGTCTCGGCTATTGAACCACTGCTGGTTCCATTTTTCGAAAATAGACTTCTTGTTATGGCTTTTAATGTCATATGTCGGAATATTAGTGTCTTCTATTGTGGTCTTGGTTGCAGCTTGTCTCGCTAATTGGTCCACTTCTTCATTGCCTCGAATACCAATGTGTGATGGTATCCATATGAAAGTAATTATTTTTCCTGACTGATGGAGTTTATATAGCACTTCATGTATTAGTCGCACGATCGGGTTACAGCTATAAATGTTTTTTAAAGATTGTAAAACACTAAGAGAGTCTACCAACACTATAAATTTATTATGGACATCTTGGAGGGCATATTCTAGTCCTTTGTTGACAGCGAATAGTTCTGCGGTAAAGACTGAACACATATCATTTAGTTTAATGTAGTTTTCCTTGTTATTACATTTAAACGCACAGCCGGTGTTGTTATTAATTTTAGACCCGTCCGTGTATATTTTATGGTAGTCCGAGTAATTATCCAGGATTTGGTAAAGGGACGATATATATACTGATGGAGGTGTGTCTTCTTTTGGGTACATTGTAAGGTCCACATGTACACGAGGCAGGGGAATTAACCAGGGAATTGTTGTTGGAAGTGATAGTTGTATAGGATGCTCATGTATTTTTAAATCTTCATTTATACTTTTTGCACGTATGTTCCACGGTCGTGTAGTTTTAGTATTTATTTGGTAGGAATTCTGGTATGCAGGCTGGCAAACATGTATAAAATTTGGGTGGTTATGGTTTTCTCTTATAAATAGTACGTAATTTATAAGCTGTAAATTGCGTCTGAATGGCGGTGGTAGTTGTCCAGTTTCACTATAGAGACTCACAGCTGGACTTGATCGAAATGCACCTGTAACTATCCTCAAGCCGCTATTATATAAAGCATCTACAGTTTTAAGGATGTTGTGGTTGGCTGTTCCGTAGATAAAGTTGGAACAGCCAACCACAACATCCTTAAAACACAATTTTTAAATGTATCAGAATATATATTTCTTCACTAATATATGTACCAATTACAAACTATTCATAAATTAACTGTTTTGTCCGGTGTGTCTACATTTTCATGTAATTGTAATTAATTTTACAATTCTCATTAAAGTTTGCAGCTATCGTTTAGTTTATCCTCAAATAGTTCAAGTACATTCGATTTGCACTATTATCTTTCCAAAATATAAATTACGTTATTTAAAATTTTAGTGTAAAGTTAAAACTCCTTTAAGTCTATACCCGTGGTACCTGGGTAACCATATAATAAAACTACAAATTGAATACCCAAATATATTAGAAACACACATATAATAAGTTCAATTACATTGTTGACATTTATTTATAACTATTTCTTGTTCATTTCATGAGGGGCGCTCACAAGTGTCACATAAATTTTGTGTTTTGAGGCGCCTTTTGTTCTCCATAGATAGACATAGATAGCAATTTCCAACCACTTTTAGACGTCCAGTGGGATCTCGATTTGATCATCCTGAATTAGTAGCTGTCGCAGTAGTTAGCAATTGCTTGCCGATCATACATTCAATGGCTAATTTAGTAGAAAAACGTCTATAAACATTATAAATACAGAGCATTCATCTAAAATGGCCGTAGGTACCCGGGTTCCCCGGGTATAGACTAGCGTATAGAAAATTTCGCATAGACACAAGAGTTAAACAATTTCTGTAGCATTTGTTAAAAATAATTACGTGATTAATTTGACACCTGAATCCAAAAAGATAAGCTTTGAGAGAGCATTGAGAAATATTCAAAAATAAGCTTGTAAATGCAATGTACGCATAAAATTCATCAATTCAGATACAAAATTTCAGAAAGAGATATGACTTAAATGAAACCGTTAAAATTGTATTTATTAAAACGGTTTGATCTAAGTAGGTAGAACTTCCTTAAATGTTGTATAGGGTAATAATTTTTTGTAAAATTTTGTCGTATGATAAACAGAAAGGGTAGTTTACTTGAAAAGAAAATAGTTTTCGCTTCACTGTCAAGACCGAAAATGTTCAGTCCATCTCACGTCTTGTAACATCAATCCTGGGATACACTGTATACAGTGTGTCTGCTTAAGTTCGCACCATATGGAAAACTTTTTATTATTAATTTTACGAAAAAAAGTTATTCTTTATAAAAAGTTCTGCATGGTCCAAAACTTAAAATTCATTCATCAGATATAAATTTTTTAAGCCGTATACGAGGAATGCCAAAAATATTAATTCTGCTCAAGAGTAAAGTACCTTTATTTGTGACAATATCGAAAATTGTTATTAAGAAAAGTTGAGTAGAATCGAAAACTACGTTCAAATATACAATTACACCTATCTACGATAAAAATCAGGTTTTGTTATTTTTCACATTTTTTTTTAAGTTGTTTCATATGGAAAATCATCAAAATAATGCAACATAGAGGTTACAAGACGTAAAGGTTATGAAAGTTATAACGAATAAAGAGATAACTGAAAAAAGTTTCTGATATTGTCAAAAATAAAGTTTTCCATATGAAACAACTTAAAAAAATGTGAAAAATAACAAAACCTGATTTTTATGGTAGATAGGTGTAATTGTATATTTGAACGTAGTTTTCGATTCTACTCAACTTTTCTTAATAACAATTTTCGATATTGTCACAAATAAAGGTACTTTACTCTTGAGCAGAATTAATATTTTTTGACATTCCTCGTATACGGCTTAAAAAATTGATATGTGATGATTGAATTTTAAGTTTTGGACTATGCAAAACTTTTTATAAAAAATAACTTTTTTCGTAAAATTAATAATAAAAAAGTTTTTTATATGGTGCGAACTTAAGCAGACACACTGTATATGTATATACATATATACACCAGATGGCGAGTTGTCTATGGTGTATAGGGAATCTCATGTTAAATCCAGCATATGCGAAAACTCGATCTTCTGATTGGGTTAAACTAAAGATCTAACATTAAAAGCGGCTTTAGTATTAAAAACTGTATTCAATTCTCAATTTAAAGTTTTCTAGGAAACTATTTAACCAAACAATTTAATAATCATGTAAAAAAGCGTCTTTCATGAAATCTCAACTAATTGCACCAGAAACAAAACAATACGTTCTTTCTGTCAGTATAGTCATTGTAAAGTAAACCAATCTGTGTTATTATTGCGTGTAATAATAGAATTTCATTGTTCAAGATGTTAATCACATAATGAAAATTTTCGTATTAAAATTTATCATTTTGGGTTTGGCTGTTGTGAAGTTGGCCCGTTCCAAACCGGGGTATTACCTATAATATAGAGATGTGTAAACCAATGCTGAAAATAACTAAAAAAATATAAGCAAACGCTAAAAAACGATTCCCACTAAGACATGGTCAAATTATAATTTTGGGTTTAGCCCGACCCAAATAGGAGTGCAGGTTATGGTATACAGAAATGTAAACAAACGCTGAAAATATCTAAACAAAAGTAAACAAACGATAAACAAAAGATTCCCACCAAGAAATTGTCAATTTATCATTTTGGGTTTGGCTGCCGTGAAGTTGGCCCGACCCAAATAGGGGTGCTCATTATAGTATACAGAGGTGTAAACAAACTCTGAAAATAGATAAACAAACGTAAACAAACGATAAACAAACTATTCCCACCAAGAAATTGTCAATTTATTATTTTGGGTTTGGCTGCCGTGAAGTTGGCCCGACCCAAATAGGGGTGCTGGTTGTAGTATACAGAGATGTAAACAAACTCTGAAAATAGCTAAACAAACGATTCCCACCAAGAAGTTGTCAATTCCTAATTTTGGGTTTGGCTACCGTGAAGTTGGCCCGACCCAAATAGGGGTGCTGGTTGTAGTATACAGAGATGTAAACAAACGCTAAAAATAGATAAACAAACGTAAACAAAAGATAAACAAACGATTCCCTTTGACGTATTACTAAATTTTTGTCTGGGTTTGGCCAACTTCACAGACATGTAGGGCCAAGGCAAATAAACCCTACGGGCTTCAGCAACTAAACCAGAAGAGGGATAAAAAGGAACTTGAGTGCCGAGGGGTGCATTATGTTTTTTTAAAATCGAGAAATCGAAATTACAACATTTTAATCAACTTTTGTAGGTTATTTTGACGTTTACCTATCGCCCCGCCACCTACAAAAAGTCGAAAACAATTAATTACTTCACTACAGATTTCTCGTATTTTGATCACGATTTCGAAGTTCTTCATGCCGATTTAAAAAATTTACAGAAGTTGCAATTTACCAACCTTTGTTAATGCATTGAAAATGAATTTTGCTAATTTTCAAGTCTGTCATAAGATTTCCAAAAACTGAAAAAATTACAAGGGATAGAAATAAAAAAAAGTTTTTTAATTGTTTACATCTGCATTATTATTGTTTATTACAAGCCACGCAAAACGTTACTGCGAAGTTCTACTGCATAGCAGATCATTAATAAATAATACGTACTACAGTGTTGAACCTTTTTAGCATCGTGTACACTTTAATATTAATTTGCAATTAGATAAAGAAGTTGAATTCGATTTTACACTCAACATTTTTTATGTAACTTTAGAAGATGTATTGTTTATATAAGTCATTTTTATTACATTTATTAGCTATTTTAAAGGAGTTCTGAGAATTAGAAGCCATCCCATCGGCGGCTCCACATAATTGTCCATAGTTTATTTTATTTACTCACGAAACGTGCTTTAATAGCAAATATAAGAACTGGAGCGAAGATGTTTTTATTAGGAGGAACAGGGCAGTGTGAAAAAGGGATTAGATGTGAATAGACCTCTGAATTGTTTGGTCGATATGTATATTTAGTTTTGTGTTAATTGTTCAATAAATATATTTTAAAAGGATTTGTTGTTTGGGGAGCTTCTACATTGTATAAACTAATACATTTTGCATTTTCCGTACATATACATATGTATATGTATTTATATTTTTAAAGTCCCAATCATTTTTTTTTCTATTACAATCCCGCATTAAGTTTTAGTACAAAGATTTGATACCAACATCCCAACCCTGCTATTGGCCACTACCATTCTGCGAAAAAGTGCAGCGGGGCAATAACCTTAACCCACGTAATATTATTCATATTAGAGTAAAATACAATCCGACACGCTATTTACAGAATAAAAAAGACACATTTTCCTTATTTAAAAATTGAGAAAATAAGGCGAATTTCACACACATATTGATTTTAAGGCTTTTCCGATAGTTATAACGTTTTTGCCATTTTCCAATCCCAAATCCACCTGGACCCCAAAATTCCCACACCCCGAATTCTCTTAAAAAATACACACGACCCGTAGAAAGTCTCGAAATTGCGAATCTTACACAACTACAGTCGCGGCCATAAAAACCGGGACAGTTTTTTGACCTAATTTTCAAAATGCGAAAAGAAGTGCTGACTCTGACAATTCTAATTAATAAATGTCATCAAGTCATTATTCAGATTTAAGCAATGACGTTTGAAGACATTTATTAATAAGAATTGTCAGTGTCAGCACTTCTTTTCGCATTTTGAAAATTAGGTCAAAAAAACTGTCCCGGTTTTTTTGGCCGCGACTGTAGTAGTGTACCTAGGCGGGTTCTGGCTGACATTTGACCTTGAACTTTTTTCAAGGTCACGGGACTAGTCGAGGTCAAGGTCACGGGCGGGGGCGGGGTCATTGGCCTAGTCGGGGTGATTGACCTCGGCCACTTCCGAGAATTTTTTGAGCTAAAAGTGTAGTTTTTGAAAATTTTCCCACGCTCGAGGGGATGCCTAGACCAAGGGGGCACTTCCGGAAATTTTTTTGGGTTAAAAGTGTAGTTTTTGAAATTTTCCCACGCTCGAGCGTCTGGGATGCAGACATGTTCATTCTTGCAGGATGTTGTTATCAGTAAATCAGAAGCTATTGTTACCCTTATCAAAATTTTCTCAGGCTCGACCGGATGTGAGTCATCGTCTGAGTACGCAGACATGTCTATTCTTGCAGGATGTTATCAGTAGAACAATGGCATCCCTTGTTTTAAAGTCGACACGAAATTCGAGAACAATGAAGCCATTGTTGTCTGGAGATTAAAATGTGCAAAGCTGGTAAATAGAACAATGACATCCATTGTTTTAAAATCAGCACGATAATTGGACAATGAAGCCATTGTTGTCTGGAGAAATTTTTGCTGACCGCCATTATCAGATAAACAAGCTTCAGACATGTCCAGACATGTTTGAGAAATCAGCAAAGCTGTTAAAAATTGAACAAAGGAACCTATTGTTTGAGAAAAAATCTGCACGACTGCTAAATTGAATGCTGCCTTTGTCTGATTTTTTTTTGCTGACGCAGGCCTCCATTATCAGCTGCGACGATGAATAAATAGAGCGGCTCGGCTGTCTGCAATAGTTAGTATTACAACGACACACGCGCGTGAACATGTCTGCAACAGACAGCGTTACCGAATTAAGTTCGAACTCAATAAAAACAATCAAAGACGCGATAGCGATTGTAAAATATAGTGATGAGGCTGAGTCATTGATTAAACATGTAAATAAAACCATTTTAATTGTTAGATTTATACGTAAGCATAGTTTTAAAAATGATAATCCATTCAGGCTAGAGGCAAATTTAAGTTTGTTAAAGGGGCAACGGTAATTATTGCGAAATTTAAAAACAAAATTAGCAAAGAAGGGAGCGGGTGTAGGGAGTGGTCAACAGCAGCAAAAGAACAAGTTGATATGGGAAGATGTAGAATCTTGTTTTAACAGTAGAATAAGAACAGGTATGATTGTAAATTTAGGTTATAAGGAACCACAACAATTTCTTGCAAAAGCATACAGAAGTTTCTCAATAAAAGTAAAACAAATTATAAAAGATAAGTTAATGCTTAAAGCTAATGTAATATTTAGTGCATATTTTATAAAACCTAGTAGTGGCGAGATAGATTTAAAAACGTTTGGTACTAAAAATGAAAAAATTGATTCTGGCACCAATTTAAAAGAGTGGTATGCGACTAATGTTGAGAATAAGCTGTTGACGAAATTAGAAGATTTTCAAGAACGTGATTCAGGTTGGAGTTTGCTCGAGATATTACATTTAAAAGTAAATTTAAATCATTACACGCCGTTAACAGTAGGTAAATATATTGAGTTACCTAAAGATATTAAAAATAAAAAGGCCGTGATTAACGTAAAAAATGATGACGAATATTGTTTTTTGTGGTCTGTAGTCTCTGCATTACGTCCTGCAAATGGGAATTCTGATAGAACATCTTCATATCCACATTTCAGTAAAGTTTTAAAGTACTCGGGACTAGAATTTCCAATAAAATTAAAAGATATATCAAAATTTGAAACAATGAATGATTTACGTATAAATGTATATACGCTAGAAAGAAAAAACAAATTTGGTAAAAATTCAGTATTGCCCATATATATTAGTAAAAATACTCAAATTAATAAAGATGCTATACATTTACTAATGATATCCAACGATGAGGGGCAGTTCCATTTCTGTTGGATAAGAAACTTATCGAGATTGGTTACAACTCAAATGCATAAGAAAAAATCTCAAACTTTATTATGTGATACGTGTTTAAATCATTTCGTAACTAAAGAATCACATTTAAGACATATTAGAAATTGTAATAGTGTAAATGAAACCAAAATTAAAATGCCTGAAGAAGGTACAAAAATAGAATTTAAAGACTATAAATACCAGGAAAAAGTACCATTTTCAATATACGCGGACGTGGAGTGTGTTTTAGAGAAAGAACAGAACGTTGTTTCCGAAAATGCAGGGGTTTATCAAAAACATGTTCCATTTAGTGTTGCATATTATTTAAAATGTTCATATGACGATAGTTTATCTCGATTTAATATATATCGTGGTGCTGACTGTATGGAATGGTTTGTAAAAGAATTACAATCTATAGCATATCAAGTAAATAATATATTGTCAACTATAGAGCCTATGGATATTAGCCAGCAGAAAAACGATTCATTTCAAAAATCGGTATGCTGTTACATTTGTAAACAACCTTTCACCGATAAAGACGTGCGTGTACGTGATCACAATCATCAGACAGGTGAGTATAGAGGTAGTGCTCATCAACACTGTAATCTTAACTATAAAGATGCACATTATATTCCCGTTCTCTTTCATAATCTCAGTGGTTATGACGCTCATTTTATTATAAAACCATTGGCAAAACTGATTATGGGAGATATTAAATTGTTGCCTATAAATAAGGAAAAATTTATATCATTTACAAAACATGTGGATGGTACAAATATTGATTTCAGATTTTTAGACTCATTTCGATTTATGGCTAGCAGTTTAGAACAATTGTCATTAAATTTACCGAACAATTTAAAAATCATTACACGTAAATTTTGCAAGAGCCAAGAAGAATTTGAATTACTACTACGTAAGGGTATCTTTCCATACGACTACCTAGACAATTTTGAAAAGTTGAATGATAAAAGTCTTCCTGACAAAACGCAATTTTTTAGTCAGCTGCATGGAACAGCTATTTCAGATGAAAATTATGAACATGCACTGCGTGTTTGGAACACATTTAATATGCAAACTCTAGGTCAGTATGCTGATATGTACCTTACAGTTGATGTTCTACTCTTAGCTGATGTGTTTGAGAATTTTAGAGAGAATTGTATGAAAACGTATGGATTAGATGCTCTACGTTTTTACACAGCACCAGGATTGGCATTTCAGGCAATGTTAAAAACTACTAAAGTTAAACTTGAGCTGTTGACAGATGTAGATCAACTGTTGTTCATAGAGAGGGGTATTAGAGGAGGGTTAGCACAGTGTTCGAATCGATACGCTAAAGCTAATAATCGATATATGGGTGAAAAATTCGTAGAAGCCGATCTTGAATCGTATATCCTATATTTAGATATTAATAACATGTACGGAGCCGGGATGTCTGAATATCTACCGTATGGAGGGTTTGAATGGTTAAATGATTTAGATATTCCTAAAATTGATCATTTAAATACTCCGGCAGATTCTGAAACAGGCTATATTTATGAAGTCGATTTAGAATATCCTCAAAATTTATTTGAACTTCACAAAGATTTGCCTCTATGTCCTGACCATTATACACCACCAACATCCAAACAATCAAAATTGACAACCACTTTATTTAAAAAAGAAAACTACGTAATACATTACCGCAATCTGCAGCAAGCTGTAAGTTTAGGGCTAAAAATTGTAAAAATTCACAGAATATTAAAATTTAAGCAATCAGCTTGGCTTAAACCCTACATAGATTTAAATACAAAATTAAGACAAGCCGCCAAAAATAATTTTGAAAAGGATTTTTATAAACTTATGAATAACGCTGTATTTGGCAAAACTATGGAAAGTGTTAGAAAATACAAAACAATAAAATTAATTTCTAAATGGGAAGGTAGGTACGGAGCCAGTGCATACATATCAAAACCAAATTTTCACAGCTGTACTATTTTAGATAAAGACTTGGTACTTATAGAATTAAATCAGATGGAAATAGTTTTTAATAAGCCAATATTCGTTGGATTTTCAATCCTAGATATTTCAAAAATTTTAATATACTATTTTCATTACAATTATATTAAACAGAAGATGGGTAATCAAGCAAAACTGCTGTACACAGACACAGATAGTCTCATATATCACTTTACCCTTCCAAATATATACGATTTTATACGGGAAGATATTCACAAATTTGATACAAGCGATTATCCTCCGAACAATCCATATAACCTTCCACAAGTTAATAAAAAAGTAATAGGTCTAATGAAAGACGAAATGAGCGGTAAAATAATTACCGAATTTGTTGGTTTACGTGCAAAATTGTATGCTTTCAAAACATTAGAGGATGCTGAGAATGGAGAATTTAAAATTTCAAAGAAAGCTAAAGGTATTACCAGAGCTGCTTTGAATAGAATTACATTTGAGGATTACAAAGACTGCCTGTTTAATAACGAAACAGTATTTTGCGATCAGAGAACAATTAGATCAAAAACCCACAACGTATTTTCTTTAAAACAAAGAAAATAGGCTTTAGATCCACATGATGACAAAAGAATAGTAAACTGTATGTATACTGACACTTTGCCTTGGGGCTACTGCCCACCAACCACATTATAAACAACAGCTCTCTCTCTAAGATATCTCAGTCTGCAAAATGTTACCGTCAAATTCAAATATACTGTGGTTGAACAAAGATCTGTATGTTAAAAATAAAGAAATCTATAATTTCCATTTACGTAATGCTATAGGACGTAACGACTTGCAAACTTTAAAGTATATATTGCACAAAATTGGTATTGCTATACCGAGAAAAACTCTTATTTGGGCTACGCACTTTAAAAGT
Organism: Agriotes lineatus; assembly: GCA_940337035.1. Taxonomy (NCBI): domain Eukaryota; kingdom Metazoa; phylum Arthropoda; class Insecta; order Coleoptera; family Elateridae; genus Agriotes; species Agriotes lineatus. Next base: position 119,722,448 of record OW679202.1, read on the forward strand.
GTTGAAACCGCTATCGTAAATGAAATTTTAAAAACTATGTTAGCTGCCTTTAATGTTATTAGGGAAATTATTAACGAAGTAAGAAGAGGAGAGTTGAAAATTAATACTGAAACAGATCTTAATTTAGTCCTTTCAAAATTATCGTTACAGAACATTACTTCCTACGAGCAGCATTTTCTTATTGAAACAATATCATCTGGCTCTCGAATCGAATTTGCAACTGACGAGCAACAGCAATATCCATATTTTCTTCATGATGCTGTCTTTGAGGCTGCTTATTATGCCCACAGCAAGTTTATAGAAGACGTGTTCGAATATTTAAATACTAACCATATAACTTATATATTTCAGCCTAGCGTTGTACGTCACCACACAGATATTTTTAAATGGCTTCAGGAAAATATCAGAAAAGCTGAAAATGGTAAAGCTGTTGGTTGGAGAAGCGGTCCATGTTCCGGTCCCTGGCCTTCAACAACACCTCAAGATTATATCGATACTTACACATTGTTAAGTTCTGTTTCCCTTATGTATAAATAAGATGTATATTAATTGAATAAAGCATATATTTAAGTGTACATTTATTCTCCCTCTCCTTGTCAAGTTTTGCTTTGCATATGAGATAAATACGGTGTATATATTAATGAAATAAAACACATATTAAAAATAAAATGTCTTTTATTTTAATCTTTAATAATTACATGTATAAGTTTATTACCTAACCTAATTTCTATCTGTATGGGATTTAAATCTAGAGGCAGTGTTGGTTCAGGAAGTGTAAAACTATATGTTGCTTGAAACGAAGGAGGTGGTGGTGGTGACGTGGGTTGTGGTGGTGGTGGTGGTGGTGACACCTGTTCCAGTTCAGATTGCTGTAGTGGTGCGCACCCCTCAAAATTTTGTGTTGGGCTTAACCACCCCTGAATGTTGGCACAATTTATACAGCTGCAGCCCTCCACCTTTGTTATGTTAGACGACCAGGAGTGTGGTTGTCCCATTGGAGGAGGTGGAGGAGGAGTATTTTCTTCAGTCTCACTCCAGAGTATAACCTCCTCCTCCTCTTGCTGGCTCCACGGATCGTCAGCCCATGAGTCAAAACCCCAACTATGATTTGAGAAGCAGTCTTCGGTCATTGTTATCGTAAAACTAATGTTTCTATGATTAGTATTCTTATATATAATATTCTCCCCTACCTTACACCGGCTGCAGGAAGTGCTTGCGTAAGCTATAACAGGTCTGGACAAGTCTGAACATGTCTGAACAAGTAGACAGCAGATGCGATAACTGCGATTAATGGTTTCCTGTCTAGCTGTCTACCTGTCTACCTATCTAGCTGTCTACCTGTCTACCTGTCTAGCTGTCTACCTGTCTAGCTGTCTACCTGTCTATCTGTCTATCTGTCTAGCTGTCTAACTGTCTGTCTGTCTGTCTGTCTGTCTGTCTGTCTGTCTGGCTGTCTACCGCTTACATACTTGTGACAATAATGAAAACGAATATAGCAACAGAACTTATTAAAACTAAAAATATTATAAGACAGAAAGTTCGAGCTCTTAAGGAGGGTAAGTTGGTGCAACAACAGCTTCTCGGTAAATTTTTTAAACCTGTTACCGAACAAATACAAAGTGTTGCAAAAGAAATCAATACAAAAGAGAATCCTCCATCACAATTTAAGCCTTTCAAATTGAAAAAGAAAGAGAAAGTTAAATACAATTATGATGATGATCTTAAAAGAAAAACTAAATACGATTATGACGCGGATGATGACGATGATGAATATATCAATATATCAAATCCTCCAAAACTAGAATTATTTACACCAATACCGGCTGATGAAGTATTGTGTGAATCCACCGAAGATGAACCTAATACAACTATAACAAACAAATTTCAACCGCAAGCTATAAGTTCTTTCTTAGAACAGTATGACGAACTTCCTAGGAAATATGTAAGCAATTATCTTATAGAAAGACCAAATCTAGGGAGGTATGGAATTAGATATGATTTTGATAAAAACCAATTTTATTTTGGTGGAGATGAGCTAGATATAAAGGGATCAGATATAATTGTTAAAAATGTGCACTATGAAGGTACGCCTGGTTTGTACGAATTACTATTTAAAAACGATCCTCAAATAACTCCAACGCTGACAGATAGAGCAAATTATAATGATATCATAAACAGAACAAATGCAGCGCATAGAAATTTTGATAAAAATGATCAGAAGGTAGGTTTCAACCAAGCGAAATACAAGAAATTTATAAAATCTAACCTGTCATCATCACCCTCGCCATCATCGATATCGTTAAGGACTACAAAGCTTACTGGTAAAGGTATGCAGCAAGTTAGCAATAAACCGTTGGATTATGTTTACTGGGATGATCCGAACGAATTAGTTGATCGATTAAAGTTGCTGTATGCCTCTCAAGCATCCGGTCATACAAATCATAGAAATGAAATTGTTAGTATAATAGAAGAGTTAAAAGAGGCGGGAATCATTGAATAAATCCAGTTCGGAAACAGCACGAGGAGATCCTCCAGACAGAGATGACAACAACACATCTACCACAATAATTGACTAGTGTATAATATATTTGTAATAATTTTATACATGTACATTAGACAAATAAAATACAATTATATTTACAATTGTCGTTTTATTACACCGTCGTGCCCATAAAACCGTTACAGGAACAGCTGTCTACCTGTCTAGCTGTCTGTCTGTCTGTCTGTCTGTCTGTCTGTCTGTCTGTCTGTCTGTCTGTCTGTCTGTCTGTCTGCCTGCCTACCTGTCTGTCTGTCTGTCTGTCTGTCTGTCTGTCGGTCTGCCTGCCTGTCGGTCTGCCTGCCTGTCGGTCTACCAAATTTATAGACACTGATAATGGAGGTCATTAACTACATCTGGTGTAAAGACCCCATACATTTTAGTAACCTTGTACATTCCCAGATTTTCCCGTCAAAAACACTGGTTTTATTTTGAATTTCCCACCAAAAATTATGTGTAGAATTTGAATTTACAGCCAAGCATGCGCAGAATTTGAATTTTCCGCCAAACCTGCACAGAATTTGAATTTACCGCCAAGCATGAGCAAAAACCCTCGCGCAGACCTACGCAGAAACCTCAGACAACCGGTTTATTTTTAGCAACCTTGCACATTCCCAGACGATGACTTACATCCGCCGGTCTGGACAGGTCTGACAAAATGTTTTTGTTTGAGATTTTCTCTTATACATCTGATTTTTAACCAATCTAGATAAGTTCAAAATTATACTGCCCCTCACCATTCTTATTAATTAGAGTATTGCAGTGATCTAATAGCTTTTACTCGGATTTATTTAATTTAATTCTTATTCTCTGGGTTTTATTTTAAAATTTTTGCGCACAGTCGGTAGCACTGTAATAACCTTAGTTATTCGACGCTAATCGACTATTAAAATCAGATTAAGACATAAACCATACTGCCTGTCTGACTGTTTGCCTGTCTACCTATCTGTTTACCTGTAAGACCTGAGCATAATTTGAATTTCCCGCCAAAACCTACGCAGAATTTAAATTTCCCGCCAAACCTGCACAGAATTTGATTTTACCGCCAAGCATGTGCAAACACCCTTGCGCAGACGCTCACGCTGACCTGTGCAGAAACCCCAGACAACACGCAGAATTTAAATTTCCCGCCAAAACCCTGATCATAATTTAAATTTACCGTCAAAACCTGAGTGTAATTTAAATTTACCGCCAAAACCTACGCAGAATTTTGAATTTCCCGCCAAACCATCGCGCAGACCTACGCAGAAACTTCAGACATCCGGTTTATTTTTGCAACCTTGCACATTTCTCAAACAATGGCTTCGTTGTTTAATTGCGCAGCAGACAGGTAGACAGGTTTTGACAAGTCTGGCATTTACAGACAATGACTCACATCCGGTTTATTTTTAGCAACCTTGCACATTCCCTAGACGCTCACATCCACAAGTATTGACACGTATTTTCTATAGTCTGCTCCTCCTTCTAATTTTAGCTTTATTTACACAATTTTAAATGTGATTGTTTAGTTACAAAATGTTTTTAAACAAGTTTGAGATTTTCTCTTATACATCTGATTTTTAACCAATCTAGATGTTTTTCTCCAGCAAAAATGAAACTGTCCCTCACCATTGAGTATAGCATCCTTATTAATTAGAGTATTTTTTACTAATATATTGCAGTGATCTTTTACTTGGCTTTATTTAATTCTTATTCTCTGGGTTTTATTTTAAAATTTTGTAATATTTCTTTAGGAACTTGCTAAAGTGAGGGGGTGCTGTACATAAATCCAAGCGAAATAAATAACTATCGGCTCGAGACTGTGTATTTAATAAAGTACGGGAAAAAACACATAATATTTACTTTGCTTACAAACAATGTCTCCAACACTTTTGTATTATGTTAAAGACTGTTTACTAACTGACTGTTAATAACTATCAAAATATGCGAGAGACTATCAACTACCAGATCCCAGTCACTCGTTTCAACGTTTTCAACAAATAAAACACAGGATATTTCATAAATGTCTTTATTATATACATCATATGGTATTTCTAAAATATTTGTTCACTCTACAGTTAACCCTATTTCTAATCGTCTTTAGCATAGCAGGTGCCTCTTCAAAGTAGTCACAAACACTTTTAGTTTTCATTACGTCTATGCACATTTGTAACATCCTCTGGTCGTCATTATCAAACAGTAGTACGTCGGAATCGTAGCGGAATTTATTAAAATGTATTTTACCACTAATATGCGCTTGAATAATCTTATGTGATGAATCGTAGATTTTGTTATCGACCTCAATCCATACGTGAAATGTAGGTCTTGCACCGCCATAAGCCATAGTACCCCATTTCAGTTCTGGTTTTAAAGGTTTGAATTTTAGAAGTTGTTCGAATAACATCAAACTTGCCGGTAAACACACCCCGTACATATTTTCACTTATGAACTCTTGGGATATAACATCACAAATCAGACCTTGTATAGACACCATGATGACGATACTGAGACATATTTGGTTGAATTTCGATATATACTATTAGGTTACAATGGCTTCATACAATTAATCCGGTTTATTTTTTTAGCAACCTTGCACGTTTCTCAGACAAAGGCAGCATTCAATTTAGCAGTCGTGCAGATTTTTCCTCAAAGAATAGGTTCCTTTGTTCAATTTTTAACAGCTTTGCAGATTTCTCAAACATGTCTGGACATGTCTGAAGCTTGTTTATCTGATAATGGCGGTCAGCAAAAATTTCTCCAGACAACAATGGCTTCATTGTCCAATTATCGTGCTGATTTTAAAACAATGGATGTCATTGTTCTATTTACCAGCTTTGCACATTTTAATCTCCAGACAACAATGGCTTCATTGTCCAATGTCGTACAGATTTCTCAAACAATGGATGTCATTGTTCAACAACATCCTGCAAGAATAAACATGTCTGCATTCCTAGACGATGAGTCACATCCTGTCGAGCCTGAGAAAATTTTAATAAGTCTTGTAAAAATTTCAAAATTAGACATTTAGTCCAAAAAAAAATTCCCGGAAGTGGCACGTGACCTAGGTGAGGCCCGTGACCTTGACCCCGGCTAGGCCCGTGACCTTCGGCTAGACTTAGCCAAGTTTCAAACCAGAGGCCGCCACGTGACACTTAGCCAAGTTCCAAACCACCGGAAGTGCGCCAGAACCCGCCTAGCTACACTACTTTCGGAGATATTTAAAATTTTCGACTTCTTCATATTTTCTTTTTTTACTGTACTTGTGGGTTGTCGTTAAGAACTTATTTAGTTGGCATTCTTCTCTTCCTGTTGTCATATATACATTTGCTTTTCTGTCAGTAAATTTTTTTTCTTCATTGGTTATTCTCCTTATTACTTCTTCCAGCTCTTTTTTCACTCGTGTTGGTAAAGGCAGTTCATTTGAGTCTCCTTGTCTGAAG
>OW679202.1:119728505-120196706 GCA_940337035.1 Agriotes lineatus
CTTTACCTAACTTTCAAAAAATTTTTTAACTCTAACTTCGTTATATGTAACATTTAAAAATTTTAGGTTATTTTCTGAAAGACAATTAAAAAGCACAAAAATAATGTACTCTTAGTTCTTAGACCTAAAAGCAATGGTTTACCGTAAAATGCCCATCAAAGGTTTTTGGTTGTCATTAAGATGTGCAATTATCAAGTAGCCATGATCACAAAAACAATGGGTAATGATTGTAATCTAGTAAACAACAACAAGAAATCAATTAATGACGGTGACATCAGGTTTTTGTCTTTTGTGCTTACGAAAATGCTGCGACATAACGAACCTTTCAGAATTGGAGAATTCGTTATGTAGCGGCATTTTCTTAAACATAAGAGAACAAATTTTTATGTCACTAATATCATTAATTGATTTATCATTGTTTTTTACTAGATGACCATTGTTTTTGTGATCATGCCTACTTGATAATTACATGTGTTAGTGACAACCAAAAACCTTTGATAGGTATTTTAAGGTAAACGGTTGCTCCTACGCCTATGAAGTAAGAGTACATTATTTTTGTGTATTTTAATTTTCTTTCAGATAATTTCCTAAAATTTAAAAAAATGTTAGATATAACGAAGTTAAGAGCTAAAAAAGATTTTGAAAGTTAGGTAAAGTGCCCTTTACAGTCAAGTCTAGTTTATGAAATTTTTTCTATCAGTGCAGCATATAATAGTAAGTATGTATACCAAAATTCAAATTGATATCTCTACATGTATGGAAATTAACATAAAAATAAAAAATAAAAAATTGAACTTCTAGGCCCTATAACTTCTTACTGAAGAGACTTAGTACTAAGGTATATTAGGTTTAATCGATTTATTATGACGTAAGGAATCTATGGATAATCGGTGTCCCATTCTTTTTGAGACACCCTGTATAATAAAATGCAATGAAATGTTTACTGAAGTCGCAAATGCACTTATTAAACTATATCTTAATGCAAATTTAGAATCCAATTGCTAGGAAGAGCATAGAAATGTTTCTTTTGCAATACTGGTACAGGTAAAATACACCAGAAGTGTACATAAAGCTTTATGTTTCCGTGTGGCCGTTTGCAAGTGCATAATCTGAAAAATACACACTCGATAAAAATCCCAGAGTGCTATTCGGCTGCCAGTTGTAGTAAATCGTTCATATGGTCGTTGATGGGTGTCATGGATACGGATAAAATATATTAAAATGCAATGAAATGTCCACTGAAGTCGCAAATACACTTATTAAACTATATCTTAATGCAAATTCAGAATCCAATTGCTAGGAAGAGCATATAAATGTTTCTTTGGCAATACTAGTAGGCGTAAAACAAAGCAGAAGTGCACATAAAGCTATGTTTCCGTGTGGCCGTTTGCAAGTGCATAATCTGAAAAATACACACTCGATACAAATCCCAGAGTGCTATTCGGCTGCCAGCTGTAGTAAACCGTTCATATGGTCGTTGATGAGTTCCATGAATACAGATAAAACATAATAAAATGCAATGAAACATCCGCTGAAGTCGCAAATGCACTTGTTAAGCGCTATCTTAATGTAAAATCAGCAACCAATTGCTAGGAGGGGCAGAGCTATATTTCTATTGCAATACTAGTAAACATAAAACACACCAGAAGTGCACATAAAGCTTTATGTTTCCGTGTGTCCATTCGCAAGTACATAATCTGATAAATTCACACTCGATAAAAATCCCAGAGTGCTATTTCGGCTCCAAGCTATAGTAAATCGTTCATATGGTCGTTGATGGGTGCCATGAATACGGATAAAATATAATAAAATGCATTGAAAGTTCCGCTGATCTCGCAAATGCACCTGTTAAACGCCATCTTGGTGCAAATTCAGCATCCAATTGCTAGGAGGGGCACAGAAATGTTTTCTTTGCAATACTCGTACACGTAAAATACACCGGAAGTGCACATAGAGCTTTATTTATCCCTGCAGCCATTTGCAAATGCATAATCAGAAAAATACACACTCGATAAAAATCCCAGAGTGCTATTCGGCTGTTAGCTGTAGTAAATCGTTCATATGGTCGTTGATGGGTGCATGAATACGGATAAAATATAATAAAATGCAATGAAATGTTTACTGATACGGATAAAATATAATAAAATGCAATGAAATGTTTACTGAAGTCGCAAATGCACTTATTAAACTCTATCTTAATGCAAATTCTGAATCCAATTGCTAGTAGGGAAATAGAAATGTTTCTTATGTTCAATTGTTCACTCAGACATACGTGAATAAGCAGGCAAACACCAACGGAGTATCCTGTATAACAATTTATTCTATTTAGCTATAATACAAAATAAATATCCATATAATAACGAAAATGAAATGTATATTGAATAAATTAGCGTTCGTGTAATAAAACGGCGTTGCTTGTCCCTACGGATGCTGCAACCAGGTCTACACCCGTGCTAGGTGTGCCTGCTGACTTCGTGCTTGGGACGTCGTGGACGGTCGGACTTCTAATTCGTGGTATATCGGGACGCCAGCGACGGCGCTGTGGAATCTGTCAGTTTCTGGCCGGCTTCGAATTTTGGCTACTGAAAACAAATACAGATTAAAACTGTTTACGTTATTTCTCACCCGGTTTGTGTAGCTACTATTGTTGCTAATGTATGCCCCGAGGAAGTTCGCCGCAGCTTGGTGAATTCGGGACCACGGGCGGAGTTCTATTTGCAAACGTAACGCAGTTTCGAGGCCGATAACCTCGAAATATGCGTGTGCTTTTGGACCCCTACGAAGATGCTATTAGCAACTCGATCTCCAGGCCTCAGCAGTTTCTAGGTAGGTTAGTCGCCAGCTACAATCTCAATTATTAATACAAGTAGAACTATTCGCAGAGCTTAGCGAAGTATTTAATTTAAAATACAAGGGAAAAATTAGGACTTGTAACTTTGTTTATAATTGCCGGCTTGCAAACGGATTATGACGCCGGTTTCTGGAATTTTAAAGCTAATGACCTAGATATTATATTCCAAAACACCAAGTCGAAATTAGCTTCGGGTTTTAATAGATTTAATAAGAAAGTACAGGCTAATGACCTAGATATTATATTCCAAAACAACAGGTCGGAATTAGCTTCGGGTTTAATAGATTTAATAAGAAAGTACAAGCTAATGACCTAGATATTATATTCCAAAAAATCAGGTCGGAATTAGCTTCGGTTTTAACAGATTTAATAGGAAAGGTGATCCTCGCAGAGGATCCAGGAAAAATCTCTTCGGACAGGACCGGTAAACTTGAGCTAAGCTCAAGCTTCGGGATCGGGATCGGGAATCGGAATCTGGAAAAATCTCGGTGGAAAATCTCTGGAAAAATCTCTAGGAAAATCTGTCGAAATGAGCTCTGCAACTGCTTTTATATGCCTTGCAAAGTTCCTAGGTGGGGAGACGGCGCGCGGCTCGCCTTTGTGTGCCTCCCGTTATCTCTGGTTGAGGCCTGGGCCCGCGCTGGCTTATCTTCTGGGACACGCCGTGTTTCTTGATAACGCGGAGTTCGGCGACGTTTAAATTTGAAAATATTATTTAATAGTGGATTAATCAAATTCAAATGGAAGCTAGCATTACAATTTCAGCTACCAGCTGTAGTAAATCGTTCATATGGTCGTTGATTGGTGCTATGAATACGGATAAAATATAATAAAATGCAATGAAATGTTTACTGAAGTCGCAAATGCTTTTACTAAACGCCATCTTAATGCAAATTTAGCATCCAATTGCTAGTAGGGGCATAAAAATGTTTCTTTGGAATGCTAGTACACATATAACACACCAGAAGTGCACATAAAGCTTTATGTTTCCGTGTGGCGACGCGCAAGTGCATAATCTGAAAAATACGCACTCTAGAAAAATCCCAGAGTGCTATTTCGGCTGTCAGCTGCAGTAAATCGTTCATATGGTCACTGATGGGTGCCATGAATACGGATAAAATATAATAAAATGCATTGAAAAGTTTGCTGAAGTCGCAAATGCACTTATTAAAGGCTATCTTAATGCAAATTCGGCACCCAAATTTCTAAGAGGGGCATAGAAATGTTTCTTTTGGAATACTAGTACTCGTAAAACACACAAGAAGTGCACATAAAGCTTTATGTTTCAGGCTGGCCATTTGCAAGTGCATAATCTGAAAAATACACACTCAATAAAAATCCCAGGGTGCTATTTCGGCTCCAAGCTATAGTATATCGTTCATATTGTCACTGATAGGTGCCATGAATACGGATAAAGTATAGTAAAATACAATGAATGGTCCGCTGAAGTCGCAAATGCGCTTATTAAACGCTATCTTAATGCAAATTCAAAATCCAATTGCTAGGTGGGGCATAGAAATGTTTCTTTTGCAATACTAGTGCACGTAAAACACACCATAAGTGCACATAAAACTTTATGTTTCCGTGTGGCCATTTGGAAGTGCATAATCTGAAAAATACACACTCAATAAAAATCCCAGAGTGCCATTACGGCTCCAAGCTATAGTAAATCATTCATATTGTCACTGATGGGTGCCATGAATACGGATAAAGTATAATAAAATACAATGAAAAGTTCGCTGTAGTCGCAAATGCACTTATTAAACGCTATCTTAATGCAAATTCAGCATTCAATCAAATGCAATGGAAGGTCCGCTGAAGTCGCAAATGCACTTATTAAACACTACTGAAAAATAGAGTGCTATTTCGACTGCCAGCTGTAGTAAATCGTTCATATGGTCGTTGATGGCTGCCATGAATACGGATAAAATATAATAAAATGCAATAAAAAGTCCACACATCAGTTCCGAATATGAAACTCAAACAACAAATGGTGCATGGAAAGGTGAAGGCAAAAAACTACAAAGTAAAAGTTTGATAGTCCTCCAAATTCTGATAGTGACAATTCTGACTCTGAATATTCTGGAGATGGATTGATCTTGTCATCAGAAGAGGAACCTGATGATTGCATCTCAGTTATAGAAGCAGATTATGTCTTAGTATCATATAATTCAAAACCATATCCCGTCAAAGTAATTTCTACGGAAGATAAACAAGTAAAAATCTTACGAAAAAAGTGGAATGTTTTCTTGGCGTTGACCGACAAAACCGGATATACTCTCTTATGATGAATCAGAAATAATTCAGATAATACATAAACCACAGCAATACTATAAAAGAGGGGCATATGAAATACCTACCAGAAATGAAAAAATACTCTTCATACACTAAGTAAATATTAAGTATAGAGTTGCATTTTTACTTATTTTTATTTCCACAGGTAATTTTATTCATCTAAAGAATGTATATTTTAGTTTTTGTTTATTAAAATTTTTATTTATAACACATTTGTTTATTTTTCAAATAAATATTTTTAGATATATTTTGTCACCCTTTTATTGCAACTGTCATATCTCCGAAACTATAGATCCGATTATAATGACATTTTGAACAAATATTCTCACATTTGTGACTGTTATCCGAGTTCCCCACAAAACTTACCATATGATTAGCTTAGAAAATACATCCCATTGGTCCAGTTACCCAGAAATTTTGGGTAACTGGACATCGTACCGAATCTAGAAAATAATTGTGCCAAAAAAAATACAAGCTTTGTTTATTTTTTTCGTTGCCATTCGGTAGGCAAAATCTCCTTTTGTATACAAAAAAATAATACCATTCAAATCTGCTGTATTAACAATTATATAGTTTAATATACTTTTAGCGTTGTAAATTTAGAGCCCAATTAACCATGCTGACCACTGTAAAAATATTAGAAGTCGCAGCTCACAGCCTGCTTCGAGTCATGTAGAACATGGATAGACTGTGGGTAGGCACCACATATTACAGTTGCCCACATATTACAGTTGCGTGTATTTCACAGGTATCTTAGTAAACCTTGCATTGTTTAAATAAATAAAAGTCAAAGTAGTTACTTTTGCATGTATTAAGAAGTTACAATACAAGTGCTAAATAAGATTTAAAGTGAAGTCACCTATGCATTCACATGTGAGAAGTGTTGCCTACCTTCTTACAAGATAAAATAATCACGCTGTACGGCCCAAGATTGAAGATATTCACACCGAAGATTAATCACCCTGTATAATAATCCATCAAGTTTGATATTTAATTACTATTATTATAGCAAAAACACTACTGGGTGAGACACGGCCATTGAATTTAAATTCGGTTACGTGACTCAGCACGACTGAAACTGGGAATGTTTAATAATTTTACACGTACGCGCCATTGAAGTGAAGTTCATTATAAACAGTAATACAGTAATAGAAAAGCCGATTTGCTTCATTTTATGATACGGTGCCCTAAATCAAATAACAGTTGGGAGTCGACGTATTCAACAAACTTTTTTTAGCACGCCACTGTAAGGTGCGGTCTGCGGCTGACTTCAGTTAGTTTTTCTAGTACCAATGTAGTGTCGAGAAAGAGACAATCGTCTAGCGCTGCAAGATAATTAAAAATGTTGGGTGAAGTAATGTGATCTCCCAAAGAAGTATGTGATTTGAACTCTGGCATTGTTATGGATATTTACACAGGGACTTGTCATTTCTGCATAGACAAATAGTAAATGCGGTATATATTTTTGTTTACAAGAATTAACTAAAAAATAGATAATTGACGTGCCAGCTCAGCTTTAAATTAATGTAGTACGTGTATTTGTAAACAATTAGTGTATACGGTTTTTGGATGTATCAAAATGGCATATGAAAGTACTGCAGCCAGTGTTGACATTTCCCAGGCCTTCATCGAAAGTCTGCAAAATGACTTCAAGAATCTGTCACTTGAAACGAAGAAAAAGTACCCACAAATTAAGGAGGTAACAGTTTCAAGCGATTACTTGTTTTCTTATTAAAGTGCAACTAATATTGTAGTCTTGTGAAGAAGCGATTATTAAACTACGAAATGCAGGAAGTACCCCACAGAGCTCAATATATTATACCATCAACCAAGTTATGTACCCCCTTGTACAAGGTTGTGAATCAAAGGATGCTAAACTTATTAAGGTGAGTTGATATTTTTAATTCGTTAAAATGCAAATATTTGGGATTATGAATTTGATTTAGTAGTTGCCCAACATTTTTTTGATACAAAAGCGTTAACTTGAACATTATTTTTGTTATGGTAATGAATAATGACAAAATAAGAGAAGATATTTACATTAGAAAGAGAGAAAGTGTAAATAACAACCTCTGCATAAAGATGATTAATAGTTGATGTAAAAATGAGTTTGATAAGATATGTTTTTATTGTTAAACAGATTTTTCTTTTTTGTGAACATGAATAATTCCAGCGTACATAAATCAAACAAGTCACATGTCTAATGTTGAAACCTGTCTAGAGTGCCTGGGACGGTGACTTAGGGGGTATTCCTAAGCGTAGAATTTTCGCATACCATATCTGAGGATGTATCAGGCACCTTTGATCCTTTATAGATTATGTTTGGAGGTTTAAGTTGAAATTTAGCAGTTTCACTCATATTTATAACTGTCTAGCACTTTTGATAATGTTTTAAACGTGCAAGGAATTATTTGGAAAGAATGATACCGGACTACGCTGCAATCGGCTGATTGCAGCGCATCAAGTTCACTTGTGACTCCTACCAGTTACTAAGAGGTTATTATTATAATTTAAGACAGAAAGTTAATATGGTTATATTATCAACTTATGCGTAAATGAGGGTAAACACGAGAACTTAAAACGCGTCCGTATTCAACGAGTTCATGCACGGTACTATTTTATTCAGTAAAAGAGGGTTAAATTCAATATTTTAATGGGACCAAAATAAAATTCTTATATATTTTTATAGTTGTTATTTTCAATAATGGGAACAAACAACAAACTTACCATATTTCCATTCTTTCTGCCTCATATACTCTATTCTTATTTGATATCTACCTACTTTAATTATATCCTTATCAGAATTTTGCATTTGTCATTACTTTTACTAAAGTTTTTTAAATATTCTTTTTATATTCAAACCACCTATAAATGTTCAATAGCTATCATTTCATTACTAACTTGCTCTAACTCAGATTTAAACATGAAACTTTTTTTAACATCATCGACTTTTTTAATGGGTTAATATGGATTGTACTAACAACCCAATTTCTTTTACACATTTTAATTTTATCAACGACCAACGTATAGTGTATCATAACATCATAACAATACATACGTTCGGTTGGATAGCATATTTAAGGGTCTTAGAAAGAGCTAAGTACATTTATGCAAGAAGATTTTTTTTGCTTTTTTTAATTATGATGGATGACTATGAACAATAATAACAGTAATGTGAAGTGAAAATAACATAATCATTATAAAAACATAAACATATGGTACCTGATATATCCGGGTCTCGGAAAGTTTACCGAAAACACTTTACCGACGGATAGATGACCTAATGGAAAGTTTACCGAAAGGAATGTTTACTGAAAGGAAATTTGACCGAAATTATGAAATCCTAGAGCGTGACACTCATTTTACAATTACAACTAACTATTTCAAGTGCTTCTTATTTTAGAGGATGATACTCTTAAAAGAAGGCAATGTATTCCTTTTGTGTTATTTTTACGAGATCATATACCGGGAGACAATGAGACCAGGGCCATGCCTCTATATCCGTTATTTATAAATTTGGATGAAATTTGATACACGGATACTAGACATAATTTCGGATTAATATACAAATATAATCAAAATGGGCGACTTCCGGTTTCACCAGAAATAATACTAACCTTGATTTTTTAAACGGATCACTGTATATATTTTATGTTCTTCGCAGTCTACGACTCAAATTTCATACAACAGTGTTGCTGCATTTGCTTAGGTATTACACAGAAATATAAAAAAAAATTAATTATTCTTCAATTTTAGATAAAGGTAAACTAGTGCATGATGCATATCGTTAGATTGGTAATTAAATTTGCAGTTTAATGGCAAGATGGCCCTTAGTAGGTGCCATTTAAAAAAAGTTACATTTTCTTAAAAAACGAGTTTAGCAAATTATATTCTTTTATTAAGGGTTTGTTATTGGCTTCATTGATAAAATAGCTATTATGATTAGTTGCTAGAGTCAATTAAAACATATATCACAATAAAGTTTAGGTTAAATAAACATTTTCTAAAATTTAAGCAGTTTTTTCTTACTTCAAATGAATTCTCAAAACTGTTAATTAATGCCAAAGATCCATAAAGGGTAATCTCTTGTGCTTGAATTAGCATTCGCGTAACCCGTCTCGAAAGCAAACACTTGTCATTTGTCGTATGTATGTAATTCAAATGTATATTAGACACATTTTGGTCACTTTTTTTAAGAAAACAATTATTTACTTGTATTCTTCGAAGATTGTCAGCAAATACCATTATCACGTACTTTTTTATAGTACTCCGAATAATCTAAAGCAAATTTTTGCCAAACAATTATAGATGTATGCAGTAATATACAGCCAACTGCTGAAATATGCAAAATATGCATTAGTACTTAATTAGTGTCAATTGACTACTGTAAAAGTTTAAATTCGTGCATATTTTTAATTGTATTTTAAGATATGCATAAATTATAGAATATGCAGTTTGCATAAAATCCATTTTCTAGTCATAAATAACTCTTGAGAATGTTATTTATTATTTACAGTACTTCGTAACGTAATTATTATTGCTAAACCGAATATTTGCTTCGAAAAATCGAGTAATGAAGGGAAAATCTTGCTCTAGAGTTTATAAAATACATCGAAGTATCAAAAACTTCGTCTTATCGAACTTCGAAATATCGAAAGATTTGTATATGTGAAACTAGGAATTAGGTTGGAATGTGACATGATTCTAAAGTTCGAAATATGAAAGTTTGGCTGTAATATTAAAACCATTTGCGTATAGGAATTCTTTTATTATTACTGGTCTTAGACATCTGACTCATAGTTTTGCTTTTTATGTTGCGTTGTATTGAGTTTACTATTTTGTCCATAAATGTTATGAAAAGCAATGGACTTGCCCCCTTAGTCATGCCGTAGTTCTTTTGTTATTGTAAAAACCTTGGATGGCTTCTTGTAGATCATTAGGCACTTTCCGTTTTTGTACAGCTTCTCATAGTTTATTCCTGGTACTTTAGTGAATGCTCTTACTAAATTAATTTCACAGAAGATAAAACTTCCCATTATATTCTAAAAAAAATTCAGAAAGTTGTTACCTGCTGAAAATCCAATTTTGTGTGCTTCTTGCAGGCCTAATATCTGCTTATGTTAATAGTAAGAATATTATCGTATTTTTAACAATGTTTGATGTCACATGTCAGGCAATTGTCACTCTGTAAAATGTTTTAAACTAATATCTGCTTATGTTAATAGTAAGAATATTATCGTATTTTTAACAATGTTTGATGTCACATGTCAGGCAATTGTCACTCTGTAAAATGTTTTAAAAATTGTTACTAAAATTCTTAAGGCTTGTATTTAGTAACATTTTCTCGGGACAATTTTATGGAATATACCTGAAATATTTTTAGTGTATTACGGCTATTGGACTAAGTTTGAAAGAATCTTACTTACTGATACAAGGGTAAGGTGAAAAATTCTCGGCCTGACAATGAAAGACTGCGATTTTCAGTTAAAAAATGGTTTTATTTTTCTACATAATCTCCCTTGACTCCAACACACTTGGTCTAGCGTTTCTCCAACATCAGTATTCCTTCCCGCAAGTGAGAGTCTACGGCCCTCTTAACTTCTTCATCGGACATGAAACGCTTCCCAGAAACAAATTTCTTCAAGTTTGGAAACAGATGGAAGTCCGAGGGTGCTAAATCAGCAGAATAGGGGGGATGGCCGAGCAAATCGTACCCCAAATCCCGTAGTTTTCCCATCGCCAACGCACTCTTGTGAACAGGCGCGTTATCCTGGGGAAAGATGATTCTTTTCTTCTTCAAGCCAGGCCTCTTCTCCCGGATTTTGGCATCCAACTGGTCAAGAAGGTTGGAGTAATATTCGCCTGTAATTGTTCGGCCTTTTGCAAGGTAATCAATTAACAGGATCCCTTTCGCATCCCAAAACACGTTGGCCATGACCTTTCCAGCAGTTGCGATCGACTTCGCTTTCTTTGGCGCTGAACCACCGGCTTCCACCCACTGCTTCGACTGCTGCCTCGTTTCTGGGGTGTAGTGGTGAACCCATTTTTCATCCATGGTGACAAATCGCCGCACAAAATCGGTCGGATGCCTATTGAATCGGTCCAAACATTGCTGCGAAACTCGTTTGCGCATTTGCTTTTCATCGGCATTCAGCAAATGCGGCACCCATCTCGCGCAGAGCTCTCTCATCCCTAATTCTTTGTACAAGATGTTTCGCACCCTTTTTTCCGATATCCCCACAGCCTCAGCTATCTCACTGACCTTCACTCGCCTATCGTCCAACACGATATCATGCACTTTTTCGTTGGTTTCCGGTGAGGTTGTGGTTTTTGGCCATCCTTCACGTGGGTCATCTTCGAGGGACGTGCGGTCATGTTTAAATTCAGCTGCCCACTTTTTAACGGTTGACATGGAAGGACCAGAGTTCCCGTAAACTTTTGTCAACTTCGAATGAATTTCCTTAGGGGTTAATCCATCCAAAACGAAGAATTTTATGACCGCACGATATTCAAATTTATCCATTTTAACGAAAAACATGCAAGACGTCTACGGCAAAAATTCGTGTAAACAAACTACTTAAGAGAACAAGTTGAAACTTGTCATACGAACTAATAACACTTGCACGCAGGCAGGAAAAATAAATTTTTGCAGATTGGAACGCCATCTTATGTCAAGGCCGAGAACTATTCACCTTACCCTCGTATTGCATATATGTAATATACGAAGCCCAGTATTGAAGCAAATATTTAATATTACGAATAGAACGATATAAAATAAATTTTGGAAAAAGTAACTAGCGTCGATTGTATGTTTATCACAACCAATTTTTGGTTTTGTTGGTGCCTTCAAATATGTATGTTGGCTGCGCCATGCAAACCACCTGATCCCTTGCTGACGGCGCCAAGCCGGGGAGGTGCCGCACTCGATTGGGAATGCGCACGCAGTCTGATTCTATATCTAAAACTTGTTGTATCGTTGGATTGTAATAAATCGCACATGAAACAATTTAGTGTGTTATTCCTTATTTAATTACTTCAAAACTACAGTAAAGCTTACATCAGAAGTGGGATATCTTGAAAGTTACATTTTATTAAGTAGGTACCTATCACAATATTTGATTTTCAATGGTTTCAGGAAAAATTATTGCAGCGATGTTTTTTAAAACAAGGAAAATGTGCAATTTTATTGTTATTGGTCACGACAAGGGTTTAGAATGATCTCAAACGATCAAATTCGGATTTTTTTAAATTTGAATAAAAATTAAATAAAGATATGTTTTTACAAGTAGCTAACATCCAAGATATACTATTAATAAGCATTTAAATCCAAAGGTTATCTATTTATGCACGGCACAGACATTTTTTATTAGTTTTCAATAAATTGTTTAATATTTATTAAAATGTTCTATAATATTGATTCAAAACTGTGTTACTCAGAGTTGTAGACAAGACAAAAAAAGCTTGATCAAATAAGAGCAAATATTTTATATACATAATGTTATGAGTGTAGAATATTATAGTAAAATAAAAGAAAATCTTCTTGAACATGTAAAAACAGTAACAAGTAAACAAAGGAAAAACTGAATAATAATAACAATAATGATATAAAAATAAAAAATTTCGAATGCAGTATAGCCACACTATTTTTTTATAAATGTAATTTAAATGACCTTCAACCTTCAATGTTAATTGCTCCTTCATTCGGTTTTAGAATAACGTTGAGTAGCTTAATTTGTCGTTGTAAACGTTTCAACTAGCATTGTTGCTTCTTCATCAATAATAATTAGTCTTTAACTACAACATAGCAACATGGCTAAAAAACATTATACGAGTATTAATTCTCAAAACAACATACAATCTTTAATTTTATAACACTTGATTTATGTGAATGAATTATGGAATTAACTATTATATGTTGTTTTCAGGTTGTAGGTATTTTAAATTTCTGTAATAAAGTAGTATAAAAAGTATTAAACTATTATGACTGTTATAAAATATATGTACATATAATACATTTCGCAATTTTCAGTTATAACTTCCAGTTGTCTTGTATTTACTGTTGAACATGTTTACATTCCGTTTCCTTGACGAACTTTTCGTAATGAGGTACGCTGTCAGATTAACTTGTCATTGCAGGCTTAACGATCTTCACTGGTCAAATCTACAACAGGGCGCTCGCTAGAGGCAATAGCAGTTCAGTTTGTTGCCTGTATTTAGGGGTTCTCAAAAATCCCTAGATGTGGTGAAAGAGGCATTTGAAAGTTACAAAAAACTTGTTTTAATGCTCTTTTATAAGAGAAAACTGCCAATCTGAGGCAAGAATTTTGGGAGTTTTTGATTTACTTTTATATTACAATGACCTCCAGAAGCCACACTGTTGAATTATTCAACACTTTGTATATGCACTATGGCAAGAAGAGGATTAATGGCTGAAGAGGATTAATGGCTGGAATCTTTTGAAGGAAAGACCTTGAGACTTTTCAGGGAGAACATTTAAATAGGATATCTGAAATAGATGCATAAAAATGTGCAATAATTATAGTAACTCATTTTATCATTGCATTTCAACATGTTCACAGAAAAATTAAATATATTTATAAATTTTTCCGAAAAATAGTTTTACTGTTTTCCATTAATTGAGTTAGGAAATGACGTTAATTTCTGCTCTATTGGGGAAATGTCTTTTCCACTCATAACATAAATAGCTATTTTATTAGTGTAACAACTTCACCTTCTAATCTAAATAGGGTACGGGAAATGACAGATCCGTGCTTTTGTAATTTGATTCAGGGGGCAAAAACAAATTGAAAATTAAGAGCGGACAATTTTATGATTGCCCTTTGTTATCCCAACCCTATAATGTCCATGCTGAACTAAACCATATTCGGAAAGCTCTTAGGAACAATGGTTACCATGCTAGGAATATACAGTCTACCATCAATCTCCATCTTCATCCACGGCCATCCAAACCTCCAAAAACCGATCCTCTTGCAGCAAGTCTTTCTTCCCTATATCCACAAAGTCACTGATCACGTAGGAAAATTTCTTCAAAAACAAAACATTAAAAGAGTATTCAAACCCCTAAGCAAAATCTTACAGGTTCTTCCTTCACCTAAAGATAAATTTAACATTATGTCATCTAAAGGTGTTTATAGAGTTTGTTGCTCTTTTAATGCTGTATACATTGGTGAAACAGGACGTTCAGTGAAAACTTGCATCTTTGAACATCAGCGCTGTCGCAAGTCGGGTCTTGTTTCTACATCAGCCATCACCGAACACAAACACAATAGTGGCCATAAGATCCTTTTTGATTAAACTTCCATTATCAGCAAATCCCCATTCTTCTTTAGCAGAAAGATTCGCGAAGCTATTGAGATTTACAAACACCCTAACAATCTCAATCGGGACGATGGATTTCCCCGTCCTGCGATGTGGAAAGTGCTAATTTCTAAGCACCACCCACCATCACTGAACCACGACGGCACTTGCGTATAAATTCTCGCTTTCCCCTTTCGATCATTAAAAGAGTTTCACCTCTGGCGTGGTTTACATGTTGCGTTACCGTGCTCTTTTGCTTTTCCTCCTGATGAAGCCTCTTACGAAAGTGGACGAAATGTTGAGTTCTTCTACCTCAATAATGAATGACATGGTCCAATTCCGGAAGTCGTTTGTTACCATAATTATTTTTTACTCAAAATTTCAATGTATAAAGTTCTCTTTTGTAATATAGAGTTGTCAGAAGTCTTTAACTGCTTAAGATTTAATACGTAATTTAGGTAATCCTCTTCATTATTTGTTTTAGTTTATCTTTCATGATGAAGAGACTTTTGACTTATTATAATTATTTTCACTTAGTGTAGGTCATCATGCTAATTATCTAGATCGAGTACTGTACTAGTACTGGTATCAAAAACTCTGTTAGCAAGATTATTGTGCTATTAACATCAGCTAAATTAAAACGAAATAATAGCTCAGTGACTAATATACAGGGTTATTCAATAGGGGTGTCCACTTTAATTTTTTTGTTGCCAAAGGTAGTATAAGTTAAAACTATTTGTTATACTGACTATATTATTGCAAATAGAAACAAGAAATATGCAGGTTGTCCAGCAGAGGTGTTCCATAAATTTAGATATAGATTCAGCCATGAAAACCAAGCATAAAAGTTCATATAAACATAGGGGATCCAATGCTTCGTTGCAGAGATATTCGATATTTGAAAGTAATTTATTAATTTTAGAAAACTAAATAATTCATTGACATGGCTTATATTTTTCTAAGTAACCTGGGTTAAGTCAGTTTTGGCATCTGTTTTGCTTAGGCATATTTTTGATCTGTCTTAACAACAATGGAATATTGATATGCATCTAATTTTGGGAAAGTCCAACGGAAAGGCTGCTCGAACAGCAAACCGACGTTTACCGTGCTCTAAAACGTTTTTCAGTGTAGATAGAAGACTGTGAGAAAATGGTTCGTTCAAACGTCGTTCTTCTAATTGGGGCCGTAATGTTCGCCGAAATCCGGATGTTGAAGAAGAAATGCGGCGAATTTCTTCAGCTACTGGTGTTGCAAAATCCACAGTATGGAACGTGTTGCATGAGCAGCAACTTTATCCTTTTCACTTTCAAAAAGTTCAAGCTCTTGTAGAACTAGTTGACAACAACAAGCGCCTTTTATTTTCTCAATTTCTTGTGCAACAACTCATTCAAGACTCGGAGTTTACTTTGAAGATTATTTTTACAGACAAAGCATGTTTCACTAGAGAGGGTGTTTTCAATTTCCCCAATTTCCACACATGGTGTGATGAAAACTCACATGCTGTAATTGCTTTAAGACGCCAGCAAAATTTTTTCTATCAATATTTGGTGCGGCGTAATTGGAAATGAACTTTTGGGACCGTTTGAACTGCCTACTAGATACTAGTTTTTTATAATTATCCCCAAAAATGGATTGAAAGAGAGGCCGGTTTCATGGCTACCAAGATTGCCCGATTTAAATCCACTCGATTATTATCTCTGGGACCATTTAAAAAATATAGTTTATGTGAAACTATTAGAACACCTGAAGTGAGAGTTGGTCTTGTATTCAAGTGGAAGGAGGTCACTTTGAACAAATGTTACAGTAATTTATTGTTGTTAATTTATTTTTGTTTTATTAAATTACCTTTGCAACAGTCTGTTTAAAAAATGTCATAAACGAAAAAAGTAAAATGTTAAATATCTTCTTAAAGAGGCATTTAACCCCCCCCCCCCCCGTGTTTATATGAACTTTTATGCTTGGTTTTCATCGCTGAATCTATATCTAAATTTACGGAACTTCTTTACTGGACACCCTGTATAATCCTGATAGTTTAATTAAATAAACAAATTGCAGAATAATTTTAAAATTATCACATCGTGTAGTCGTGCAGCATTTGTTAAAGTCTTGCGTGATGTAATCAATCTTAAAAAATTATCCTGTGAAAATGCAAAGCAGTTTTGCACGCGACAACGCATCTACGAGTATCTCTGTTTATATTCAGCGGTACGGGATAAGATCCTTTCTAGGCATTTGTTTATGTTCTTGTTTATCATTGTTATTGTTAATTTGTACGCCTAAATATTTAAAGTTTAAAAGGTTAAAACTTTCTCAAATTTATATTTCCCAATCTCAACGGTCTTCCTTGGCTGGTGTTTCTTTTGACATGTCATATATTTGGTTTTGTCTTCGTTAATATGTAGTCCTCTTTCTACTGCTTCTTTGTCCATTCTTTTTACCAGTTCGTCTAACTTGCTTTTGCTACGTGCTATTATAACCAATTCGTCTGCGTATGCTATGATTTGTGCTGCGTTTGTTATAATATTTCCTATATGTTAAGTTAAAAAGAGTAGCCGATAGTGCATCTCCTTGTTTTAACGCCCAAGTTTACATGAAAGTATTCGGTGTTTCCAACATTAGTTCTAATGCTGATCTGTGATCTAATGTCATTTTAATTAAACGAATTATCTTACGGGATTCCCAGCTTCTACATATCTTTGAAAAGCACTCTTCTTTTAATACTGTCAAAAGCATTCCTAAAATCGACAAATAATATGTGGAGTCTTATATTGAATTCATACCCTTTTTCGATAATTTGCTTCATAATGTGAATGGCATCTATCATTCCTTTTCCTTTGCGGAATGCGAATTGGTAGTCTCCAATTTTGTTTTCAGCATATTCTTTTAATCGAGCTTGTAGGAGTGTGGACAAAAACTTTTAAGTTGAATTTAAAAGGGTTATTCCTCTATAATTACAACATTTTTCGAGTTCTCCTTTTTTATGTCATACTGTTACTACTCCCTTATTCTATTCTTCTGGCATCTTATTTTTCCTCCAGATGTTTCTAATGATTGAACGTATTCTGATATGTAGATGTTCTTCCCCGTATTTTCTCCATTTATACCATCGCAACCTGGTGACTTTCCATTTGTAATTTTTGTTATAATTTCTTTTATTTCTTCTGGAGTAGGTTCTGTTATTTCTTCATCTTCTACTTCTTCGAGTTCATGTTGCATTTCCTCTTTATTGTCTGTCAGTAAAGTTTTAAAATATTTTTGTCATACTTCTTTTATTACGTGTTCTTCATAAAATACTGTTCCATTTTGATCTTTTATACCTCTTGGTTTGATACTATTTTTGTGTTTATTCTTCCTGATTTGTTGATAAATTTTTTTTATGTTTTTTGCTCTGTTTTCTTGTTCAACCATTTTTCTTTCTTGTCTTTGCATAGCTTAGTTGCTTTGTTTATTTTTGTTTTGTATGCCTTCTTATCTTCTTCTTCACCTGTGTGTAGCCATTTTACTTTTGCATTTTTCTTGCCTTTCGTTGCTTCTTCGCAATCTTGGTCGTACCATTCTTGAGAAAATTTCTGTCTTCTATACCCTATTTCTGCTTCTGCTGCTTTTATTATATTTCTTTAGTATATATCCGGGGGATACGTGGCAGCGCGATAACCGTGTAAACATGGCTCCGCTACACGGAAAGTTGAACGAGTTTTTCGCGGGTTGAAAACGCGAATTAAAAGATAGTGATAACGTAAAGTGAAGTGGTGCAAGGGGAAAACAAACTGTAAGTAAAAACAAAGGGCAAACCGGGCCCTAAAATACTTAAATTCAAAACTCAACAATACCAGCTATAGCCAATTCCGCAGACACGATAACGCCGTAAACAAGGCCACGATAACATAGAGGTGGGCGCGTGACGTAGTACTAGAGATGGGAGCACGGTGCATTACACCCCAAAAATAACTAGCGTGTATTAAGCTTATAGGTTAATTAAAATAATAATGAGACTAAAAGAAAAAGGAAGTAATGGAGGCAGACAAGGTCAAGGAACTAATGCTTTTAATAAAACAGGAGCAAGAAAAGTTAATAGAAGAATTAGATAAGAATAAAGCTGAATTAAGTAAGGACACAGCGGAGATATCAGAGATAAGAAGGCTAATAAGTAAGAGGGAAGAAGAACAGGACAGAGAGAGAAGGGAATTACAACAGATGATAGAGCGATTAAATAATAAAATACAAAATTATAAACGAAATAACAATGCAAGGAAGATTAAGTATACTCCAGAGGAACTCAAGGAGATGACAACTCTAGGAAAGAAGGGAAAAGAGACACAAAAGTGGGTAAGGAAAATAGACGAACTGGGGATTCGAACGAAAATGAAAAGAAGGAAAAACCTAGATGTAGAAACCCGATTCAAAGCAATTGATAAAGGAAAAATTTGGAAATTAGCAACATGAAATGTAAATGGTATGAACGGAAAAGATATAGAACTGAATGAAATAGTGGAGACGGGAGTGGACATTTTTACCATTAACGGAAACCAAAAGGAAGGAACAAGGCTGTGTAGAAATAAATGAAGGGCACGTATTGATATACAGCGGAGTAGAAAAATCTGAGAGGGCTCAATCTGGAGTGGGATATATAATTAACAAAAAGAAGCTGGAAAGGTATAACGGACCGAATACTCAAAGTAGAAATCAAGAAAGAGAAAGAAATCATCACAATCATAATAGCATATGGACCAAATGAAGCAGCACCCAAAAAGGAGATAGATGAGTTTTGGAACAAACTGCAGGAGGAAGTAGAAGATAGAAGAGGCACTTTAATGATGATAGGAGACTGGAACGGCAGAGTGGGAAACCGCCCAGAAAGCTCAGAAGGATGCATTGGAAAATTCGGAGAAAGTACAAAAAATAGAAACAGCCAAAAAATAATTTAATTTTGCACACTGAATGGCATGGTAGTAGGGAATACTTTTTACCAACACAAAAATATCCATAAGTACACAAGAGAAAGGCCAAGCAGAAACGAAAGATCAATAATAGACCTACTAATAACAGAGAAGAATACTCTAAAGGATGTTAAAGATATAAAAGTAAAAAGAGGATGTGAGATAGGAAACGATCATTATTTAGTGATGGCATCGATAAAACTAAACCATAAAGAAAAACAAAAAGTGGAATCTGGAGAAAAGAAGAACGAATACAGGAATATAAGGACATTTAAACTGCAAGAGGAAACAACCAAGAAAAATTACTAAAGGAGAATATCAGAAAAAATTCACTTATGCTACGCCCAGCTAGAAGAAGTGGACTTAGATAAACTATGGAAAACCTTCAAGAACATAATTATCATTACAGCAGAACAAGTATGTGGAGTAAACAAAAAGACAAATAGGAAGAAACAGGCACCCTGGTGGAACAATGAGATAAAACGAGAAGTTAAGGAGAAGAAAACCATGTGAAAAAAATACCTGGGAAATAACAAGAATGCAGACGACTACAAAAGGTATACGGCACAAAGAGAAAAAGTTAAAACAATGGTAAAGCAAGCTAGAGCACAATCCTGGGAAGAATTAGGGAAAAAGATGGAAAGGGACTCAGCCGGCAATGCAAAGATGCTGTACCATACTATCAGAAATCTCAGAAAAGGAAAAAAGAACCCCCTAAAATGTGTAAAAGACAAAAAGGGAGAAATCATAAGGGAGGAGGATGAAATTATGGAGAGATGGAGAGAGTACTACAGAAATTTATTATCATCAAGCAATGAAGAGGATTATAATAATGCTGAGATACTCGAGTACAACAGCGAACGAGAAAACGAAGAGCAGGAAGAGAGAACTATAGAACGAAGGGAAATAGTAAGAGCACTGGAAAAAGTCAAGATAGGAAAGGCACCGGGTGTTGATAACATAAAACCGGAGATGTTGAAACATATGGGAGAAGAAGGCATCACCATGCTACATAAAATAATACAACTAGCGTGGACTACAAACAAAATCCCAGAAGAGTGGAAAATTGCGGTGATAACTCCAATACATAAAAAAGGAGAATATTCAAAGTGTAACAATTACAGAGGCCTATCATTACTATGCACATCATATAAAATATATGAACGAATAATAGATGAGAGATTAAAAGAAAAAATAGAAACCACACTGAGCGACACACAAGCGGCGTTTAGAGTGGACAGATCAACACAAGACTGTATTTTCGTTACAAGACAAATTTCTCAAAAAATTACAGCGACAAATAAAAAATTGTATATATGTGCAATAGATTTAGAGAAGGCATTCGACAGAGTGGAGTGAGATAAAATATAGAAGGGATTGAGGCAAAGATCTATAAGTGAGAAGATGATTAATGTAATTAAAAAGTCTTTATAAAAAAACAGAAAACAGGGTATGGGTGGAAGGAAAAATGTCAAGAACCTTTAGCACAAATAGAGGGGTAAGGCAAGGCAGCATCCTAAGCCCGCTACTATTTATCACAATAATAGACGAAGTATCAAAAGAAGTAAATAAGGAAGTAAGAGGGATGCACTTGGAGTATAGAAAGCTAAAACCAACAAAAATAAACGAGCTGATATACGCAGACGACCTCATACAACTAGCCGAAAATAAAAAAGAGCTAAAAGAACGACTGGAAAAATGGGCAGAATGCTTGAAGGAATATGGCCTAAAAATAAATATACAAAAAACAGAAATAATGACAATGGGAGGAGAAACGGGAAAGATAGAAATACAGCTGCATGAAGAGAAAATAAAAGAAGTAGAGAAACTAAAATACTTAGGAACTATAACAGAATCACACGGAAAAATACAAGAAGAAATTTTCAATAGAATTAAAAAAGTGAATATAATAATATACAGTGTGGTCCATTTAGGCCCCTTTCAGACGAAACGACTTTTCGCCGTGCGCCGTATACGGCACAGTGCCGTGCATTCCAAAGATGCGCCGTAGAGCACACGACTTTTCGCCGTGAACATGTCGGCGTGTTATGGGACGTGTTTGTATATCGCTACACAGCTTGTAACTTCATTAATAATAGATATTGAAAACACTTTTTTCTTGTTTTAAATGCCAGTATTCAGCCTACAAACTGTCATAAATCAGTT
This sequence comes from Agriotes lineatus, assembly GCA_940337035.1. NCBI lineage: Eukaryota > Metazoa > Arthropoda > Insecta > Coleoptera > Elateridae > Agriotes > Agriotes lineatus. The sequence continues at coordinate 119,750,073 of OW679202.1, forward strand.
TAAGTCATGGCTTCCTATTTTTACGACACGACTTTGGTTTTTTTAATGGAACACCTCGTATATTTGCAGACATTTGAAATCAGCGTAAAAATACTTTGACAGATGCTCAAACAAAAATTTTAGAACTCATTATTTTTGTTTAAATTAAAAAAAAAATTTAGTTCAAGTAGGCCATGACTTACACAAAATTATTAAACATCGAACAAGGAAAGCAAAAGAAACTCCACTTGGCTCCAAATATTCCTCATGGCCGAATTATCGCATCAAACGCACTAAAACCATTTAAAACTTTGTTTTTTAAATATGAGTTTCATTAAACTACAACAAAAAACTTTCCAACGATGATCCATATTCGCAATTTCATTTCGCCTTTAAAAAATTATTTTATTTTAAATATAATGCGGACATAATTATTTCATTTAAAAAACATAGTTTTTAATTGTTTTAGTACGTGTGCTGCGATAATTCGTCCATGAAGAGAGCCATGTAAACTTTCTTTTGCATTTCTTGTTCGATTGTTAGTGATTTTGTGTGTCATGGACTAATTTGGGCATTTTTTAAAACAAAATAATAACTTTCCAAATTTTATTTTAAGCATACTACCACAGGACTGATTTAAAATATTTCAACATGTACAGGGTGTTCCATTAAAGATACCGAAGTCTTGTATCAGTACCCAAAAATAAAAGGTCATGGTTTAAATTGGATTACAATTTGTAGGCTACGTAGGTACTGGTATTTAAAACAAAACAAAGTTTTTTCAATCTCTCTATTATCAACGAGGTTACGATTTATAAACACCCCGTATGTAGGCTTCTAATCGTATCTCACATTTCAGTATTATGTAATAGATGACTGAGAATGACTCAATTACATTAGAATATTAATAGCAACATTCAAATAAAGTGCAAGAACAACTCATTAGACGAAATACCAATATGAGAGACGCCATCTCACCAGCGGAAAGTCGTTCCGTCTGAAAGGTTCCATATACCACAATGTATATCAAGACGCCGTGTACCGCACGGCGCCGTGTCCGAGCTTGATAAACGCCGTGGTGTTCATGGCGGCCGTGTACGGCTTAAGTCGTGGCCGTCTCGTATGAAAGGCTCCATATGAATCAATAGTCTTCAAAATGCACGGCACTGTGCCGTACACGGCGCACGGCGAAAAGTCGTTTCGTCGGAAAGGGGCCTTAGTGTGCAACAAATGGGAAATTTTTTTATTAGTTGTAAAACCGAAATTTAAATACCGCCAAAAGTTAGTGCATGTTTGATAACCTTATCAGATTCCCTTAGAATGGCTTCACGTCAAACAGCATACAGGGCAGGACAAAAAATATGAAATTCATTCAAGAGTTCTCTTATTTCAAAAAATATGGCAAAATTTTATTGAGAAAAATTGTTTAGAATCAAAAGCTATGCTCAAATACAAAGTCAGGGCCTCCTATTCGAATTTTTATAATTTTTTGGAAGATTTTGTATTACCCCCGTATTATACATATTTTTATTATTCTGATTTTATATGTATTTAAAGTAGCTACAACCACATCACTTTTAAATAACTTTTAGCAACTTGAAGCATATTTGTAAAATTTACTTGGATTTATATTTTTTTAGGTAAGCGTCCATTTCATGTTTGTTGCAACAATATTTAACAGAACTTTAGAATTACGCAAATATTTTTTAGGCAAAGCAAATGTATTACTAATAATAATTTACATATAAAAAACTTACAATTAAAGCCTACAATTTTATTTCAAATTCTTATGAAAATACGGGGCAAAAATTTTCCAAAAAAATTATAAAAATTCGAATAGGAGGCCCTGACCTTGTATTTGAGCATAACTTTTGATTCTAAACAACTTTTCTCAATAAAATTTTGCCATATTTTTTTAAAATAAAGTTAACTTTATTCTTGAACGAATTTCATATTTTTTGTCCTGCCCTGTATGCTGTTTGACGTGAAGCCATTCTAAGGGAATCTGATATGGTTATCAAACATGCACTAACTTGTGGCGGTATTTAAATTTTGGTTGTACAACTAATAAAGAAATGTTCCATTTGTTGCACACTTAATGGACCACACTGTATAGAACACTATATAATCAGTTGTTCAACAAGAGGGAAATATCTAAGGAAACAAAAATCAGGATATATGAAGCAGTTTTGGTACAGACACTGATGTATGGCAGTGAATCATGGGTGTTAACAAACTATCTATAAAATAAAATATCATCATGTGAAATGAAAATATTAGTACGTAAGATCACGGGTGTTACAAAAATGGACAAAATTAGAAATGAAATAATAAGACAAAACCTGAAAGTGAAAAGTGTACATCAAAAAATTGAGACGCAACAGTTAAGATGGTTCGGGCACTTAATACGAATGAACAATGAAAAAGTTACTAAATGGGAAAGGGGCAGACCGAGGAAAAAGTGGAATACGGCCATAGTGGAGATATTAAAGAAAAAAAGGACTAAGCTGGACCCAAGCAACACAAATTGCTAAAAATAGAAAGGAATGGCGAAAGATTACCTCTACACCCATGTTAGAAGTGGTTGAAGATAAGTAAGTAAGTAGTATATATCTACATTTCGTTAACATTTCCTGGTAGTTTTGGGCTAGAGCTTTATTTATTTCTTTATCATATTTAGTGGAGTACTTGAAATCTGAGAATGGCTTGGTAACGATTGCGGCCATTATTTTTTTTTAAATTTTTTTATATATACTTTGGGTCTGTATGTATGTCTGGAGGTGAATGTGACCTCACTATTCAACAGAGGAGGGGATAAATTGGCCCGAAAAATGTGCAAAAATGGGTTTTTCACGGATGCCTTCGACAATTCAATTCGAAATAAAAAAACGTTCGAATAAAAATTGGAGCTATTCTGAATACAAACAATTTGAGCTTGGATTTACGAAAATCGGTTAACCGGTGCGAAAGTTACAGCCCTTTGACCGACCTCGCCCATTGGAATTGTTTCTCAGGGATTTCCTACTCAGGGCGGTCGGTCGAATCCTGTTTTTGGGGAGATGGCATGCAATTAGAGCGTCCGTTTTTTTATTTATAGATTCACGGGCATACGAGAAGATGTGGCACGGGTAAGGTGTTTGGTCTAAAGGGGGCAGAGGGGGAGGGGGGGCCGCGAAAACCCATTCAAACCCGCCTAATTGCCTCTGTAATTGGCCTATTTCAAAAATCTTAATGCCAAAAAATCCCGCGCTGTGCCTCCTTTACCCACCACAAAGGATTTTAAAAACGAGCGGTAAAATTATAGCAAAAAAAGCTTTTTTTATTAATTTTTTTTTAATTAAAATTGACTTTTTGGGGGTAAGAAAAAGCGAAGGGTGTAAAAGACTACATGATGGGATGCAGTTTTTTTTCCCACAATCTGGACTCGGGCACATTTTTGTCCGGTGGTTAGGAGGCGAGGGGCGGGGGGTCAAATTTTCCGGCCCCTAGCAGAGAGACGGAAAGGATTACAGTGTTTACACTTGGTTCATAATGAAGATCTATCGTTCCTCTTCATAATATATTTGTTTCAATTTCCTACGTTAATTAGGGCCTGCAGGAGCCTGAGATACAAATTAGAATCTGCAATGCATTTTATGCCGAGTAGCAGCGGGATGCCGGGGGCGTGGCTTACGCTCCCACTCCCGACTTTTGTACACTGTTCTACCTCACTAACGCATTGAAATACTTTTAGTGTCTGTGTGTAGGAGCGCGGTAAATTACGATTCAAATTTTTCAACCTTATTTTGGCCACATCTTCCTCAATTTTTGTCGGAATCGCTTACTTTTTTTTTATTATTCTCGTATTTCCCGAGTATGCTCTTGCCACACACAGCGGAAAATAAAAAACGGGGCGACTGTAATAGCTTTGTTTTGTTATTGTTGGTCATTTAGCTTGATTATGTTATACAGATTTTTGAGTGCTCGAAGAGCTGCTGACTGTCGTCGATTATCCGTTGTTGATTATGACTTTTTCACCTCATATGGGCCGGATATCCCTTAATTTACCTCGTAATCCATGAATTTTTTATTTTGCAACCAATAAGACAGTAGAACAATGAGCGTAAGCCACGCCCCCGGCATCCCGCTGCTACGCGGCATAAAATGCATTGCAGATTCTAATTTGTATCTCGGGCTCCTGCAGGCCCTAATTAACGTAGGAAATTGAAACAAATATATTATGAAGAGGAACAATAGATCTTCATTATGAACTAAGTGCAAACACTGTAACCCTTTCCGTCTCCCTGCTAGGGGCTGGGAACTTTGACCCCCCGCCCCTCCCCTCCTAACCACCGGACAAAAATGTGCCCGAGTCCAGATTGTAGGGAAAAGAATCTCGGTCCCATCATGTAGTTTTTTTACACCCTTCGCTTTTTCTTACCCCCAAAAAATCTATTTTAATTAAAAAAAAAATTAATAAAAAAAGCTTTTTTTGCTATAATTTTTTTATTTACCGCTCGTTTTTAAAATCCTTTGTGTTGGTTAAAGGAGGCACAGCGCGGGATTTTTTGGCGTTAAGATTTTTGAAATAGGCCAATTACAGAGGCAATTAGGCGGGTTTGAATGGGTTTTCGTGGCCCCCCCTCCCCCTCTGCCCCCTTTAGACCAAACACCTTACCCGTGGCACATCTTCTCGTATGCCCGTGAATCTATAAATTTAAAAAAAACGGACGCTCTAATTGCATGTCATCCCCCCAAAAACAGGATCCGACCGACCGCCCTGAGTAGGAAATCCCTGAGAAACAATTCCAACGGGCGAGGTCGGTCAAAGGGCTGTAACTTTCGCACCGGTTAACCGATTTTCGTATATCCAAGCTCAAATTGTTTGTATTCAGAATAGCTCCATTTTTTATTCGAACGTTTTTTTATTTCGAATTGAATTGTTGAAGGCATCCGTGAAAAACCCATTTTTGCACATTTTTCGGGCCAATTTATCCCCCCGTCCATTAAATAGTGCGGTCACATTCACCTCCAGACATAAATACAGACCCGAAGTATATATAAATTTTTTTTTTTTTAAATCATGGACGGAATCGTGGGCCTTTTTTCCAGTACTCCACTAATTGTCTTCTTGTGCCTTCATCGTATAGCTTCGGTATCATCCATTTTTTCTGCTCAATCATTTTTGTTTTATTCTTTTTTCTGATTCTTACTTTTGTTACAACTAACAAATGGTCAGTGTGCAAAGTAGTTGCTCTGAACGATCTTACGTCATTTACAGATGCTGCATCTTTTCTGGAGATTAACACATGATCTATTCGATTCCCTCTGTGTGTACCTGGAATTAACCGTGAAACAACCCGAATCAATGTAAAAACACAAAAAGGAGAAACAGCCGAATTCATAATAGATATAGCAGTAAAACAAGGAGATGCCCTCTCGGCAGCACTTTTTAGTATTAGCATAGAATACGTAACCCGTAATTAATAAAGGCACTCTAAGAACAGGGGGAGGCCAATTGATAGCATTTGCAGATGACCCAGAATAAAACAACAGCAAGAAGGATTAAAATAAACAATCAGACATATCAAGAAGTATACAAGATTAAATACCCCAGTCAAAGTTACAGAAAATCAGTACAGAACAAGAATGAATCATGAGATAGCACCGGAGGTGGCAGTGGATATAGTTAGAAAAATAAGTCAGCAGAGAGTGAAATGGCTTAGACATGCGATGAGGGCTGACTATCAGGAAACCACAAGCATAATAATGAATTGGATACCAGCTGGAAAAAGAAAAATCTGGTGTGATACACTCACACAACTTCCTTTTACAGTGATCTTATAATTAGTCAAAAATTTCATTTATAATTTTTAACCATTTGTTAAAAATTTTCAAAAATTACAAATTCTACAAAAACGGTACAAAATCGAGTGTTAGTTGAAGAGACAAATTTTCTCTAGAATTTTAAGATGAATTAAAAAATGTAATAATATACCGGGTGTTTTATTTAAAATAGGAGTTAATAAAAAAAATAGAAAAAAAAAAACAAAAGAAACCCACTTTAGAAGTATTCAACTGGAAAATCACCTATCTCACATCAATACACATTAAAAATGTAAGAAAAATGTAAAGTTTAAAAAAAATCGTTAGAGCCGTTTTTGAAAAAATCGAAAAAAACTGAAAAATCACAAAAGTAAACACCTACTTCCGGTTATGCGATTTTCTTCAAAAGCTTGCTGTCTCATCTACATAGTACACAAAACTTATATATGAAGTTTCAACGCCATACTTCTTTTCTTTTTTGAGATATTCTGTTCACAGACAGACAGACAGACCAATGAAAAAAAATATGTTTTTTGGGATCAGGGGACTCTAAAACGTGAAGATCCGTTGAAAACTCAATTTCGAATTTTTGGGGTGAATCCAATACTTCCTTTATAGTAAAAGGAAGTAAAAAAGGAAGATCTAAGTCGAGATGGCTGGACGAACTGAAAAATGATTTACTAAATATAGGAATAAAAATGAAAGATGTGAAAGAGAAGATCAAGGACAGAAAGAAGTGGAACAAAATAAGCCATCACATAGAATGAAGATGGGGCGGGAACCTCTTCATGGGGTGTTAAGCCATTCATTCATTCATAATGCCATTTATTATTGTGTAATTATTTTTTTTTAAATAACATTTTCCAAGTGGCCTCCCTCACAGCGAATGCATTCTTTACAATCTGACGAAGAAAGCCTTCATCACTCGTCATAAAAGAGCAGCATCAATTCTTCGAATATCATCAGTTATGCTTCTTTTCAACTCTATGATTGTGCATGGCTTATTAACATACACACTGGACTTGAGATAACCCCAAAGAAAATAGTCTGCGGCAGTCAGATCAGGAGATTTAGGAGGCCAAGTGATGTCCCAAATCGGAAATAATGTGCCTGGGAAACATGCCTGTCAAAACTTTCATGGACTCACAAGCAGTGTGTACTGTAGTGTCGTCTTGCTGGAACCAAAGTTTACCATCAACCTCAGGCATTTCTAACGTTGCTAACACACCTCTGTGAATTGACCGTCATAGTCTTGTTACTCTCTTCAAAGAAATACGAACCGACAATTCCTAAAGCGGCAATAACTCACCATACTGTCACTTTCGAACTATGCAATGGTTGTTCATGCATCTGATTTGGTTGTTCGTCACTCCAATATCTGAAGTGTTGCTTGTTAATGTACCCCAATAAAAAAATGTATTTTGTGTGATTATATCTGAATTATTTATGAAAATAAGTGTAGTATTCAGCATTTGAATTGCAACTTTGCTGTAATTAAGCAATGTGTGTATACCTTACAGTTTTTAAAATCCTGATGGCGAGTGTTAGCTTTGAATAATCTTGTATATTGAAAAATTCATACATGGCTGCTGGGCCATCTTCTCTCTTTTACAACCTTCTACTTAGAGATCCATTTCATGACATCTTCTCTCTTTTACAACCTTTCTTGGTTACCTCATTATGGGCATTCCGTATATGCCTCCATACCATGATTGTCTCTTTATTTTCGCTTACTTATTGATTCATCTCAATGGTATCAATAAACTCACTTTCTATTTTCAATTTAGAAATTTCTGTACTATGTTACCAGAAGTGTATTTGAAGGTTACACAATATATTTTCCTCTTTTTTGTCCATATTACTAATCCATAACTGATATATTTTCCACTATGGCTTTGTGTATAGTTCTCTTTGTTTCTGTAATGGGAATTCTCATCTTTTATAATAAATTGTAACTAAATATTCAAAAAGTACCCAAAAGAAAAATGAGTGTACCTATGCATAGCTTTTAAATAACTAGTAGACTTAAAATCTGTAACAAATAACCTTCAGAAAATATTTCGCATAAATGGTAAAATTAATTTGTATAATTAATGTTCAAAAACTGGCATCTTGTTCAACGTACTTTTAAGTTGCTTTTTAACACTGTTGGGTGCTCTCGAAATGATTTTGTTATTACAGTATGGGCAATGTTGTATCTTTTTAACAACACTGTGATAGTGTTTCATTGTTTTATACCATACTTGTGAATCACTCGAGCTAGGCTTCGCTTCGCTAATTACACGATTTAATTAAATTATATATAATTTAATTTTACTTTACTTTTTCATACTTTTTTTGAAAATAAAAACCGGCCTACGATCTAAGTAAAAAAATTATCAAAATTTTAAGCTATTATACAATTTAATCGGTTCAGTATCTTCGGAGATGGCGAACAAAGATACATACAAAGAAAGAGATCACCGATTTTATAGTATTGATATACTAATGTTTCCAAACAAACAAAAAACTATTTTAATAATTGTATATACTGAAAGATGTAAATTTCTGTTTTAGTGTTGCATACCAATGATTCAAAAACTTATCACACAGCAAGTAGTTGACCAAAAGGGAGCCCGATATATAACTGACACCCTGTGGAGTTTAATGGAATCGGGCATTGAAGAAGTAAAGATCCTTCAATCAGTAACTCTACTTTTAACCACAAATACTGTTGTTCATGGGGAGACCTTGGCAAGGGTAAGCACTGATAATTTAAAAAAAATTACGAACTACAATGTTTCTTTGTAGACTTTAGTGCTGTGTTTTCGTTTACATTTCACAAAAAATTCCACAACTATCAATACTGCTGGAGCTACCGTACGTCAGCTAGTTAACCTAGTCTTTGAGAGAGTGACTGCAGAAGATGAGCAGATATCATCATCTGAAAATCCTCCATTGCCTCGCCAAGTAAATATTGAAGATCTCAAAACACCCAGCGGAGTCGCTCCAAAAGGACTGCCTCCTTGCGCAGCTGATGCCTATTTATTGTTTCAAGACCTTGTTCAATTAGTAAATGCAGATCAACCATATTGGTTGATTGGAATGACTGAAATGACGCGAACTTTTGGTTTGGAACTATTGGAATCCGTTCTCACGCAATTTTCTATTGTATTTTTTAAGGTAGGTTGTTAATGTGAAACGGTTATTGGTTTGATAGTCAGGTTTTTTCTTTTAGAATGCAGAATTTAGTTTTTTGCTTAAAGAACGAGTTTGTGCTTTAGTAATTAAACTATTTTCGCCTAATATAAAATACCGTAATACCATTCCCGCCAGTGTACAACAGGCTACTCCTTTTGACAAGCCGTACTTCCCCATCAGCATGAGATTGCTTCGTGTTGTTTCAATTTTAATTCAGAAATATCACAGTTTATTGGTAAGTGTTACATACAGCGTCAGTGTTTAATTATTGCATCAAATTGGATCTTTTAGGTAACAGAATGTGAAATATTTTTATCCCTGATCGTAAAATTCTTGGACCCTGACAAACCCACTTGGCAGCGTTCTTTAGCCCTTGAAGTTTTGCATAAAATGACTATCCAACCAGAACTGCTAAATTCATTTTGTGAATGCTACGATCTTAAAAAACACACTACAAGCATTTTTCAAGATATCGTTAATTCACTTGGCGCTTATGTGCAGTCATTATTTGTGAACCCGCAGTTGCAGAGTGCTATTGCAAGTGAGCAGTTTTACATCACTTTCTTTAGGATTATAATTTAATTTGGAATGTTTTATAGTTCCCATTACTCAAGGACAACCATCAGCATTTCTCGCGGGAGGAATGCCTGCTGGACCAGGTGTTTCACCTCAACCTGGCTTCTTTTCAAGAGGAGTTTGGCTGCCTGTAGTAATCACTTTTCCAACTGGTTCTACAAAATCCACATAGTAAGTACAGAAATTAATTGTTTGTACCGGGTGTCTTAAAAAGAATTACATCTAGTATGCTTTGAATTTCCTATAGTGCAATCTAAAACTTTATTTAAAATTGGCAAGACTGTAAGTCTATGTCAAATTCGAGGTTAGCAGGTTATGCTTTTGACACAGACGACTGACACAAAACCTAACCTGCTAACCTAGAATTTGACATAAGACTTACAGTCTTGCCAATTTTAAATAAAGTTTTGAATTGCGCTATAGGAAATTCACAGCATACTAGATGTAATTCTTTTCAAGACGCCCGGTATAAAATTAATGTATAAAATTCCGTCATATTTAGTATGACAATGAAATACCAGGCTAAATTCAATTGATGTAATGTTAAGTACCTATTTCATAAAAGAAAAATAATTATATGCACATGGTTCTGTTTTAAATTAGTTTATTGCAAAAGAACAAAAATAGATACAGAATAATACATATTTAATAAAATTTTAACACTTTAAGGGTAAGGCAATGCTTACGTTTTAGTTGCTGTGATATATCGCCGCGATCAGGTTGCAATGGTGTGTACCATATATTCTAATGTAGTTGGCCACGTTTGAGACCCTCGAAAGCGATCAATATTGAAAACGCTCAAAGAGCGTTTTGCCAACGTTTTCAATTGTTTCTTATGCAGTGTTATAATATGGCCTGGACACAAAATTTTATATGTCTGCAACCTGGTCGTGTCGATCGTGTCGCAGTGACTGAAACGCAAGCATGGCCTTACCCTAATAGCTATGAACACAATGCACTACACTTGTGGAGACACCAACTGCTGACAAGTAAAACACACAATTTACCATCTGTCACAGACAAAACAGAGATATGATAAAAGGTTTAAAGGATAAATAGAAAAAATTAAAAGTTGAAATTATAGAATCAACAAACATGCAGGCAATTAAAATGACAAGGTATCTAATGCAATACCATGCCAATTTACAGTTTAGAAGTTGAATTTATCATAAATTGAAATTATTGGGGGGGTTGAAATTACCGAGATTGTACTGTATCCGAACTTGTCCAAAAGACCAACTATTAATTTATCTCTAAACTCTTAAGATTAAATTCTTTAAAACCCAAAGTTCACCATGCCCTTGTATTTCTAAGGATTTGCACACAGTACTATACTTTCTGCACTCTACTGTGCTTTTTAACACTGGAATACTTGACCAACTCGTTTGGGGCTTTGTTCTCTTTATAGTCTTCTGTTCAGGCCATGTAGATTGAGAATTTTGATTGCCTGGATATTAATGTGTTGCTGTAGTTTTGCCACATGTCTGTCTGCATATCTTCTAATTCGCTGGCTACATCCTTGATTCGCGATGGATATCACAGTTGTATACGTAGAATGGTGCATTAAGGTTAGAGAATTTCCATGTTACGCACAAAATAAATTGTAGAGGGCGATCGTAGTACCGAGACACTTAAAATTGCAATATGATTGTTTGCATAGGTAGGTAATATCATCAAAACTTGTTTGAAGTTGAAACGAAAGGGGTCGCTCTGCCAATTTTTGCTTTCAATTGCAAACCATCTCTTTGTGTCTCCAGCCATACCTAGGGCTGCTTTAATTTATGATGGGTTTCCCTTCCACGAAGGATTGCGGTTAAGTCGACTCAGAATGAACGTTTTTGCAATAGTAAATAGTCTAGGTTATGTGACAAATCCGGAATGCAAATTTTTACAGGACGCGTCCAAGTCTTGTAAAGCGCGTTTCCGGATGAGTTACATACATTGTTTGACACCTGTGGTTCTTTTTAATTTTATCTAAATATTGAAACATTTACAGTAACAAACAAGCATTATGCCTTTATAAAAATCTAGAGGTATTTCTAGTTGATTTCCTTAGCTACCACAGTCAACAAATATTCCAAACCAAGCAAAACATCAATTTTCCGAAATAGTCCTATAAAGAAGTACTTTTCACTCTAAAATTTGTACAGGGTTAGCGAAACTCGATGTCTCAGCTCTATTATAAGAAAAGGAAAAACGATAGAAAAAATCTGAAAAGAGGTTCTTAAATGGGATTGAGTAAGGTCCATTTTAAGCCATAATTGCATATTTTTTCATATTTGGAAACTGAAGTAATGACGTCATCGAATTTGTTTTTCCCAGAAACATACCTATATTTTGGCATATTTAAAAAGAGCAAATTTTTCTGAACACATTTTGTGAAGAAACAAATTTGCTATCTTCTTCCGTTAAAAAATTATAAGCAAATTTGTAAAAAAAAAAAAAACATTTGCAATCGTCACGATTTAAACAAGTAGCCTTTGGAAACAAATAGAAAAGTTGTTATTCGATTGTTTTTTATTAATTGCATATTAATCAGCGCTAAAAACACTACTAGTTTGCTAATTTCACCTACTTTGTAAAATTAATAATAACAAAGAATCACCCTGTATACAGGGTGTCCCAAAAAGAATGGGACATCGATTAGTCATAGATTCCTTATGTCATAATAAATTGATTAAACCTAATATACCTTAGTACAAAGTAGCTTCAGTAAGAAGTTATAGGGCCTCGAAGTTAGATTTTTTATTTATAATTTTTTTGTTAATTTCCAGAAATGTAGAGATATCGATTTGAATTTTGGTATACATGCTTACTATTTTGTAGTGCACTAATAGAAAAAAAATTATCCTATCTTTCAAAACTTTTTTAGCTCTAACTTCGTTATCTGTAACACTTTCTAAAATTTTAAGTTATTGTCTGAAAGAGAATTAAAATGCACAAAAATAATGTACTTTTAGTTCATAAGCGTAAGCGCAACCGTTTACCTTAAAATGCCTATCAAAGGTTTTTGGTTGTCATGAAGATGTGCAATTATCAAGTAGCCATGATCACAAAAACAATGGGTAATGATTGTAATCTAGTAAACAACAACAAGAAATCAATTAATGACGTTGGTGATATCAGTTTTTTGTCTTTTGTGCTTACGAAAATGCTGTGACATAACGAACCTTTCAGCATTGGAGAATTCGTTATGTAGCGGCATTATCTTAAACATAAAAAAACAAATTCTTATGTCACTAATGTCATTAATTGTTTCATCATTGTTTTTTACTAGATGACCATTGTTTTTTTTATCGAGGCTACTTGATAATTCCACGTGTTAATGACTACCAAAAACCTTTGATGGGCATATTGAGGTAAACGGTTGCTCTTATGCTTATGTACTAAGAGTACATTATTTTTGTGCTTTTTAATTCTATTTCAGATAATAACCTAAAACTTAAAAAAATGGTACAGATAACGAAGTTAGAGTTAAAAAAAGTATTCAAAGATAGGTTAAGTGCCTCTTACAGTCAAGTCTAATTTATGAAAAATTTTTGTTAGTGCAGTACATAATTGTAAGCATGTATACCAAAATTTAAATTGATATCTCTACACTTGTTCTGAAAAAATTATTTTCATGTATTTTCAACTATTCATTCAAATTGAATGTCACATCTAATGTCAACAGTAATTCTCAAATCTTAATGACAAATGTTCAATTCTAAGAATTGTACATTACACCCTTATATAATACGGTAAGTTATTGTTTCTTAATTAATTGTACCTTTTAAAATGTCTTTATTTGCTTTAAAGTTGGGATAAACTAAGGAATTACCCACCTTGTATATGACACTTCCAAAATGTTCAAAACTGCAACTTATCCTTTAGCCACAATCGACTCCTTCAAGCAGCCTCTCGCAATGCGGCTCTCACGTACAAACCTCCAGTACCAAGCCTCGTCCAATACCACGAAACAAACAATTCCCTGACAGCAACCAGTAAATGGAACAATCCCAAATCTGCTCCTGTCTCTCACCTTCTGGAATGGATTCTCTCTAAGCAGCTCTCTGCAATGTAGCTGTCACAAAAAATCACCAGCGCCACGCTTCGTCTAACACCCCAAAACTCAAAATCCTTGACAGCAACCAGTCAACAGAATTATTCTAGATCTGCTCTTGTCTGTGCTACCACCTTCTTGAAAGGACCTCTAGCTTCACCGAAACTCCTATGGACTCTCTACTCAGCAACACATAGTTTAATGTAAACCCCTTTTTACTTATGTCACTTGTCAACTGTATTCCTTCCAATAAAACTGTTTCAATATAATTCTTCAATTAATCACTTGTAAATAACCATTCTTATATCCATTAAGTTTACCAATACCAATACTCTTCTGTAGTTACTCCATTATTTCTATTATTTGTTATTTAATATTTCACTCATTTATATGCATCACACAGATTTAGACTACACTTTTTAAATAAGCCAAAACTTTCCACATTAAAAGAGGGTTAAATTTTATATGTTTTGAATTAGATCAAAACAATTTTCTATACATATTTTTCTACTTGTTATTTTCTAATAATTGGAACAATTTTCCTAACTACCATATTTCCCTTCTTAATGCATCCTATATTTTAATTCTTATTTGATATCTACCTACTTTAATTATCCTTATCAGAATTTCACATTTGTCATTACTGATACCACCGTCTCTTAAATATTCTTTTTATATTCAAACCACCTGTCAACATTCAATAGCTATCATTTCATTAATAATTTGCTTTAACTCAAATTTATTCATTAAACTTTTATAAACATCATCAACCTTTTTTAATAAGTTAATATGGATTGTACCCAATTTCTTTTATACATTTTTAATTTTATCTACGCCCAACGTATGGTGTATCATAACAATATACAGGGTGAGCACCTTAAAAAAATAAAATTTTGTTTATTTTTCATTCAACTTAGTAATAGATACAAGTAATAATTTGTACATAGCGCAGGCTTTATTCTTACCAAGAATGGGAGCCAATAGATAAAGAATAACTGTTTTACTTTACAAAAACGAGGCACAAATTAGCGCGTTACAAAATATAGCTGCGACGCAGGAATGCTAGAGGTCGATACTTCATGGCCCAGGTAGAAATTGCCCGTTCCCTTACACATCCCACAAAAAGTTGTGGGCTGCACACGTGGTCCGCCTGCCGTTCGAATTCGACCACTGGTAACGTTTTTTTTTATTTGAAAATTTATTTAATTTATTAGAAACGTGAAGATATTTTTACTCCTAACTTAATTTGATTTTTGAAATTATTTAGTGTCACAATGTCGACGAAATTTGCACTAAGTCGTTTTGACACCAAAATATAATTTCTTCTTCTATAAATTCTGTAAATAGTACAGATTCTCCACAAGCAACAACAATTATATTGTAACGACCTTACGATCGGGCCGATGCAGACGCGTGAGTCAGCGGCCGAATAGTTCGGAAGCAACCTTGGACCCCAGGTGCAGACGCGTGACGTCAGCGCCCTTGGAGCCAGCTGCGATGGATGCGTCATGCGGTTCCCAGAAAGGTCGAGCGAAATCTGGAATGTTCTAGACGGAAATTATTCGGATATATAAATACGCGCCGCAGGAATAAGAAGTCAGTTCTCATCAAACTCAAAGGCGTAAGGCCGCCACATAAATAAACGCGTATATAAATAGCCACATAAATAATTGATGTTTAATCCAGTGTAAATAAATAGAGTGTATAACCATATAAATCATTACTGTTAAGCCGTATATAAATAATTATTGATAAACGTATCGTTGTTAGAAATAGTGCCTGTAGCTCGTTAGTTTAAGTAATTGGTGTTCTGTCTTGTTAATTCGTGTGTTTGTAAATAATAATAATTAATCGTTGTAAATAAATGTTTAATACAAGAAGCGTCGTATAATTTTTAAATAGCCTGAGCGTAAAAACGTAACAATATACAGGAATTGCAATTTTATCTTTTGTAGTCAGTAATTTAATAAAATATCCAACAAAAAAATTGCAAGAAATTTTTAATTGCTAAGCTAGTTGCTACATCATGAATGGAAAGATAGCCGCCGGAAAACTTCCCACGGAAAAAATGTTCTGGAAAAATACCCCAAGAAAAAAATGCTCCCAGAAATAAATTCTCTTCGAAACTCCAGGAAAATAAAATGTAAGCTACAATATGACATTTACAATTGACAATTAAGTTTTACTTTAACATTATTGCTTTGTTAAAGAAGCCTTTTTAGTTCGTACAACACGTGTCAGTTTATAATAAGTGTTTCTTATGTAGCAATGTGGAAATTTTAATGGGAAATGTTTTAATAGACGCAGAATAATAAAATATACAATTTAATCTCTGGTATTTTTAATATTCCGTTTCTGAGAAAAGATTGATGGAAAACGTACAAGGATTACAATGATTACAGTTGCCATACATCCCGATTTTTCGGGATTATACCAATTTGGAGCTAGTTGTCCCGCAACGAAATGCTGCCCCGAAATGTCCCGATTTTCCAAGAAAATATTATGCTTTACTGATTTCGAGTGATTTCTGCAACTTCTAGTTCCAATACCTCAAATATAATTTACAACAAGTTGTTTAGCAACTAACAGCTATTCGATATTCTAGAATCTGGGTTTCAAAGGCTTTTTTTAAATAGACGATTTATTATGGGTTTATACAAGTAAGGCCCCTTTCAGACGAAACGACTTTTTGCCGTGTATGGCACAGTGCCATGAATATTGAAGATTATTAGTTCATATGGAGCCTTTCATACAGAGTGAACCACGGCTTAAGCCGAACACGGCCGCCGTAAACACCACGGCGTACATCAGCCTCGGACACGACGCCGTGTCTACGTGGCGTCTTGATAATATAGTGTGCTATATGGAGCCTTTCAGACAGAACGGCTTTCCACCGGTGGGATGATGTCTCTCATACTGGTATTGCGTCTAATGAGTTGTTCTTACACTTTATTCGAATGTTGCTATTAACATTCTAAAGTAATTGAAAGATTGGTTTTCATAATCTTTGCAAAGTGCTAAACAAAGTAATAAGAGCTCCAGCAATAGGCCTTTCAATATTTACTCTTGCTTTACGTCTTCGCTTTTTTCTGTTGCAAATAAAGCAAGTATAAGAACAGCAATTGTTCTCGGTCATCCATTGCACAAAACTGAACACGAGGATAAGATTAGAAGCCTACATAGTGTGTAATCGCTAGACAGCTCGTAACTTCGTTTATAATAGAGATATAGAAAAAACTTCTTTTTATTTTAAATGCCAGTACGTAGCCTACAAATTGTAATCCAATTTAAATGATGACTTCCTGTTTTTGCGTATTGATACACGACTTTGGTTTTTTTAATTTAACACCCTGTATATTTTTAAATATTTTAAATCAGTATGCTTAAAATAAAAATTGAAACTTACGAGTATTATTTTATTTAAAAAACTGCCCAAAGTAAGCCATGACTTACCCAAAATCACTAACAATCGAATAAGAAATGTAAACGAAAGTCTACCGGGCCCTACAAGTTCTTCATGGACGAATTATGACACCAAACGTACTAAAACAATTGAAAACTATGTTTTTTAAATGGAATAATTATTTTTGCGTTATATTTTTAAAATATATATTTTTTACGCTGATGTCAAATATCTGAAAATATACGGGGTGTTCCGTTCAAAAAGCCAAAGCAATGTACAAACACCCTAATACATCACTGCCCATATCACGCCGTCATGTTCACGGCGAAAAGTCGTGTGCTCTACGGCTCATCTTTGGAATGCACGGCACTGTGTCGTAAACGGTGCACGGCGAAAAGTCGTTTCATCTGAAAGGGGCCTAACACCTTGATCTACATTTAATTTAAGTAAAAGTTCTACGAAATATGATTAATACAAGAATCTAAATGAAAATAGTGCTGCTGTAGCAGAAACAAATGCAAATGTGAACTGATGGTAGAGGTACCTAGTGCTTAATACATTAATAACCACATATTGTGAAATTTACATTTCTATTAGAGCTTTGTATTAGTGGTCCTGTTAATAGTTATTCAACAAACAAGTATGTTAATGAGAGTGATTAATTATCGAGACATTTTAATGTGTGAGTGCTAGTGAACACGTTAATTGTCGAGATTATTAATCACCGCTTAACACACGAGTTAGTTGCAATAGTTTTTCGTTGATCGGATCTTATTAAATTGGAGAAAATTTAATTATATTGCATGACAAAAATTTGACACTTAAAGTTTTGACTTTTATGGTATCTATTAATAGAAAACTATTTATTAATAGGAGTCATTTTTATACGATTTTAGAAAGTAAAAAATTATTAATAGGGGAGATTAATAAACGATTTTCTATAGATTAATAAAACGCATAAATAAACAATCAACAGAAAATGTATTTTATTATTAGTTTCCTTTGCGAATAATAAATAGTTTAGTGGATTTCTTTAGTATTTAGTTTCTAGTATTGGTAAAATTAACTACGAAGAAATAAAAAAAAAACTTTTACAAAATTAAAGTAATGAATTACCTTTTCCTCACAAGAACCCCCTCCGCCCTTTTCATATTCTTCTCCCGAAATTGTGATTTTCAAATATGGAAACTCTAACAATGATGCCATTCTCATCGAGATTAAATGATAGTTGACAGAGATCTTTTGCAGCAACTATATATTAAAATCTCCATTGATTCTACGCTACCTTGCCGGGATATGACCACAATCTTATAACACTACGTTTACATATGCATTGATCAATTTGTACCAAAAAAGAGATAGTGGCAATCGACATTTCCATCTTGGAATGGCAAAGAACTCAAAGGTCTAATTGTTCGAAAGAAGGAGGCACATTCGGCTTTCAAAAAATTTGGGTCGCCGTTGTACTATACATTATTTTCTAACTTGAGGCGTATCTGTAAGGTTACCGCGAAAAGAGATTTCGTAGCGCACAATGATAATATGCAGAACTTCTTAACATTAAATCCAAAAAACTTCTGGAGGTATGTAAATTAGAAAAAAACTAGCAATATTCTACCAAATGTGATGCGCTTGCATCATGTGTTGTATAGCGACACTGCTTCTATTTCGAATGCATTTGCTAATTACTTTTCTACATTTTACAGGACCTCCGACATTCAAGTTGACATTGATTTCTATGACCAGACTCCGTATAATATAAACTCAATAGAGCTATCACTTTCTGACATATTGCAAAAAATTAATGAACTTGAAATAAGCAGGAGTGCAGGGCTGGATGGTATCCCACTGATCTTTATTTTTGCTCAGCTTTTAAAAATTTTATTTGACAAATCGCTTGCTGAAGGCTCCTTCCCTTCGGAATGGAAGTCATCATTTATAACTCCTATACATAAGTCAGGAGATAAAAACGAAATTACTAATTACATAAAAACGAAATTACTAATTACCGTCCCATTTCGATTTTGAGCATCATTCCGAAATTATTTGAATCCTTTATTACTGATAAATTAAAGATTACAATTAGTCCCCATCTTTCTGATAGATAATTTGGTTTTATGAGTAAGAAAAGCATTGACACAAACTTGATATATTATACGCAATACATACTTGACTCATTGAATAGAAAGAACCAAGTGGATAGCATCTATACGGACTTTAGTAAAGCGCTTGATTCAGTGAACCATACCTTACTATTGGCAAAGCTACAAGCGTTTGGGATATCGGGTGCTATGTTGAGGTGGTTCTCGAACTATCTCACATACAGAACTCAGTATGTGAAAATCTCTAATGTCTGTTCAGATGGTTTCACTGTTCTTTCGGGAGTACCACAAGGCTCACATTTGGGACCGCTCCTGTTTATTATCTTCATTAATGAACTGCATTTGGTGTTAGATGATGTGGAATACTTATTGTTTGCTGATGACTGTAAAATTTTTAAAAGTATAGTTGACAACTCGGACTTTGAAATTCTACAGAAAGCGTTAGACCGGTTTGCAAACTGGTGCACGGTCAACGATTTGAACCTTAATCTTAATAAATGCAAATATATCTCGTTTCCTCGCTCAAAAGCTTCTTTCTCTTTTGATTACACCATAAACGATGCTTCTTTAACTCGAGTTACATCTTTACGTGATCTTGGCGTCATTTTTTATTTAAAAATGACATTCTCTCAATACAATTTACAGTCAATAAGGCAAACCAACTACTGGGTTTTGTTCGAAGAATTTGTTTTGAATTTAATTCAGTTGCTGTCCTAAAGTCACTGTATGTTATGATGGTGCGTCCTATACTGATGTTTGGTTTAGTGGTCTGGTCTCTTAGTTATAGAGTTTACGTTGATTCATTAGAGACAGTACAGCATAAATTTTATAGAATAGAAGCCTTAATAGAAGCCTTTCCATTGGGACTACCGACCCATTCATTAACCATAATTATAGTGAAGTGTCTACAGCCTTACAGATCCCCTCATTAGAATCTCTTCATAAATGTTATGATCTGCTGTTCCTTTACAAATTAGTAAATAACCAAGTTGACTGCCCCCTTTTGTTGAATCAACTTAATCTCAGGGTTCCTAAACGTTCATCCGGAATCACTAATACCTTCTTTCTATCAACCTACTTATCATCGTACACATTAAACAACCCTTTAAGTCGCATCTGTAAGTTGTGCAATGATCTCTCTTGCGATGTTCTGGATCCAAGATTTAGTCATTTTTATAATTTAGCCAGAAACTTTACTTTTGTATTTGAGTGAGAAAGCAACGTCCACTCTTTCAATCGGTATTAATTTGTATTCTGTATTTTGTATTTTCTTTTTTCTGTAAAGGACTATGTTAATTTTATTATTGAAATAAATAAATAAATAAATAAATAATAAGGGGTTTCGGTGTTGATGGCTCTTAATGACACAGGAAAGGATGGATAGCAAGAAGTTTGTGAAAACTTGAATATTGATAAACTCATAAGACGAATTTACCACCTCAAAGCGAGAAAACGTTATTTATTAATTATTACCACAGATTAGGTACAGGCTGAGAGATGCCACGTTCCCATTGCAAATACTAGAAATTGAATTTAGTATCCTTAGTATAAACCATGTTCTGTCACTTCAGTTACTTCAACTTTAAGGTGGCTTTACACGTGTATAGTAGCTAAAGCAAGTTAATAAATCATGTAGGTTAATTTAGTTACTTGCATCATGTAAACATTTACGTTTAGTACGATTTAGTACTTGAGCAAGTAAAGAATTTGGTAAACTACTTTGTCAAATGAATAGAAATCAGTTCTATTTACTTGAGCGAGTGGCGTAACCCCACCACGATTTTCGTTAACTAACCGCAAACTAAGCAAGTGTAGACAGGTTAGTTTGGTAAAGTGTATTAGTCAGACCAGTCGTTCGCCAGATAATTTGTTGAAACATGGCGTCCCGTTGGAATGAAGATACAAAATTAAAATGTGTGCAAGAATATCGAGAGACAGAATGTTTGTGGAATACCAGAGCTAACATATACAAGAATAAACAAGCTCAAGACAACCATTTCCTCTCCACAAACGCTTTTTTTATTATAGCTATACTTGCTTTTATACCCACCAGTTTACCACATATTCCGGGTGGTGTAGCTTGAACAAGCGTCCACGTTCGATCAGCAGAGTTAAGCAACGCTCTCTCTGGTCAGAACTTGGATGGGAGTTCCACGGCTGCTTCTCTCGGCGCCTCGTGGTACGGTTGCCACGGAAATAGTTGGTCGCGGCGGTCATAACAACATCATGACTGCCGCTAGTGGGGTTGGAAGTCCCCATAAATGCACAGCGACGCCTATAATTGGCCTAACGGCTGTTGGCTGAGTGCGAAATAAAATAAAATAAATAAAAATAACTGAAAAATACATTTTTTTAATGATGAAAAAATTTTTTTTACGTGGTACCATTTTAAAAAATCAACGTCAACTAAACAATTATGCTAAAATGTGTGTAAACGTGCTCGCTTAACTAAACTACTAAATTTTAGTTACTTGATTTAGTAACTTGCTCAAGTTGGAATCCGGACCAACTACCAACTCCAACAAATAAGAACATCATTTTTTACACTAATGGATCTAAGTTTGAAGGGGGTACAGGCTCTGGTGTGTACAGTACCAATCCTAGAACCAACGAAAAAGTCAGTCTAGGAAAGTTTTGTAACATCTTTCAGGCTGAAGTACAAGCTATTAACGTATGCGCAAACATCAGCATAGAAAAGAAGCTGCTCAATCGAGACATACACATTCTCTCAGACAGTCAGGCAGCACTGAAAGCGCTAAACGCTTTCAGTACTTCATCGAGACTGGTCAAGGAATGCAAATCCAAACTTCAAACCTTAGGCCAGGGAAATACAGTAAAATTATGCTGGATCCCAGGTCACCAAGGTATTGAAGGAAACGAAAAGGCGGACGAGCTCGCAAAAGAAGCAGCCCGTAATGCAATGACCGGTCCAGAACCTGGTCTAAGCATTCAGAAAAACCAAGCCCGTTCAGCTATTAATGAATGGGTCAATACCACACACCAACTAAGGTGGAGCAACTACAATCAAGCAACACACTGCAAAAGATTGCTAAAAACTCCGAATCCACAAACCACCAAAACCCTGTTGAGACTGAACAGAACTCGAATCAAGCAAGTAGTCAGTCTACTAACAGGCACTGGAGCATTCAGAGAATTTATGCACAGGATCAATATCTATAGAGATGAACCTGTTTGCAGACTATGCCAAGAGGATGATGAAACAGCCTATCATATCCTCTTTGAATGCCCAGCATTAGAGCGTAAAAGACACCAACTCGATTGGAGCCTTAACTCTATTGACAACCACAAGCTAGTAGGGGACATTGCAAGTCTAGTAAAAGATACGGATGTCAGCCTGCTAACTTGAAAACTCCCGACAGTACAAAAAGCCCAAAGGGCTGACGTGCGCAAGCCAACAAAAGGCAGTCGTGAAATCTAATCTAATCTAATCTAATCTAGTAACTTGCTTTAGCTACTATACACGTGTAAAGCCGCCTTAAGCGAGCACGTTTACACACAGTTTTAGCAAAATTGTTTAGTTGACGTTGATTTTTTAAAATGGCAAACGTGCAACAATTTGTTCTGCATTAAAGAAATGTATTTTTCACTTATGTGGTAATTTGGCGGATATAATTGCAAGTATAGTTATAATAAAAAAGCGTGTGTAGAGAAGGAAATGTTGTATTGGGCTTATTTATTCTTGTAAAGGCTAGCTCTGGTATTCTACAAACATTCTGTCTCTTGAAATTCTTGCACACATTTTAATGTTGTATCTTCATTCCAATGGGACGCCATGTTTCAACAAATTATCTGGTGAACGGCTTGTCTGACTAATGCACTCTACTAAACTAACCTGTCTGCACTTGCTTAGTTTGCATTTAGTTAACGAAAATCGTGGTGGGGGTACGCCACTGTCTCAAGTAAATAGAATTGATTTCTATTCACTTGACAAAGTAGTTTACTAAATTCTTTACTTGCTCAAGTACTAAATTGTACTAAATGTAAATGTTTACATGATGCAAGTAACTAAATTAAGCTACATATTACGGCACCTTGAACTTTCCTTTTTTATATAAAAAGTGGTGTATAATTCTAATAAATATTTTTATTTACAGCTTGGAAATGCTTGATAAAATTGAGCCCCCGATAATACCTGATGGTTACGGTATATCTATAGCTTACGCCTGTTTACTAGAAATAATAAGATCTCTTCATATAACGATAGTACCCCAGCAACAAACTGACGGACAAACTGTAACATTTGCTGCCAATGAAAACGATAAAGATTTGCATTGTCAGCTAATAAACTCCAGCTGGTGTGGACTGTTGGCTGCATTAAGTCCATTAATCGAAGCTAGCACTGATGAATCCATTACTGAGAGCGTGCTGAAAGCTGTACAAACTTACGCATCTCTTTGTGGCATGTTGGATCTGCACACTCCGAGAGATGCTTTTATTACTGCCATTTGTAAATCTTCACTGCCTCCACACTATGCCCTCACAGTACTGAACACTGTTACACCAGGAGTGAATTTAAGAGGTCAGTTAGTAATTTTTAACATAATAGTTGTGGTAATAATTTGATGTTTTAGTTCAAAGAACCGACAATCAGGACGTGCATTCACAATGTATAGCACCATATGGTGAGACAGACTATAGACAGCAAGTTGTAGCTGTAGGTACTCCATTGCCAACATCGTCGTTACCCGTTGGTATGTATACAAATCACAACTATTGAATGGAAATCTTATATTAACATTGTGCAATGCTAACTCCTATTTGGCTAATTCTTAAGAAAAGCTTTTCAAAGAATAATTCTTGCATACCTAAATAGTTTTTCGGATTGTTTCAACTAAAGACAGAGATTATTTTCTTTTGCTTTTGAAGATCAGGTAATCCAGATCATTAGCATACAAATATCGTTCACATAAATTACCAGAAATGTAGAAAAATAGATTTTATTATGTGCGAGTATTTATTTATTACTTCTTTTTTTTATTTTGGCCATTAAATTTGCTCATTCTAATGATTTTAGAAAAAGACGAAGCAGAACCTAACTCACTATTAGTTAATTAATTTTGTCTGATGAAAATCCAAATTAGTAAAATGACTATAAAAAACTATTTTCCGAAAGCTATTGACCAACAAAGTTGTGAATAAAATGTCACAAAATATTTGTCAAAATCTTGTTAACCTAAGATAAACAAACATAAAGGTTATTTAGATTAAATCAAGAATTTGTGGGATGCCAGCTTGGCCGAGCGGTTAGGAAGCTCAGGCTGCGGTGCCACGGTTGAAAACCTTGATACTAACCATATCGCCCAGTATGCCGTTAATGGTGTGCCAGATTAACTGGATTTCGGAAAGAGAAATTTTGGCGACCCTGACTCGCCGTGTCTGAAGTACTCTAAACTTTTACTTTACTCAAAAATTTGTCTGTATATATTACTATTTCATAAAATGTTTAAACATAAGTATTCGGAGTTCTTATAAAGCAAGTAGTAAATACACACAGTGGGTAGAGGGCCAAGTTTGTAGTTCGAATCCATGGGTAGGCAACATTTTTCAGCAGTTTATGGATCGGAACTGAACTTGATGACTATTCACCATTGGAATACTATTATCGGCGCTTTTCCCAGGAGACTCGTCTATTGGAAAGAGTGAACTGACCAAACACACACACATGCTATACACACACAATACAAATTTTATAACTGTAAAAGCCAAACTACTCAAGTCACAGACCTCTGCCTCCTCTCCATTAACGCAGTAAGCTACAACATTATAACACTGTATATATTATAGGTACACAACAAGGCCCAGTAATGTTAACTGCAAAAAATCTGCAATCGATGAGAGCACTTTTAAATTTGGCTCATTGTCATGGTAGCATTTTGGGAACATCGTGGCATTTAGTCTTAACTACTCTTCAGCATCTTGTATGGATATTAGGCCTAAAACCTTCAACCGGTGGAAGCCTCAAAGCAGGACGTACAACTGCTGATTCCAATGCCGTAATAACAACTGCCGTTATGGCTGATTTACCCGTTCTTTCTACTATGTTAAGTAGACTCTTTGAATCCAGTCAATATTTAGATGATGTTGCTTTACATCATTTAATAAATGCCCTGTGTAAACTATCACAGGAGGCAATGGAATTAGCTTATTCAAACAGGGTAGGATGATTCTAATTTTATTAAATTAATATAAGTAACATCATGGTTTTTCAAAGGAACCATCTCTATTTGCCGTTGCTAAGTTGCTGGAGACTGGCTTAGTGAATATGTCTCGCATCGAAGTACTTTGGCGACCATTAACTAACCATCTCCTAGAAGTTTGTCATCATCCCCACATTAGAATGCGTGAATGGGGTGTTGAAGCTGTTACATATCTTGTTAAAGCTGCTTTACAACATAAATATGTAGTACCGTTGAGAGAAAATCAAAAATTGCAAACATTGCTGTTGGGCCCCTTAGCAGAGCTTTCGTCTGTACCACACGGTGATGTGAGACAACGACAATTGGAATGTGTTTTGCAGATTTTGCATGGTGCTGGAGAAACTTTGTCCCATGGATGGCCATTAGTTCTGGGAATAATTGGCGCTGTTTCAGATCACCATGGGTAAGCAATCACCCTCTTGTTTTAAAAGTAGCGAAATTTTTCTTTTTTCAGAGAAAATCTAATTAGAATTGCATTCCAATGCCTACAACTTGTAATTACGGACTTCTTGCTGGTAATGCCATGGAGGTGTCTACCATTATGTGTGGATACCGTTGCAAAATTCGGTTCTCAAACCCAGGAATTAAACATTTCTCTTACCGCTGTAGGATTAATGGTATAAAATCCTCTTGTAAACCTTCTTTTTGATGTAAATAATTTTGATTTCAGTGGAACATATCCGATTATTTTCATCAAAATCAAGCAAAATTGACTCAAACCCTAAACGAAGATGTCTCTGTTCTCCCCGACTTTCCTGGCACCCTGAACATGCCCAGTTTTGATAAACTATGGATGTGTCTTTATGCCAGACTAGGAGATTTGTGCGTAGATCCACGGCCTGCTGTTCGTAAATCTGCGGGACAAACCTTATTTTCTACAATATCTGCACATGGAAGCCTTCTGAAACAGTCAACCTGGCAAGCTGTTTTGTGGCAGGTTCTGTTTCCTTTATTAGATAAAGTCCGAAGTTTATCTAATGCCGCAAGCAGTGAAAAAGTTGACACAGGTAAATTTGCATGTTACTCGTACTTTTTAATGTACAATTTCAGCTACTTGTATAGTTGCGCTTATTTTAAGCACAACTGACTTACACACGTTCTCTGTTTACTAAATTGGTAACTAGGATAAACGCCTGCTAAGGCTGGCACAAGTTTTGTCTGTATTAATATATTACATACATACATTTTTAACATAATGATTTTTTATTTATAGGAGGCAATATTCTTATACATCACACAAGAAATACAGCTCAAAAACAATGGGCTGAAACACAAGTGTTGACATTATCTGGTGTAGCCAGAGTATTTAATACAAAGCGGCAATTGTTGCAAGCCCTGGGAGATTTTCCACGAGCTTGGTCACTCTTGTTGGAGTTCATTGAAAATGCTGCACTTAGTAAAAACAACGAGGTGTCGTTTGCTGCACTAAAATCTTTCCAGGAAATCTTATACTTGAACAAATCACAAAGTTCCGATAATAGAGTCATCTCGCACCAAGAAACAGACATTTGGGCAGTCGCTTGGAAAGTGTGGCTGAAAATTGGAACAGAAGTCACAGTTCCAGTATTGGAAAATGAAGCTTTAGATGATTTCTATTTGCCGAGTCAGGCATTTTTGACTGCTCTAATTCAGATTTTTCCCAACGTATTTCAACATGTGAAAAGTAACTTCAACTTGGACGATTTGAAACAATTATGTGTAGTTCTCACTAATGCAGTTACTGTTCCTGTGCATGGAGAAAGCACTGCATATATACTTCCTTCGTCTGCAGATGTTAGCTTGACGCCATTACACGATGGAATATTGCACTCGATGGAACTTTTACAAAAAGAAGCTGTTTCTAGAAATAACAGTAAAATGATACCCGATATTTTTAAACAACTATTGATCTTCGGGAAGTTTCCGTGTAGCCCTCCCAATTTTACAAAATATGATGCTAAACAACAGAGCAAAGTTGCAGCAGAATGGATCAGTATGAATTATATTCCTTTCGGTGAAAAGGCCATAAGTATGGCTGTAAAATTATATGAAAAAACTGCAGAAATTACTGAGACGATAAATGCCAATGTTCTTCATGATATTATGGTTGTATTACATACACCTTTAGCTTTAAAATACAATTGTGTATCAAGCAGCACTTGGAAATTGGCTGCCAGTAGTCTCATTACAGTTTTAAGGGTTGGATTGCCCGTTGCAAGGAACCACGGGAATCAGTTTGCATCTATGTGGAATGAACTTGCAGTCACACTCAACGAGTTCCTGTTTCCTAAAACGTAAGTTAACTTATTCTAGGTATTCAATCAGTAATCTTATCCATTTTAGTTGTGCACCTGCCGATAGAGGATTGGATGAACTAGTTGCAGATGAAACGACAGATTGTCAGTTGATAGAGTTGCTACGAACCGAAGTTCTTCCATATTCGTCAAATATACCGAAGCAGTTTATCCTAAAAGTTGTGGTGCTATTAAACCGCGGCTCTATTCATTCTGCAACTAACACTAACATAGATTCTGAGACTGAACTAACGTTACGAGAAGAGTTTGCCAAAATATGTTTTGAAACTTTGCTACAATTTTCTTTAATTGATGGTGATAATGAAGCTTTAGTAATAGGAGATGAAAAAGAAGGCGTTGCAGGAAAACTGGCTGTTACTGCGCTGCTTCACAGATTTCAAGAAGTTCTCAAAAAGTACATTGACGATGAAAAACATTGCGGAAAGTGCCCGTTGCCACGGTAGGTTTGCTTATACAAATTTGTTATTATTTGTTGATGTAGCGGCAATTCTACATTTTTAAATAATTCGTTTTTTTGCTTTTCAGGTACCGCCTTTCAGAAATTTCTTTTGTACTGAAAGCAGTAACAACATTAATTATTTCTATGAAGAAAGCAACTGTTGGGAAAGGTAATTATAATTTACATGATTATGTTAATTACTGGAGATGTTATTTGAAATCCCGATAATAATTACTATTCATTTTCCTATTTCAGAAGAGAATACAGCATGGGAACAACTTATAGGACTTTATCCATATCTGGTTGAATGCACAACAACTACATCGATACAAGTATCTAGACCTCTTCGTGAAGCGCTGCTACAATTCTGTGATTTGTTACAACCACCTTACCCTAAGACCTCGATTGCAAACGGGGTAAGAAATACTAACTCAATATTTTAAAGCAGCGATCAGGAACTTATGCAGGCAGTTAGTTATTTGTATATACGAAATTAGTAGACAATTACTCGTGTCTGTACTTTTTATAAACATCAAATTTTCCATTATTTATGTGCCAGATGTTCAAATTAAAATATTAATTCCTCACGTGGTTTTTTAATTTTTACTCTTTAAGAAGGAAAACAATATATATTTTAGGAGTGTTGCCAACGGATTAAGAAATCTTCTAACTCTTTCTAAATATTTACCTTTGAATATTTTCCTGACGTTCCAGACATCCCTGCCCTCCAAGTGTGCTACCATTTAGTAGATTAATGATTCATTTTACATCTCACGGTAATCATAATTATTCAAGTTTTTAAACGTACAAATTTTGACTTAATTTTATCTCTTGTAAAGTATATAATATCAATCCAAATGCACGATACACAAAACCCTTGCCTTTCGAGTCTATCTTTTTGAAAGAGGTTTATAATTGTTTCTAAGTTTGCATGAAATATTTCGCAGTTCACGCAGTACATGTTGTATTATACATTTAAGTTTGCTGTATTATAAATAGAAGTGTTTTTTTTTCTTTTCAGCAACAACCATTTTGTTTGCAATTTCGAGGCAATGGAAAATAATTTTTAAGAACATTTTGGAAACATTTTTTTTAATGGACAGTGAAAGTCAAATATAACGTCCTCGAAGGGACCAGTCATATGTGGACGTTATACCCGACCAGACGCTACATCAGGTAGCAGCAATATTATAATCAGAAATCAAGAAAATAACACAAGCACATATGTTTACTATAAATATGCAATGTAGAATAATCAAACGTATTTTTATATTAACAGAATCACAAGATATAAAAATTTATTAAAAAAAATATACATTAAACTTACCTAAACATATGTAGGTGCATTGAAGGCGGCTTTAAGTTTTTCTCGGTTGGCATTATATTCGCCATTGTCTAGTCTAGCAATAATTGCACCTTTTTCTTCTATTGAGATAACTTTCCGTTTACGTACGGCCATTTTGCACTACACGTCAGTACTACACGCGAACACGAACTGACGGGCTAGTGTTATATTATTACATGACATCATTGCTGCTGCAGCAGATATTAACGATAATCAGAAAAATATTTGTTGAGGTGTTTTAAGTTATGGGATAGCATATGACATCACTTCTGCTGCAGCGGATGCTATAGCCGAACCTGGTGCTAACATATTACATGTAAATGCAGACGCTATATGCAACTTTGCCGCTATAAGCGGCAACACTAAATGTGATCTTTTTAACATTGACTTAAATGGAAGATCAACCAATCATTCAAATGTTGGCTGCTATAAGCGACTTTTCGTTATAAGCGATAGCGTTATAAATGACTTTCACTGTATCACAATGAAATTATATCAATTGTGATTTAAAATTGTTATCATCATTTAAAAATTAAAAAAATTAAGTAGTAGTGTACAAATTAAAAAGTTTTCCCGAGTTATACGATTTATCGATTCTTCAGTTCCAATTAGCATTATCATTTTGATAAAAGTAAAGTATTTTTTAATATAAAATTTTCTAGGAAAGTACGAATTTTAAACTGCAAGAATCTTATTTTTATTCGAAAATTTGAAGTAAATGGTTAAAGTGGCGTTTTCAATTACAATTTATTTTTCAAGTTTTAAGCAAATATAGACAACAGTAACAATATTCGAAGGAGGGTTACCCTATAAGGAAGGGAAAAAGACAATGTAGTAATATACTACATAGTTTTTTTAAATATATATATATAGTTTCGCAATATTTTTGACAAGTACCATTTCATAACCTAGAACTTTTCTTAGTAGGTAACTTTTTTTTGCTAGATTTGAAGTTCATTCCAGAAAAAATATAAATTTGAGAGTACACGTAGGAAATTTTTATAAATTTTTACATTGACAGAATGAACAGATGATAGTTACAAATCTGTACAGTTTTAATTCTTGAATGATGAAAAAGAGGGCAACATGTAGTTACGATTCTAATTTCATCTTATAAATTATTTGCCCAAGAAGTATTTTAGCTCTAAACAAACACCTTTTTAGCATTTCAAGAATTCTGGCTACGTGTTGAAGAACTCTTAATTAGTAGTTAAGTAAGTCGAATGATAAAACAAAATTCCATAGTGGCACATTCATAATGTGGCAGTGTAGAAATGGCAAGAAAATTACAAAATTCAAATCCAATTACCTCAACCTGGAAATTGCAATCCTGTAGTGTTCTGTTATATGTTGATATAACTAACATTTCCGTATGAACTGATCCTCTCTTCATGTTAAATCTCTACTTAGGTGCTACATATATCCTTTTTAGAAATTCTGATGTAAACATGGGCCTTTCAATCTTTTCAAAAGTTGGCAACACTTTGACCAGCAGTGCACTTGCTTATGCAGCTTTGTCTTGAGCAGCATTTTTCGACATATTTTATTTTTAATATTAAGTTGCGTTTTATAGTTATTGTTTGAGTTAATTGCCTTTGTTACAAACGCTTTTATTGATTTATTTTAAAAGGCTACAAATCGTTGCAGTTCTGGTAGAGAACATCGATTGGAAAAATGCTGTTGTTGAGACTATCTTAGGTAATTTAGCAATATCTGCTGGTCCTTTATTTTTGTTACAGTATTTAAAATTACCTTATAATAGAAAATTCTCAAATTTAGAAATATATGAATGTTATCTGAAGTTTGTTAATTTTTGACATGTAATGTTTTTTTAAAGAGTGGTATATTTGTTAAATTTGTCGTAGTGTGCTAGGATAGTATATTTTATTTGTAAATATTTAATAAATTATTCAACATATCATTCCTTTACTTGTGTAATTTTTAATTTCTTACCCGTAATTGTAGCGCCACAGTTTTTTTTGTGGGTTATTTAAATTTAATTAAAACAATTAAAATGCTCTTTTTGAATGAATACATATATAAACATTTGGTGAATGTTTACTGTATCAGAAACAAACATTTTACAATGAAAATTATTAAGTCGAAATACAAGATGACTCGACCTTCTCTGCAGATGGAAAGTAATGGGTGGCCCGGAAACAAATGCACTTTTTAAGATGTGATAATAAGTAAACTATTTGTATAACATAACTTTTATTAATGAAAACGTTGAGCTAATTAATGGGAAAATTAGGTCCTAAATATTAGTCATCAAGATGTCGTTCATTACGATAGCGGCACTCTTCTAGTCTACTGCTAAAGTTCTGGATAACTCACCTGCACATTACTTGAGGGATAGCGTTAATTTCGTGAGCAATATTTTCTTTCAGTTGTATTGTTTGTGGAATTGTAAATCTTTAATCAAAATTCGTTGGAGTGTAGTATGCAATATTGCCAATGTCGCTGAGCGCCTACGCGTTGACAATTGTGGATGTGCGCGCACCGACTTGTTCACTTGTTGGACGCTTTCTTCGGTTCTCGATGTTCGTGGACATTCATTTAATGTCGAACCAGTTCGTACAAATTTTGCAATCCATAGTTTTATCACATTCACACTTGGTCGTTGTCTCAAATCATGTAAATTATACTGGGCTCGAAATAATTGCCGAAAGGTAATGTACGAACTATTATGTTCGTAAGATTTAAGCACACAAAACGCACGTTGTTCTCCCGTATACCGAACCATTGAGATAAAATTTCCCACAATTGTTCTCACGAATGACACTATGTACGGCACTTCTGTCACTTTGTTTACAAGCTGTAAACAAAACAAAAGCGCATTTGTTTCCGGGCCACCTTGTACATAGAACAATTATTGGTTTTGGAATTGTGCAACATTTAATGATCTATATCAGCAGTTCTCTCTCATACGAAGTCTAGTTTCATTCTGTATTGGTTTTAGCATATAGCATTGAAGAATATCTTGTGTCACATAAAGACAGTAAAAATTAATTTTCGACATGTGTTGTTTATTAAGAAGTGAAGAAAGTAATTATTTTTACCCAAACTAGTTTTGATCTATCATTTACTTTCAAGGTAAGTACCTGATTATATATACACCATACTTCTTCCTTTCAAACATGCACTTTTCTTCCCAAATAGATATCTCTAAAAACGGATGCATCTTAGAATCGTGGTTTTTTAAAATTTTATCTCACTGCATCAGAGGATAAAGTGGCGTGGGTGTCTTCTCATACATTCCACCATTGTTTCATTACCATGTAGCTTTCTCGGCAACAACTACACCTAGCACAGCAAACAAATAAGAGTAGAATATGCAACCCATATGACATTATAAAGTTGGCTTGATCAGTATTTTAATAATAAATCACAATTGTAGATAGTGGTTCTTATAATTAGACATAATTTCAACTGACATTAAATAATTTGTTGAGGTTATGATACAAACAAAAACTTCAACCAATTCAAAAACCATGCCATTTGTGCATACGCAATTGAAAATATTTAATCCTACTAGGGAGCACGTTTTTCTTCGAAAATTTATTTATTTTTATTTATGTAGTAATTTATTTACTTACCAAAGTGTACACCAACTCTCAAGCACAAGCAAGTTGGAAAATGTCAAACTTGACAGCAAAGTTTTTTTTTTGGTTACTGTATTTGATTCACTTTGATTTCTTATAGTAGCAGTGGTTCTCAATGTTTTCACTTGTACCCCCTTGCAATGGTGAACAGACGGTGCATATAGATTTACCTTCAAAACTTGAAAGATACCAATAGAAGTAAATACATCACAGATATGCCTTTTCCACCACTATTAAAATTTTCACGCATATTTATATCTTGGTTTGTACCCCTCATTGGGAATTATTGCTTTTTGCTATACCAAAATGTGGCCAAATTATACTACGAAGCTGCATTAAAATGAAAAGTTGTACATGTTGATGGTAGTGACACTTTCTACAGATACTCGTAAATTGGTAATATTGTCAAATAATGTTATTAGAAATAACTGAACTTAGCTTATAAGTAGTATTCATTTTTATTTGTTTTCAGTTAGTTACCATGGTTACTGTTAATCTTCACTGTGAACAAAAACTAATGTTTTTGGGATCTTTAGCTCTAGAACACTTCCGGTAGACTCTCAATTGTGCAAAATTCAGAAAAACATATGGCTTATAGGTACCTACCTAATCAAGACATACCTACACAACTTAAATACATTTTGTTTCCTACAAAATAAATAACTTTAAATGCAAAACAAATCAGTAAAAACTAAATTTAAAGGTACTTATTTGTGTGCACAAACGTTATAGGTGAATTAATTTAATTAATTTATTTTTCATAAAACATTTGCAGTCTGACTAATTTTTGCAAACAAGTAAATTATTCATTTTGTAACTGTTTAATCATTTTATTATTCATCATTCATTCAAGTTCAGAAAGAAAATTTTTTGGATTCCTTTACGCTTAATAAGATCCCTTAATTGAATTTTTCATTTAGCTCGTCATTTTAGAGTGATGACGTAAAATTGTATATATATATATATATATATAATCAAAAGCCATTTACCTTATTGGTGTTGGCTTTACAAAATAAATACATTGTTTCACAATACCTTTACACTTTCTTAACTTAATTATATTTAACTTCATTAACTTAATTAGCTATGCACAAATTTACACCATTCTTTCCTATTACTTGTCATTGCTTTTGCCTCCCTTATTGTTTTTCCTTTCCTTGTTAGTATTTTTCCTATAACATTGTCCCACGTTTCTTGTGGCCTTCCCTTTTTCCTCTTGCCTACTTTTCTTGTTTCCCATATTTGTTTTACTTGTCTATTTTCTTCCATCCGATGTAGGTGACCCCACCATGCTAGCTGTCGCTCCTCGATGAGATTTGTTACTATGTTTATTTCTAGTTCTTCCCTTATCTGGCTACTTCTTATTCTATCTCTCAGGGTGACACCTTTCACTCTTCTCAGGTATTTCATTTCCGTAGCTTCCAGTCTTGATTTCATTTTTTGTGTCAGTACCCACGATTCGCATCCGTAAATCATGGTAGGCCTAAAGATTGTTTTGTACACACTAAGTTTGGTTTTTTGTGACACCTCTTTTTTGTTTATAAAGTTTGTATTCATTGCATAATATAGTATGTTACATTTCTCTATCCGTTCTGATATGTCTATTTCTTGTCTTCCACTATCCTCAATATTAACTCCTAAGTACTTAAACTTCCGTATCTGTTCAATCTCCTCTCCATTTATCTGTATATTTATCTTCTGGTGATCTTTCCCAATGGCCATAACTTTCGTTTTATTTATGTTCATCTTCATTCCATTGTTTGTTAGTTCTTCGTTCCATATCAATCAGTTTCGTTGTAGCTCTTCCTCTCTTCCTTCCATTACTACAATATCATCTGCAAATGCACAATCCTGTATGAATGTGGGTTGGAGTTTTCTGTATCCCACGTTTAGCCCTTTAATTCTCTGGTGACATACTCGTATTATTTCGTCTATAAAGATGGTGAACAGTACCGGGCTCATTGCCCCTCCTTGTCTTAGTCCTTCGTTTGTAATGAACTCTTCTGTTGTTCTGTTATTGCTTATCACGTAATTCCTTGTTTTTTGGTATAAACTTTTAATTACCCTTGTTACTTTTGGGGTTACTCCTCTGTTGCTCAAACCTTTCCATACTCTTTCTCTAGGTGTTCTATCGATAAATGCAAAGAAGGCTTTCTCATTGTACTGTAGTGTTTTTGCAATTATTTGTTTAATAGTAAATACGTGGTCTTGTACACTTCTACCCTTCCGGAAACCGCTCTGTGCTTCTGATAATGTTGGTTCTATTGCTGTTCGTAATTTATCTTGGAGTATTTGTTCAAACAGTTTCAGGGGTATACTCAGCAGCGTAATGCCTCTATAGTTATTACATGTCTTCCTATCTCCTTTTTTGAATATTGGGACAATCTGCCCTATTTCCCAGTCTTTTGGTATTTTTTCCTCTTTCCATATTTTATTAAACATTTTTAGGAATGACTTGTTACCTTGTTTTCCCATTTTTTTCAACATTTCGCCTGTAATTCTGTCATGTCCAGGTGATTTCCCATTTTTGATTTTCTTTAATGCTGTTACTAACTCTTCTTCTGTTATACCTTTTTCTTCGTGTTCTATATTTTGGTGTTTTTCTTCTGTGTGTGCACTTTCTTCATTACTCATCTCTTGGGTCTGTAAAAGTTCCTGAAAGTATTGCCTCCATCTGTTCATTATATCTTCTGGTTTTACCAATAACCTTCCATTTTTATCTTTTATTACTGTGCTCTCTGTTGTTTTTCCTTTCCTTAGATTTTTTAGCACTTTATAAAATAGCTTTTGGTTTTCTTTACTTCTCTTTTCTAATTTTTCGCCAAAGTCTTGCCATGCTTTTTCTTTCGCTTCTTTCACCATGTTTTTTACTATTATACGCTGTTCTTTTTATGCATTGTAAGTATCTTCTGTCTTTTTCACCAAGTATTCTATCCACCTCTTCTTCTTTAGCTTAACTTGGCCTTTTATTTCCTCATTCCACCAGGTGGTTCTTTTCACATGTTTGTTTGTATTGGTTACACCGCATGCGCATTTAGCTGCTTTTAGTAGCGTGTTCTTTATCTTGCTCCACATCTCTTCTATCGTTAGCTGTTCAGACTGCTTTTCATCTATCAGTAGTTCTCTTTTTATTATGTTCTCATACTCTTTTGCTATTTCTGGTTCTTGTAGCTTATAAGTTCTTATAATTTCTTTCTGTACTACGTATTCTTCTTTTACTATTTGCTTCTGCTCTTCTGGTGTCTTTATTTTTCCTACTAATAAGTAATGGTCGCTGTATATCTCAGCTCCCCTTTTAACTCTAACATCTTTCACTGTATGTCTGTTGTTCTTTTCTACTAGTATGTATTCTAATATAGATCTCTCCTTTCTACTTTTAACCTCTCGTGTGTATGTGTGTATCTCTTTATGTTGGAAAAATGAGTTTGTTATAATCAGGTTGTTTAGTGAGCAGCATTCTATTAATCTATTTTCGTTGTTGTTCCTTTTATCTTCGCCAAATTTTCCTATCACCTTTTCTGTATCGTTTTCTCTTTTCCCCACTCTACTGTTGAAGTCGCCTGCTACGAATATTTTCCCTTTGCTCGATTCAGTTATCATTGTTAGTTCTTCCCAGAATTTATCCTTTACTTCTTTTTTCTCGTTTTCGTCAGGTCCATAAACTGCAATTATCGTTATTCTTTCTTTTCCTTTTACTTCTAATTCTACTGTGAGGATTCTTTCCGACCACCCTGTCCAATTTGTGATCTTATCGCCCAAATTCTTGTTGATAATGCATGCCACGCCTTCTGCTGCTCTTACATTTTCAGCCACTCCGGTGTATATAAGCCTGTGTCCATCCATTAATGTTTTTTCACCTTTCCCTTTTTTTTGTCTGTGCTAGTACTAGTATATCTAGTCCTGTTCTATTAAGTTCGTATACAACTTCTTCTGCTTTTCCCGTTAGACTTCTTGTATTCCAAACTCCAAGTTTCCAAATTTCAGATTCATCCTTCTTATCAATTTGCCTTATTATTTCCCCTTTCTTATCTTCTTTATTTAATTTCTTTGTGGTTTTTTTAATATTCATTTTTACTTTCTTTGTTGCATGTGCATTATGTCTTTGTTTTAATGTGCCTGTTTCCTATAATTCATTACCTTGTTCATTGCCAGTGTCGTTACCGCTACTCCCTTGTATATCTATACTTAATCGTTTTTTCGTGCAGTTCGTGTTATTTTTCTTATTTGTTCCTCGAAGCTTGTTCCTTCTGGGGATCTTTCCGATACCGTCCTTTTTGGTGCATTTCTTTCGTTTCTGTCGTCCTTTTCCTGTTTTTCCTCGTTTACCAAATCACTTGCTCTGTACATTTCATCATTAATTATCAATTTATTATATTTTAACTGTGCCCTGTGTCCTTTATTTCTTGCTTCTTTCATTTGTGGAATTAGCACCTTTCTTTCCTCTAGGACCTCCTTTGTGTAATCTTCATCGATCCATGTGTCCGTTCCCTTAAGATTTTTCACATTTTGTAATATTGCTGTTTTCTTACTTCCTTTCGTTAGCTTAACCAAAATTGGCCTTGCCTTGTCTTTCATATATCTTCCAATTCTTCTCGTTTGGTCTAAATCATCTTTTTTATCTATGTCAATTCCTATCTTTTGCATTGTACCAGTTACTTTTTCCTCCGTTCTACTTGTGCTTTCCTTTTCCTCATCTACTACTCCCTTTATTATAATATTATTCTTCCTGATCTCTCTAAATTAGCTATTCTCTCTTCATGCTTTGTCACCTTCCCTTTTAGTTTCGCATTTTCATCGTTCACTTGTTTCATTTCCAGTGCAAACGCATCTAATTTCTCATTAATTTGTTTCATGTTCCCCTCTATTTGTTGGAACATCTCAATTCTCTCCATCTCATTCATCTTCGCGTCTGCTGTTGATTGCGTAAAGTACCAGACCCCAGTCTTCCCGTCGTAAGTCTGTCACTTATCTATCAACAGCTCTCTTCTCGTTTTTATACTTTTCCAGTTTTAATTTTATTTACAGTTACTGTTTGTGGATTTATGAATACTTTGGTTTATGATGTGTTGCCTACCCGAAATATTTTGAAATGGAGGTCACGGCAGTTGGTTTATTTCTGTTATATCTTATCTACACTTGGCTCATGCAATTTCCAGCCTTATTCCTAAGAATCCATTAACCTCATTTAGCTATTATTTACATTAATTTACTCACTGTTCCTCTGTTATTTACGTTTCCTCTAATCTCTCCCACTTTCTGCTATTATACTCTTCCTATTTATCTGCTATCTTGTGCTTCTGTTCACTCAATATGGCCCTATTTGAACTTTAATATTGGAGTCAACAAGCATGCACATGGATTTCAGAACTCAATGTCTGCTTGGTTATTTAAAAAAAAAATGTATATTTTTAAATATATAAACTCTGGTAATCCACAATACACACAATTAAACACATTTTTTAAGGTAAGGTTTGCCAGGGGTAATTTTTTAGAAATAGATACCAGGGATTTGTTATTTTATGACTAGACTAAGCAACTTAATGAAAAATAATTGGTTGCACTAGAAATTAGTGACGACTGTGAAGCATTTTTTTCTGGATTGTTTTGTTTTTCTGCTAATAAGATTCACTTTGCCGTTTGAATGGATAGGATTGATACTGTTATCAATCGAAAGAGAAAAAAAATGCGCTTAATTTGATACTACTTTACTTGAATTCGTTGCTTGTTTAAGATAGAAATAGCTTAAAAACTATAATAAATATTTATTAGATAAATATTTCATGTGTGTGCTTTTGAATTACAAAAACTAAGGTAATATATTATACAATACTTACTTTATAAACTTCAGACGTCTTTAGCTCCGTTTTTGTTCTAAAGTTTAAACACAAAAGCGTACAACATAATATAAAAGTATATTTCACGATAGGCAAGTTTTTCATAAATATTCAGCACAGTATAATTGCTCCTTAAAGTAAACTATGTATCGTATAAAATCTGAACCTGTAAGTAGGCAGTGAATTTTTGTACTAATCACTCTTTGAAGTTTCGCAGCAGTGGCTCCTTACTGCTGGAAAGTAAAGCCTTATGTAGATCTTAGATACCCTCTTGCCACTTTAAATAATAAACGTTAAATACTATATAATAAATATGTACATATATAAAATATTTTGTGCAATTAAAATTACATAAATGACGAGAATATTGACTGGTCTGATACTTATCAAGAGGCATACAGTTTGACAAAACTTTTATTTTGCAGTGTGGTGCAGGATAAGTAGGTAATACGTATAACAGTAATACCCATTGTTTTTTTAAATGGTAAGTGTACAGTTGAGCCTGCGTGTTAATATCAACAGTTCCGATTTAGTAATCACAAAGAGGTACGTATATTATTGTTTCTATTATACAAGTTTTGCTATCCTACATCACCTGCCCTTTTTCTAATTTTTAAGGGACTAGTTTTTACAACAAAACTGCAACAAGTAAACAAGCTGCTGATTTTGAGCAAAATGTTAATACACTTAGGTATTTATAATATATAACAAGATTTTTTGAATTGATCAAAGTCAAGAACAAGATGTTTACTTATTGGGTTTTATAATCCCTAGCAATTGTGTTCATATTTCCTAATATAGGATAGTCGTCAGACAAATCAGGTCACCTGTTTAAATAAGACTGTACTTAACAAATGCGAACTATTAGCAAGATTGTAGGTAAGTACACTGACAAATAGATTTTTTTTTTAAATAGCATCGTCGCTTACAGCAGATTTGAAGAGACAATGATGGAAGAAACTTGCTATAGGAATATGTGACCCAAACTGTAATTATTACATCAAAAAGAATGGTTTTTTTACCTGTCAAGAAATATACTGGAAAAGTAAAACTAGCTAACATATAAATGCTGATCTTCCTGTAAACTCACAATCACAATGCTGTCTGAACAACTACCAGGGTATTATTATTCCTTAAATATAGTATTCACAGTATAATACCATTTTCATTTTATATACAAGAAATTTATTTGCTTTTTCACATCATTCACATCATGGTACGGAGTTTCAAAATTAGTATAAAATATACACACGGAGCACCACAGTATTTAATGTTACAGTATTTACATTTTTCTTAAATTTGGGACAAATCCTTATTGACAAATGGCAAGATCATTATCAGTCCTTTATATTAGTCATTTATGTACCATCTTTATAAAACTACAAGTGGGTACTTGATCGATCAAATGGTTTATAAACTGGTATCATAATCAGAAAATCTTGAATCAGCATGTGTGCGCATAATTATTTAAGTACAGCCTTATGTAGGTTCTACAAACTGGGAAGTTACTGGAGTTTGTTATATACATATAGTCTACTTCCCATTGATCGTGTTACCCTACATCCTTACTATGTAAGTTGCCACATAAATTATCAAATTTAATTGTACTTAAACTTGAAATTAATCAGTGTACTTATTGAATACCCAACAAACAACACTGCAGAGTTCAGACTAACGTTGATAGTTCGTGCGGCGAATTTGTGGTAGCAACGCTGCTCATATCTAGTGCTGCATTTGGCATTCCAGGGCTAACACTTCCGCTGGCTTCCCGTGGATGAGACATTTTTGTTAAATTTAAGTTTTCCCCCGTAGGCGGGGTTGTTGTGGAAGGCCTGACTATGTAAGGTCCATTGCTGTGAACTTGTGCAGGGGAATGTACAAAGCTATGATTATAATTACTGATGTGAGACTGGTTTATCTGTGTGAGAGGGGCTGTTATGTTGTGGAATGAAGTATGTTGATTGGTAGATTGTTCGTGCTGCTGCAGTGCCAGTTCTTTAACAGCATTCGTTTTTTCTCGTTGCCAAATAAACACGTTGTGAACCATTGCACAGCCACAGAATATGATGCCCAGACCAATAAACACACTTGTCACTATCGCAGGTGTCGAGTGGAACTGTATGAAGGTGTAAAGTATTATACCTGTAATGTACAAAATTAATTACTGGATAAATTACTGCATGTCGAGATATTATTTACCTGTTAAAAATACTGGTATGGATATGAAAAATCCTCCTACTGCACAAACTCTGCTGATAGATGACTTCTGCAAATATTTATTAGTTCTGTCAACAAAATAAAAGTAATTAATGAGGAGTTCTTATTAATATAAATAGTA
Source organism: Agriotes lineatus (assembly GCA_940337035.1). NCBI lineage: Eukaryota > Metazoa > Arthropoda > Insecta > Coleoptera > Elateridae > Agriotes > Agriotes lineatus. Next base: position 119,791,233 of record OW679202.1, read on the forward strand.
ATTTTTTCTGCGCAGAATATTAATGCAGGCCAAATGATTGAGAACCATATAAAGACTAATCTTTACAATACCTTTTGTGGAATAGTCTATTAATAGTAAGGTAGTACAACTATTAGAACATTTCCTAGAGAATGATGTGGGTTTGCCAAGTACTGGGGGAGGTTAAATTCAAACATTTTGCAGAAATAACGCAGAATAATTGAATGGAAATACTTAGTTTCAAACAATCCAGTCATTCTTTTACATATTAAAAAAACATGAATATGATGTGGTAATGTCCCTGGGAGGGAATACTGTATATCTTCCCTCTCGGTCGCCACCCTGGACTCACCACGGTGTACTAGTTAACACAACTGAAGGAAAGTAGAGATTGAAAAGGAGGAGCGAATATTTTGTGCGAGCTTTTTTGTCGTTTTTTTGTTTAGAATACTTTTCTCTTCTTCCCTTATGATAACAATCTAAATCATTTGTTTATAGTGCTACAAACTGATTCTTCTTTTTTGTTTGGCTTTATCCATTTATGGGATATGACCTGCTTTCGATTCCAAAACTTGTTTTTATTATGCTCTCAGTATTTTATGGTTCATCATATCCCTTGATGCCTCTTCATTTTTAACTGGTATTCCTCTCAGAATTATTCCCTTACAAGCTTGCAATTTATCTTAATCTGCTTTGGACAAGTTCTATGTTTCTGCACTACATATTATAGGTAGTCGTACGATAGCGGTGTACATTTTCAACTTGGTTTTTCTGCTTAAATAATTGTTTTTGAATATATGTTTACATGTGTGGAAGCTTTTAAACCTTGTTTAATTTTGTTCTTCACTTTGTTCTTAATACTATTACTAAGGAGCCAAAGAAGTTGTTGTAGTTTTTATGAAAAAATCTTGAAGGGGTATAGCGATTTTAATTATAGGACATACAGTACAACCACCTTCATGTTGCTACGTCATTTGTTTTAAAAGTTGTGACGTTATCGACTTTTTTTAAATAACAATCTGTATTATTTATTATTGATTTTGGTAGTACTTTTTATGTTGTTTTCAATGATATAAAATTTTCAATATGTTACATCTGAAATAAATCGAGAAAAATGGTCTTTTAATATTAAAAACCAATGACAGCAAAATAGATCTAGTTATCTATGTTTGACGGAAAGCCATTGACGGCACATTCGTTTTTATTGCAATTTAAAAAACAGTTGAAAAATGCAATAATAAATAATAAAAAATTCAATTCTCTGTCTCGCTTAATTGTACCATTTTTATTAATAAAATAGTGTGCTAAAGGTAAATTCGAATTTAGAAAAAGCAAAGGACGCTTATTTTGTTATGACATTTACAAATTTGTTTAATTCTGACATGTAACTAATCTTTTTTTGGTTTATCCACGGGTAACTAGATTTATTTTGCTCATTTAATTGGTTTTTAATATTTAAATTTTAAGACCATTTTTCTCGATTTTTTTCAGATGTAACATATTGAAAATTTTATATCGTTGAAAACAACATAAAAGGTACTACCAAAATCAATAATAAAAAATACAGGCTGTCATTTAAAAAAAAAGTCGATGACTTCATATCATGAAAAAGAAATCAGCTGAAAATATTCCCTATGGTCAAAATCGCTATCCCCTTCAAGATTTTTTCATAAAAATGAATATCAACAAAGTTAATGAATTTATCCGTTACTTTGTTTCGACACTGTACCATGTCTATCTGGCTTGAAACCAAATATACTTTCGGTCAAATATATAAAGAGTGAGTACCTTAAAAAATAAAATTGTGTCCATTTTTGCTGTAACTCAAGAACTATTAGTGAAATAAAAGTAATATTTTGCACATAGCTCATGTTTTTACCCTTGGTGAAAGATGGGATTTATTGAACCCAACACATACAAAATAAACACCCTGCTCGAGTCCTGTTATGAGTATGTCGCTTACACCACTGTCGTAAGCTCATAATATAAGCGAGATTCTGTGATTTAGAGTTAAAGTGCTGGGCTAGCATCGTGGTCTGTGTCGGAGCCCGAGTTCGAATCCCACCGGCCACAATGTTTTTTATTATTTGGAAATTAGTGCAATTCACATTACTCTTGCAAGGGAAGTTTCATATAAACCTCTTTACAGATTTTTTTATGTGTAGGTAATACCAACTGAAAACGCTTGGTCTGTGCACTTTGTGCTTCTAATATAGCAAAGCAACGAACGTTCAAATATTTTTCTCATAAAAGGTAAGAAATCAGAAAACATCAAAATAAATCAATTATTAAGATTTCTAGATGTTTACTTGTGTAACAAACCGCATTAAAATGCGTATAATATGAGTATCTAAAAATGTATCGATTTTAAAATAATTTCAAATGTTAACTCAAGTTAAGATAAAAATTGCAAGCATCAGAAGGCAATAAGTTATACATCCGGGAAATGAACAACCAAACAGCTCAGATTTCTTAGGCAACAATTACAATGTTGCAGATTAGAAACTGTTCAGATGAGAATCGCACAATTGCAAAAATTGTAACAGATTCATACACCCATCCCTTGAAATAAAAAAATGATTATTACATAAAACGTTTAATGACGAAGAATACTTCGGGATTAACTGAATCAAATTTTTCAAAATTACTTGGAAGGACAATTAATCAACGGAGGGCAGTAAGTCATGGATTAATTTATTTCGATAGAAATTATGTGTGTGTGATAGTGCCATTTTGCTAAGAAGTGAAGCAGCCTCTTATTGTCCATAAATTTAAATTAATCTAATAGCCATGTGCATTGTTACCGATAACGCGTTTTCGTAGTTAAATAAATTTATGCTCACCAACGCTGCTGAGGTTCATCTACATACCAGGTTTGACTTAAAACGATTACTATTATTAACCCACTATATGTCTTACAGTATCTGTCTCAATTGGAGGAATCCTGCATTTAATGTACCTATGTAATTAAGAGCAGAATCTGTTCATGACTTAAGTAGGTTGTTTGATGTCGAAATTAGCCCAAGTTTAGGTTAGACATTTTGATTTCCTATTAAGCGTACTCAACATGTTTTTGGCAACTAATATTTGCAATGATTTACCTTATGTTTTTATTTTTCATTTATTCATAAATGTTCATGTTTCGAGCACGTGGTTGCGACGGGGCAACAAACGAACCTGTCTGCATGCTACCACTAAATGAAACGCAAATAGGATCCGTTATACTTGCAATGAAACCCTGCATCTAGAGTGACAAACTAAATCATTTTAATACTTTTCTTATCTTTGAAAAGTAGCTAGTTAATAAAGATTTTCTTCCTTTCATTTTAGAAAGGAACTAGTAGCGTATGTAAAAGTAGCTCTTTCACCCTTGATTAATGCATTGGTGTATTTTAGCGCCCTCGTGTCTCGTGGTTTAATGGCCGGCGCCCTAGCGTCTTGCAACCTAGGTAAAGGTAAAGGTTCAGGAAAATGATGGACAAAATCGAATGAATTTTACAATTGAGATATTCGAATATGAGAGAATTTAACAATTGAATTAATCATTTGGATTCCGTCGAGATCTGTCCTGTAGGCGTGCTTCAGAGTCATTTCAATTCCCCCAACTGAGGACGGGCTGCTATAGTGACCTTGCCTCCCTCTTCAGCCAATAACGGGAATTTCAGGATGGGTTAGAGAAAGGAGGGGTGGATAATGGAAGAGATGGCAGGAAAAGTGGAGAAACATTGCCCTGGTATTCGCCTCAGAGAAGGTACTCTGTTGACTCAGGAAAACCACCTAAAAACCTGAATCAGAGCAGACGGCCACGGAAACTGAACCCACCACCTTCCGAATGCTAAGCAGAGGTGTTAACCACTAATCCACAGAGCTCGGTTGCAACCTAGGGTCCCGCACCCGCTTATATAGCCTCTGAGACGTTAATGTGCGTGCCAGAAGTAAGGAATGGGTCGTGTTTTCTATGTGAATTTACTATTGACTTTAACATTGCCCATCATTAATCAAATTGTTTAATTTGGGGTGTGATTTGAGAGACCATATAATATACAGGGTGTTCGGAAAATACGTGTACAACGGAAGACCACAAGTTTCTTAGCCCAAAATATGATGATTTAACTCAACTTACCTATATACAAAGTTGCTTAGTTTAGCCGCTAGAAGGCTTTAAAAATGATAATATATATACAGCGGGGTTCCTACAGCCTTTGCCGCATCCCGCATTTCGACCGCCATTTCTCTCTATTACTCCAGTCCTCTTCCTTTATGGCTCGATCTGTCATGGTCTTTCTAATACCTTGTAACCAAGTTGTTGTAGGTCTTCCTCTTCGTCTTCTATTTTGTGGCTTATAGTTTAAAGCTCTTTTTGGCCATCGGTCTTCTGACATTCGCATAACGTGCCCATACCATATAAGCTGTCGAGATTCTATTTTATCTGCGCTGGTAAATACACTATTTGTTCGACGTTTAATTTGTTCGTTCGGGACGTGCTCTAATCTTGAAATTCCAATTGCTCTTCTCTTGAAGTCTATTTCCACAGTCTCAATGCATTTTTTATCTTTGGCTGTTAGCTGCCAACACTCCGATCCGTATGTCAAAATTGGCTCTACAATGGATTTGTAAATTGTCATTTTGGTGTTCACTTTAATCTGATGTGACCATAGTAAAGAATTGAGAGTTCGAATACATTTCCGTCCTTGTTGTACTTTGTTGTATATGTCGTTTTTTGACGTTCCCTCTTGTGATATTATGGTGCCTAAATATTTATATTCTTTACATTTTTTAATTTCTTTATGTATCTGTAATTCAGGATCACTTATGTCCTTTCCTATCACCATATATTCTGTTTTCATCATGTTTATGTTTAATCCCCACTTTTTATATTCTTTTATTAAGTTTCGAAGCATAAAGTCAATATCGTATTCATCATTCGCTACAATCACCTGATCATCGGCGAATAAGAGGGTGGTCAAACAGCTATTATCAATTATCGATTTTGAACAAGGTCGGCCACAGACAGCAACCTTGTCGAAGTCCTTTTGTAACAGGAAAAGGTTCTGAGATTGAGTTTCCAACTTTAACGGCACTAATGGATTTTCGATAAATATTCCAAATTGATCGAATATATATTTTACTAAGGCCAATCTTCGTTAATGTTTCAAAAAGCCTTTTTAAAGGGACCGTGTCATAGGCTTTCTCCAGATCAACGAATATAAGATGCGTAGGTAAGTCTCTAGCTTTACGTTTTTCTATTATTTGGACAAATATAATATCAATACATGATCTTCCTGCGCGGAATCCGCTTTGCTCTTCTATATCTTCGATGTCTATAAAAAATTGCATTGCCATTGAGATGATTTAAAAACCAGTTGGAGTAAAAATCTTCTTTTATTATATCGGTATTATTATATCAGTAGCGAGTAGTTCTTGATTCACGTGCACCTTCTATGAATGCATTCCCAAATCTTTTTTTAGAATGTTGCGACAACTGCCATAACTTAAATTTACTTGTTGAGGCAATCTTCTAACCGACGTATTACATTTTTGTTTCATTAGAATGCTAACTTGCTTAACATTTTCTGCAGTTATAACTCGTCTTGGTCTGACGGCTTACCTAGGTTAACAAGACAGCTTTTCTCTAAATTTTTATACAACTATGTTTAAATGTGTATAAAAAACATAATTGTGAACCATAACATTCGGAAATCGTTCTCTAAACTCTAATAACCAAGCAGCAGCAGAGTAAGACCATTGCTGGTTTTCCAGCATTTCTCAATTTCAAAAATAACTTTCGATTATAGAGGTTTTTTGTTTTTGATTTAACATGTGTGTAAAATACTACTGGAGCCTGTTGTTTGAAAATATCACAAATTCGTTAAAACCCCTCACCACACAAATATCCAGCAGTATTTTATTTAATACTAGCTGTCCCGACAAACGTTGTTCTGTCCACAAATAATTTGTCTCTGAAACCCAGTTTAAATAAATGTCATTTTCGCAATCAACTTCACAAAAAACCTCAATAACGACACCCATATCGATTTTTAGGCTTATTTACCCCATTTCACTCTCTAAGGGGTAGCGGACCCGACAGACATTGTCCTGCCCGAACGTTGGTTTGCCTGCTATTAGCAGATTCAGCAACATTTTTTTCGATTTCCGAATTTTCGATTGTTTTCATTTTAAAAATATTGGTGGGTGGTGGGGGGGGGGGCGAATTTGGGGTTCTATGTTCTGATATGTGAGAAATCTTTAAAAAAAATCGTCAAAAGTTTTTTTAAAAATTCTAGAACCCGATTGCAGTGCCACCTACCGGGTCCAATTATTGTGAATCTAAACCATCCAAGGACCCACTTAAACATACAAAAAATTTCATCAAAATCGGTCACACCGTTTAGGAGTTCAGTCACATACACACGTACAGAAGAATTATACTATACTCGTATATAAAGATTTTCATTTTAAAAAATATTGGGGGGCGGTGAGAGGGGTGACATTTTGGGGGGGCCCGACAAACGTTGTCCTGCTCGAACGTTGGTTTGCCTGCTATTAGCAGGTTCAGCAACTTTTTTTCGATTTTCAATTTTTCGATTTTTTTTATTTTAAAAATGGGGGGAGAGTGAAATTTTGGGGTTCTATGTTCTGATATGCGACAAACCTTAAAAAAAATCGTCAAAATATTTTTTAAAAATTCTAGAAGCTGATTGCAGCGCCACCTACTGGGTCCAATTGTGAATCTAAACCATCCAGGGACCCACTCAAACACAAAAAAAATTTCATCAAAATCAGTCAAGCCGTTTAGGAGGAGTTCAGTCACGTACACACGTACAGAAGAATTATATACAGGGTGAGTTTTTTTTCATTATCACTATAGGGATCTCGGAAACCGTAAAAGATAGAATGTTGGTTAAATTGAGAAAGAATTGCAGTTTTATGAGCTTATTCGTGTGCTTTTGTTTCTTTGAAAAAATCCAAGGCCTACTAGATACAAGCAAAATATTAAAATTACTTAATTTCTTAAAGTCGGTCTAGCGCTGTTATTATTGCAAATAGAAACAAAATAATAAGAATAAAAGTTTTAGCTATTTTTACGGTATTTATCTTACACTTATTAGTTTTCTTCTAGCTTTCATAGTTTTTGAGTTATAACATTAAGTTACATTTTTTTAATAGCAATCATAGTTGGCTTAGACATTTCTAAAAACAGCATATCTCGTTTGCTAAAGGGAGAAAGAATTGCAGTTTTATGAGCTTATTCAAAGTGTGCTTTTGTTTCTTTTAAAAAATCCAAGGTCTACTAGATATAAGCAAAATATTAAAATTACTTAATCTTTTATAAAGCCTGTCTAGCCCCGTTATTATTGAAAATAGAAAAAATAATAAGAATAAAAGTTTTAACTATTTTTAGGGTGTTTATCTTACACTTATTAATTTTCTTCTAGCTTTCATAGTTTTTGTTTTTGTCATTTTCTTATTACGAAAATTATTATAAAAGAATTATTTGTCAAAATAGGTATAACAAACCATGTCATCTTAAGCGGAAAAGTGAGCTATTTTTAGAAATGTCTAAGCCAACTATGATTGCTATTGAAAAAAATGTAACTTAATGTTATAACTCAAAAACTATGAAAGCTAGAAGAAAACTAATAAGTGTAAGATAAACACCGTAAAAATAGCTAAAACTTTTATTCTTATTATTTTTTTTCTATTTTCAATAACGGCGCGAGACCGACTTTAAGAAATTAAGTAATTTTAATATTTTGCTTGTATCTAGTAGGTCTTGGATTTTTTCAAAGAAACAAAAGCACATCTCGAATAAGCTCATAACACTGCAATTCTTTCTCCATTTAACCAACCTTCTATCTTTCACGGTTGCCGAGATCCATACAGTGATAATGAGAAAAAACTCACCCTGTATATAAAGATTTTTATTTTAAAAAATATTAGGGGACGGTGGGGGGGGGGGGAATTTTGGGGGGCCCGACAGACATTGTCCTGCCCGAACGTTGGTTTGCCTGCTATTAGCAGGTTCAGCAAAGTTTTTTGTCGGATTTTTTCATTTTAAAAAATATTGGGGGAGGGCTGAAATTTTGGTGTTATATGTTCTGATATGCGAGAAATGTTATAAGCAATAAAAAAAAAATTCGTCAAAAAAATTTTTTAAAAATTCCTATAACCCGATTGCAGCGCCACCTACCGGGTTCAATTGTGAATCTAAACCATCCAGGGATCCACTCAAACACACAAAATATTTCATCAAAATCGGTCCAGCCGTTTAGGAGGAGTTCAGTGACGTACACACGTACAGAAGAATTATATTTATATATTATAAAGATGGCTACCCGGCCACAGGAGATGAACAGATATCATAAGCTAAATTCTAAAGTTAAAAATTTGCAGGCAGATATTACATTTCTAAAAGACTATAAAATCCATGGTTTTTCCAAATTTTATTAACATTAAAGTTTGTGTAATTGCAGGAAGAGTAATTCAGTTATAACATTTGCTAAAAGAAAACGGTTGGACATGGAAATTAAATATCTGTATAGCAAAAGAAGCAGACTTGAATTGGAGTTGTATAAATTGCATTTGGCCCTCACATGCAATTTATCTGAATACCTACCAATTTCAAGAATGGAACAATTTTCAAAGACGTGTATTCGAAATTAATGATCATAAATTTCAACAGAAGATTATTAATCACAAGAAAAAACTTGTAAAGTTAGGCGTTGATTTGGATAAAAATGCCACATCTTTGAAAATTGCTTAAGTAGTTCATAAGGATTTAATTGTTAAAAACGAGTCTTCAGAATCCTTTAATAAGAACGAATTGGTTTTTTCAAATAGGGGTTTAAAATTTAATTTTGGATGTTTTTATCTAAAGGCTGACAAAGGTAATAAGATTGTTATTTTAGATAAACAGGACTATTTTGATAGAGTGTTGCTTAACAATGGACCCTACAAAGCATTAAAAAAGTCTCCCCTAAGGAGCATGATTGTTAAAACACAAGATGTGATGAAGTCCTTAGATATAAGCTGACAATGTAAACAGATTTATTTTAGCGGATTCAAATCATGGTTTTCAACACAAAATGGCTGCTCTAAATTTCTTAGTGCATAGATTGTTAACCTTTCTTTTAAACAAAGATCGATACACCTCTGAACTTCAGACCATAAAAAGCATCGCTGTGTACAATGGTTTATCTTCTAAAAATATCGATAATTTGATTGGAAAACAAAAAACAAAATTGCACGTAGCCTTGGCCCTGTGTGCATCATTTGGTTCAGACTTTTCCCACTGGATGACTTGGACGAGGCATCAAAGACACCCTCAAATTGGTTGGGTCGCTGTCTTCTTTCATGACAGCTTGGTGGGGAATGTAATATGCTCTTTCCGGATCACTATCTTGATCCATCTTCTTCATGTGTCCTAAGGAAAGATATTTCTTCATATAGTTTTTGTATTCTGACTCCAATTCCTTGTTAGCCTGGAATTGTTTTTCCATTTGCAGCATCCTGGCAACTGCTCTTCCATTCGATTCTCCCAATTGACTTGGGTCTTATTTGAACGGTATGTTCACCACATAGGTCCTATCTTGATTCCCACAATGGGTTGCTTCGAACTGTTGTTCAGATTCTTGTTCTTCCTGTGAGATTAGTTTCTCCATCAGGACCTCTTCCATTTCCCAAAATTTTCTGAGTTGGTGATCCTCTTCCAGGTTAGAGACCATACTGACTACTCTCATGTTGGGTTGTTTTGTTGGTTCTATTGCCCCCGATATGATCCATCCTAACTCCGTCTTCTGTGCCGTCATTCCTTGTTCCGTCTTCTTAATTCCTTCTAGGAGTATATCTTTGTATAGATCTGCCTCTATGAGGATGTCTACTGGACCTGGCACATTGTATGTAGGATCGGCTAGTAGGTATTGTTCCCACGCGTCTTTTTCTTTTCTAATTATTGCGTTCCTTGGAAATGTTCCTGTCAATCTTGCCAATATAAGTAGATCCCAAAAATTCTTAATTGGTGGACAATTTTGGCTTTATTTCCACTTCAATTTTTCCTCTGGATTTCCCAGCTTTTGCTTCTTCATAGCCCTATAATATCTGCTTGGAGTCTTACTCTCGGTAGTGCCGATAACTGAGCTGCTTCCATGTCGTCGCAGCTTCTTTACTGGCGTTGGAACTAATCTGGTTAATAAGTAGTATCTCACCACTTTCCACTTTCCGATTTTCCAATTTCTTAGCGGGACGTATGCTGCTGAAGATTCCTTCTCGCTGAACGGCGGAAGCTCTTGGAATCGTAGGATGCTTTCCTTGGCGACGGCTCAATTTGCACTTTTCCCCAATCTATTCACAGAAAAGTACATACCAATCTTGTTGTGAGTCCTCCAAAGTTTTTCATACGGATATGGCAGATCTGGTCCAGTTCCTTAATTTGCCCAGAGTTTGGATCCGTTCCGCGTGTCCCAGGACTCTTGATTGATGCACTAATTTCTGTTCTTCGGTTTTCAATTCGGAAGGACCTAAGGGTTCGCGATGTTATCTTGATTTGAGGAGACCAATGTTTACCCAAAAATCCGTTTTCTTCGTGATCGGGGAGTTGTTGGCTCAAAGGACCAATATCACTTTCCCAAGTTCTAAGTTCGAAACTTAGAATTTTATAGTATTGTAGAACCAGGTTGTTTCTTGACAGGAGATGGAACTTGTTGATTGCTATAAGATTAACGAGGGTTGGCCAGGCCTAACCAACCTTTGACAGACAATTTTCGCCTTTGTCTATCGTTACACATGAATACACTTTCATTGTTTAAAGTGTATTGATTTAAATTAATAATACAGAAGCTTATATACAATTAATGTGTGTCGTATTTTTTAACCTACTATTAAAAAACCACGATCGTATGCACTTAGTACAGCGTAATTGTATACATTTGTTCGCAATTAGACCTACTACACTTCGCGTAATGTAAACCTTGTCGAAATGCTCGCTGTAGTAATTTGTAATATGACCTAGTGCGTTGATAAACTGCCGAGTCTTTGTTTACAAACACTTAACTGGCACGCTTCAAACTAGTTCCTTGTAACCAAATTACATGTACTGTTGTATTTACACAATTTCAGTTCATTTTACACTTTTTGCTAAATCCATGGGGAAACAAAAGTTTGAACAACGCCTCCTTGCGTTTTGGCTCCACTCGTAGTTGCGAATATGCATTACATATGTAAAATACGCGGCCCGGCCCGACCTGGGCTCGGCCCGGTGACGGCACCCGGACACTTTACGGTGATGTGTGAACAGATGCATTTAATTAACTGTACATGTACAATTCATCCACAGGGTGACAACCATCACTCGGCCGGCCTCTGGCCCTGCATGGTCCGGTAATGTGTGTCCAGACCTTTTCACGTGACGGTCCGGTCTCGGTGGTAGTTTAGATAAAGATTTCTCAACCTGGGGTTGCGACTTCCAGGAGAATCGCGGGGATGTGTCAACGGGTGGCAAATTGCTTTAATAATAATATTTATGTACGATTGATCAATAATATGCATGTTTAGACCTCATTTTCAGGCGTAAAGCAAGCCGTTTTTGGGTTTTTGAGTGATAAAATTCTTACACTTGCTAAATGACGTCAGCCGGAGTAAAAAAATTTTATCGCCCGCTGACGTCATTTTAGCCGGGAAAAATAATTTTAAGGCCACTGACGTCATATTAGTTATGTATAAACACAAACATATTAATGAAAACCACCCCTAGTTACAAAAGTACTATTCAGCTAAAATCATTGTAAGAATTGCCCTGTTTTCATTTTCCAACGTTTTAAATAATCTGGATCTGCATTTTTAAAATTTCGATCATACATAAAGCTTTGTATGCATCTCAGGCTTAATCAGCATCTTTGGTTTTTAGCGTGTTATAGCCCTCGGTGCTCTGCACCTCGTCCTGTAAAGTTTACGCCGCGAGTGAAAAATGCCTGTTTTATGCCCTTGATACATAAAGAACTTTGCTTAGACATAGGGGGCCGCCAAGTTACACCTAACGAAATAGATGTCGCTGTACAAAAAGGTAGAGAAACACTGGTTTAGTTGTACTTTCGCTCAAGTTTCAACGTTTGGGCGTTGCTTTGTGTGCGTATTTTCATTGTAGCTTTTGAACTATCCAAAATTTTATTGACTATAATACATAAGGCCTGAATATGGATATCCAACGACTTATAGAAGAGGTTCGAAGGTTTGCAGTGCTCTTTAGCCAGACCAATAAAAAGCACAATAATGTAGAGTACAAGCACAGAGTTTGGAAGAAAATTGGGACAACCTTCTCGTATATTTTTAACCGGCCACATCAAAGATTTTGAGACAGACTGGCAAAGTTTCCGAACACGGACATGCGTGGTTTCTAGATGAACAGGCCGAGACACAACCGCATGACGCCCGTGCTCCAGCCCTGGCACAGTCCGGTAATGTGTATCCTGACCTTACCATCACTTACTAAACAATAATACTGTCGAACCTACCTCAACACTGCAAAGGTTAGAAGACTGCAACTTTTTCTGTTGACTGACAATAGCCGATGGTTCAACATCTGTCCACCACATGTCTGCATGTCTGACCTTGCATAAAAATGTTATTTATTGTGTAGTGCAATATACTTGAGTACCCAAAAATGTATTCAAGTACCCGAAAATATATTCGGGTACACGAATATGTACCCGAAAACACGAAACTGTATTCGAGTACATTTTTATAATCTAAAATGTGTCAAATACAAGTACAAGTAGATTTTAGAAAGTATACTTGTGGACTGAGTACTGAATACACTAAAAGTACTCAGAATACTGTGACTGAGTACTTGTAGTCGAGTACCGCACAGCTCTGGTAGGTGATCGGGAATCAAAAAAAGTGTGTCTGTTTTTGTAACTTAGTTTTTTTTTAATAGAACACCCTATAATTAGGTAGCTTAAACGTTTTGCGTCGAATTAGTAATATTTTTTAATATAAAGTTGTATGGGTCTAAATTTATCTGTTTTGGAGACAACAATATTATGCACAAAACTGCTGAATTCCAGGCGGCTGCTGCAACAGGAAACAATTGAACAAAAAAATACCAAAAAATTGTTTTTTGTGAATTGCTTTTCGAGTGTAATAGTACCTCTGGGTATTAATGTTATACAGGGTGCTCAAAATTAGAAAATTTAATAATTTCGAATTTTGAAGTCAAACACCCTGTATATCTTTGTATTTTTAACTATCTTTCTTAAGATACTACTTCATGTCCCTACATTCAACCGTTTTTCAGATATCCAGTTTGAACAGAAAAAAAAACAGTTTTACCTACAACTGTAAAAAGATATGCAGATTTCCTATTTTTAACATGACAGAAATAGGTTATTTATTTTACGTTACCATTGGCGACGTGGGATGAAGTATTTCGTGCACAAGGGCTCGAAACCATACTAATATTTTTTTGCGGTTAAAGAAAAAAAATGTTTCTAAAATAGGACTTAAAGGAATTGTTCTTTTTCTTTTCATTATCCTCAGCCATTGCATTCTTCTGTACTCGGTACTCTCTGCCTTTGAGGGCCAACTAGAGTGTTTTGAAAACCACTGTCTAGTTATATACTGTTTGCGGCTTTCGTGGTTACTTAAATTATTCTTGTTAACATAGAATTTCGGCTTAGACCGCGTAGTGTTTGTGGATAAACACCCAGCATTCTCTGGCTTAATTTGCCTTGTACCTTGTGAACTCGAGCAAGAATTTACGCGATAGCCATGCTTTTGGTGGCTCGTGTAGTTTGAGTATCTTGAGAACGAGGATACTTAGGCAGATTTGGCCTTTTTGCTGTTTTTCCATCCATATTCACTAACGTTTCGCAAGATCTTGCAGCTTTTATTATCAAAGTGAAAGGCGCACCAAGAACTGAAGGTCGGTGTTGAGCTATATATAGTCCTCTGTGCCAACCGCTCGGAGTGACGTAACGCTGATTGATCGTTCAAGTACAGCGTAATCCGTGGGGCGTGACCGTATCACCCACAGGGGTCCACATTTTACTAAGCTTAAAAATATTTTTCCTGTTTATATTATTTGGATGTCTTTTTATTTCTATGGCTTCACGTATCACTCGTGGGAAATAGTGAAGTATTCTGGCAAGTACTCTAGCATACCTTAGAATTTGAGCGAAGCGCCAAGCGAATGGCGGTAGCGCCGTAGTAGGAGGAGGAGGTAGTTGTCCCTAGGGCCACCGTGGCCAAGGCAAAAGGCAGAGCGAAGCGGGCATTGGAAGCTCATCAAGGGATCATTGATGATAGGCGAGGAGGAGTCACCGCACACCTTAATAGAGGTTTGCGGAGTTTTCAGCGCGATCCAAGCCCTCGTCGTAGAGGCCGAGCTTGAGAAAAAGCACCTAGAGGGTTTCATAAAGGAAAAGAGTGCAGGTACAGAGGCAAAACTGGTTGGCAATAGGGGAGGAATAGGCCTGGCACGGGTCAGGGAAATACTTAGGCAGGCAGGGGGGGAAGCTAAGCAGGAAAGCCAAAAGTTGAAGAAGGTAGTAGTCGACATAGCGAAAGATTCGGTTGAAGTGAGGGGTATACGCCTTATGAAAAACTCCAGGGTAGCAATAGAAGTTAAGAATGTTGAGAAGGCAGAAAAGCTCACAAAATCCAAGCAATGGATGACGGTAGGATTAAGGGCAGAGAAGGAGAGTAGAGTGAGCTGCAGTATAGTAATACACGGGACAGAGGAAAGGAGCGCAGACGCACTTATACAAGCCGCGTACATTATGAACAAAGCGTGTAGGGAAAGTAGCGAAACAGTTCCGAGAACTATTTAGATCTAGGGCCTTCACCAGAAGGTATAGCAAGGACTGGATCGTTCAGGTAGATTCAGAACTATATAAGGCGCTCTTACAGCGGGGGCGTATTAGCATCACGTGGGGATTTTGTAGGGTAACAGATCATATCCAGTTAACTAGGTGCTCCAAATGTGGATGCTATGGGCACACATCTAGAGAATGCCAATGAAAGAGAGACGCCTGTTACAAATGTAGGAGCGAGAACCACAGGGCTAAAGATTGTAGGAATGAGGAGACCTGCACGCAGTGTAGAGATGCTGGGAGAGAACACAGGCACAAGATGAACGGGGGTAGAGTGCCCGATAGTATGGAAAATCGTGTGCCCGGCGATAGAAAGGACCAATTGTGGTAGATAGCCCATAAGAATAGCACAGGTTAATTTAGGCAGGGGGCAGGTAGCAGCTAGTGAGCTAAAGCAGATCGGGGTTATGGGAAATGTAGACGTGCTGTTGATACAGGAACCGTTCGTCCAACAACACAAAATAAGGTGATTCAAGATAGACGTGAGAACGAAGAGCGGAAGCGGACCTGCAGGCGGAGGTACTCATTTTGAACCCCTATCTATCGACGGTCAATATATAGCGGCCTGGAACGGTACATTACACGGTAGTATGGATAAGAGACATAAAGTTCTACGTTGTATCCGCATACTTCCAATACCGAGATCGGGTAGAGCAGCACATAGAATACAATCGAAATGTATTAAGGGCGCTCAGGAGGAAATCCTTCCTAATAGCGGTAGATTCGAACGCGAAGAATGAGCGTTAGGGGGATAGGAAGACGAATTATAGGGGCGAAGCAATGGGGGAATTTATAGACGAGTAGAGGTTAAAATCAGAAAACGACCCTTCCAGAATCGAAGAGCGGAATGCTGGATCGATCTGATGTTAACGAAATGCCTCTAAGAAGACCGGTTCACCATATGGCAGGTGGGTTGAAAGCGACCACAGGGTAATCAGGTACGTTTTCGAAACAGACAGGGTGGCGTGATTAGAGATAGATACAGAAAGGTATGTGATCCGCAGAGCAGGCTGGCATAGGTTTAGGGAAACATTAGAAACAAAGATAGGTGCGGAAAACGTAGGCGAAATAGGAATTAGAGACGAACTTGCGAGAAAAGTAGGGAAAGTTAATGACACCATAAGCAGAGCTGCTAAGGCGACAATTCCCAGAGTAAAAAGAAAAGCGAAAAGAGTCACATCGTGGACATCGGAGCTGACCCGGCTAAAAATTGAGGCGAAAAGACAAGACAAGCCCAGACAAAGGCTGAGAAGGGAATACCACGCCAAAAGAAACAAGTATACGTGGCAAATTAAGATGGCGAAACGGGAGAGCTGGCAGGAATTCGTAGATAAGATAGGAAACGACAAACCATCGAGAGACCAACTGTCTCGAATTAAGAGCGTTTCTATCAGGATGAAAATGAGACAGGCTAGTGCTCATTATTAAAGGCACAGACAATAAGGATAAAGCAAATCTGGCATAGTATACGCCCATCAGTTTTTTCTCGGTTTTGGGGTCACGATCACGATCTGCCTATTTCAATCCACTGCTGGATGTAGGCTTTTCCCATTTCATACAATTTTCATCTATTGTGAGCTTTTCTCATCTACCGAGTTCCTGCCCTTTTCTTAATGTCGTCTCCCCATCTCGTTGTTGGTCTTCCTGCATTTTTGCTTCCAAGTGTAGGCCTTCACTCTAAAAGTAGTTTAATCCACCTATTGTCAGTTCTTCGGGTCACATGACCAGCCCACCTCCACTTTAATTCGGCCACCCTCTCCATTACATCCGTAACTTTGGTTTGTTCTCGAATCCATTTGTTACGTTTGCGATCAGTTAATTTGACACCTAGTATCTTTCGTTCGTGAGCTAGTTGTGTTCTGGCTAATTTCTGAGCGTGTTTTTTCGTGAGACTCCACGTCTTAGCCCCTTAGGTGAGCACAGGTAGAATACATTGGTCATACAGTTCTCTGTTTACAGTATTTGGTATTCCTGATGTAAAGGTGCTGTTTAACTTGCCGAATGCTGCCCAAGATAATATAATTCGCTGAGAAATTTCTTCACTCATGTTCTCTTTTTCTGTGGTGATCTTCTATCCTAAGTATATAAGGATTAAACTTTTTCTAGAGGCTTGCTGTTGAGAATTATATTGACATGTGCGTCTGCGTTTGCCATTATTTTTGTTTTACTGATGTTCATCGTTAATCCGACTAATTTAGAATGTTTGTCCAATTTCATAATAATTTTTTGCATTTCCACAGGGTCATTGCTTATCAGAAGAATATCATCAGCGAACCGTAGATGGTTGAGATATTGGCCATTGATGTTTTTACCCTTGTTTGTACAATCCATTTGTCCAAAGATGTTATCAAGAGCTGATATGAATAGTTCGGAAGAGATCGTGTTATCTTGCCGGAATTGAGGATGTTTTCTCCCAGAGGACGACATGCATTGATGCCTGTGAATAGATGTTTTCTATTAGTTTTATGTATCTACTGTCTATGCGGCATTTCACGATAGAGTTCAGTACTGCCTACATTTCTATGGTGTCCAATGATTTTTCGTAATCGATAAAAGCGATATGAAGGTTTAAATTGTACTTACTGCATTTTTCTATGAGGCTCTTGACTGTATGTGGGTGATCAATTGTACTATAACCCGAGCGGAATCCGGCTTGCTGATAGTATATTTTTGATAACTATTGGTGAGTATTGTATTTTCGTGAACAGTTTGTACATTTGAAATAGCAGACGTATAGGCCTATAGTTGTTGAGTTTTGTTATATTTCCCTTTTTATGTATAGGGATAACTTCTGCTTCTATCCAGGGTTTTGGAATTTGCCCCGTTTCTAGGCAAATGTTAAAATTTTGTTTTAGTTCTTCAATTAATTTTGGCCCTCCTTGTTTTAACATTTCGGGGATTATTCCAACTGGCCCGGCAGCTTTATTATTTTTAACCTTTCTGAGCGCATGGCAAGTTTCATTGCTGGTTATCTCGGGGATGTCCTCGGAGCTCATATTCTGTATTTTCTCCTTCCGTTCTTGACTTTGATGTGCGTTTGGGTGTACTTTGTTTAGGTAAAGGTCCGTATAATATTTTTCTACTTCTGCCAATATCTCTGTTCTGTGTGTTAGTTCTTTGCCTTTTTATCTTTAAGTGAGATAATTTCTTTCTTTCCCAAACTTAGGTGTTTTTAAATATCTTTGGTCTCTTGTTCCTTTCAATTGTTTCTGTTATAACTTTAGTGTTGTACTGTCTGATGTTTTTGCGTAATTCCTTTCTTATCAATTTATTAAGTACCGACCATTTTATAAGATTGTTGTCCTTGTCTACTTTTAGCTTTCTTCTTTTTTCAAACAACAATTTAGTATTGTTACTGATCTTTTCTGTTATAATTTTGTTCGGTTCAGGTATTTCGTTGGCGCCTTCTTTAAGAATCCTCATTAGTTCGTTTACTTTACAAGTAATGTTATCTCTGGTGTGTTTCTCGTCTAGTTTTTTATTGAGGTGTTTTTCATATTCTTTGTTTTGAATTATTTGATTGCGTCAATTTTCTTATGGGGTCTTGTTCTTGGTTTTTGGGATCGTGAGAAACTACCCACGCGCTAGCGAAGGAAAAGCTAGTTCTGTAGAATTTAGAGGAAAACTTAGTTGGGGGAGCGCACGAGGGAAACCAGTATCGTTTTAAAAAGGGGCGTTCAATGATAAGACGCGCTTGAGGAGTGTAGAAGGATAGTGGAAACAGCAGACGAAAAATACTTCTCTAGTCGCGGATTATTTAACAGATAGAAGCTCAGAAATCTGTGACAAGTGCGAAAGCTTAGTTAGGCAATGCGAGAGGGGGTGTTCGACAAGAAGCTCGTGGAAAACGAAAGGCCGTGGTGCAAAAAGGTGGCATATGTAGATGATGAGGTAATCCTCATTAAGAGAAGAACGAGAGTGCAGTTAGAAGAGTGAGCAGAGAGGTGCCAAGGGAAATATTATTAGGACTAATAATGAAAGGCAAATCTGATAGGTAACGGCCACCGAAAATTAGAATGGGAATTAACCAAATTAGATTAGGGATTGAGGAGCGACATTTAGGAGTGTACTGTGGACAAAATACGACAGCCATTCCTTATATGAGAGAAACCGCCGGAAATACGAGAAAGATAGGCGAGCAGATTAGGGTCGTAGTTAGGGCAAGATGGGGATTAAACCACCGAACGGTCGAGATCCTCAACAGAGGGATTCTAGAACGAGCAGTGCTCTGCGGAACTTTGGTACGATAAGCTCGATGCAACTAGCAGGAGCAAGGTGGATAGCCAGGCACCGATGTTAATTGCGTCCACAAAGGCGTACAGAACGACATCAACGGACGCCTTAGCAGTAGTAGCAGGTAGAATCCCGCTCTACCTCAGAGCGGAGGAAAGGTGGATCAGGCGCAAAATTAGAAGGGGGAGGGGGTAAAGTACAATTCGAGCGCTATAGATATAACGGTGGTCAAGAGACCAAAACGCAAGCAATGAAAAGCGCCAAAGAGCACTCAATAGAGAAATGGAAGCAGACCTGGAATAGGTCGCAGAAGGGAAGAATGACTCATAGATGCTTCCCAACTACCGCAAAGATGCTCCAGATGGAATGTAGCGCATTTGCAGGGTGGAAGGGGACAGAACCCCGAGAAAAAAAGAAGACTCCATCCAGGACTCACTAGGCGTTATAGCGGACCCAGCAGCAGATAGAGGCGAGGCAGCACCCGGCTCGTCTGAAATGGGATTTGGAAGGACCACGACGCGTAGATGGAGCAGGAGACACTCATAGAGAGCGATAGTGCACCTGTGTACATGAGAAAGGGGAGACATGGGGCTTGTTGATGACATGACTCGGGTCGTGACTCAGCCGAAGCGAATTCTAGAGTCGTCGCTTGAGGTGTTGGGTCAGGAGTTCTTCATGAACTAGTTATCCAAGACAAGCTGCCTTTTCCGAAGCAGACCACATGGTCGTTAACCCTTAAAGAAACTTCCGGAAGTTAGCCTGTCCTACAAATGCGGGCCGAGAGGCAACGCAGCTGTGGGTGAGGATATCTGAAGGATGAAGTGGGCAGTATGTCACCGTTCACACGGGTACTACGGGTAGTTAGCGCAAGCCCCGGGTATCCGGCACCTCTGTGTGGGGTACCTCGATTCCTGGCTGACTAAGATGAGGATGGACTCGTAGTGGCAGTTGGTGACCCCAATGCCTGGGCCCAAGGCTTTGGCTTCGGCGGGTGAGCTGCGCATTGATTAGGTCGGGGGTCGACCTTCAGAGCAGTCAGAGGTTGGATAGTCCTTGAAACGGCCAGACCGCACCTGTGGTACCCGTGGCGTCCCAACTGAACGGCCGTAAGATAGCAAGATGCTTGGTACCGTTGCGGCCAACTCAAAGTGCACGGCAGATTTTTAGCTTGTAATACGATATTCTAATCATAGACGTCGAGTTTTGACGTTTACGTTTGTCATCAACTGTCATAGAACTGAAAACTCGGAAAATGCCCAGCCATTTGTCAGAAGCAGAGAAAATGCGAGCTATTACAAAACTGGAAGAGAACTGGTCGCTGAGTCGAGTCGCAACAGATTTGCATGTGAGCAAGAGCTGCACTTTCAAAATTAAAAATCGTTGACAGCAGAGACTTCTGCAAGAAAAGTTTTGTTAACACCAGAGAACAAAGAATGAAGAGTACAATTTGCAACCGACTATTTGAATGAGTTCGACGACTTTTGGAACACGACTGTTTTCTCAGGTGAAAAGGTATTTCAATCATTTACCAATTGACGATTAAGGGTGTGTAGACCACAAAATTCAAGATTTGAGGAGCAATATTATGTTCAACCCTTAAGGAGTAGTGGACGATTCTCTGTAAACGTATGGGGATGGATCAATGCTCACGGACCTGGGGCATGCTATAGAATTAATGGTCGACTGAATGCTGAAAACTTCGCAACATTTTGCAAAATGTGATTCTGCCATCTGTAAGAGAGGTCTTTCCTAATCAATTTACTTTTCAACAGGCAAGATATTATCTAATTAATTAATTTTGTGTATGTTAACGTAATTGATAACATCATTTTCACAGGATAACTGTCCTGTGCATACAGAAGGGGTTGTTCATTGATGGTTTAAGAGAATAATATCAATTTATTACCATGGCCTGCAAGAAGTCCGGACTTGAATCCCATCGAAAATGTTTGGGGCTATTTAACTACAAAAATTTATACCAGGGATTTTGCACCAAACAAAACCGATGAATTATGGGAAAGAATAAAAAATGCTTGGAAGGAACTGAGAGAAGGATACAATATGGAAACATTGGTCAACTCTATGCGAAAGAAACTGCAAAGCGTAGTAGCAATTGAATACTGATACATATTTATTAAATACATATTATTATATACCTAGTTTGTTTACTTGTGAAACTTTGCTAAAATACAAACATTAAAAAAGTAATACCTATTATTATAACCATAAGCAACGCCACTGGAGAAACCCCCATTTAATAAGCCGAAAAATCGCAAAAATAACCATAGTAACAAAAAACCGTGCACTTTGAGGTGTCCGTAACTGTACGTCCTAGTCTTAAAGGACAAATGTGTGTATTTGGTACTCTGTACTTTTATAGGTATTCGAGTACTTATCGTTGTGTATTTGTACTCGGTACTCGATTACATTTTATGTAAAGTATTTGTACTCGGTACTCGAGTACTGTTTGTCTGTACTTGGAACAGCTGTGTCACCTACAAACCTGAAATTCGGAAATGACATTACATGGAACCTAAGGTTGACGAGGAAAAATTCGAAATCCGAAAATCCCCACTGAGTGGGGAATTGTTTTTTCACCGGCGTATTCTCTGAGTATTAATGGCTGTATGATCTTTATAAGGTCCAAATTAACTTTTAAAAGCAAACCCAGAGAAAATAATGAAAAAGTTAGACGTTTGAAGGCAATATATGTATCTGTTAGATAAACAACATTTCAGGCATATACAGTATGTACGCCTGGCGAAGAGAGGCTTATATACTAGTTACTCCATATTGCACAACAGAGTTCGATAATTTCAGTTAAGGTACTACCAGAAATAATACATATTTTATCTTTAACAATGTTTATTATATTGAATGGCATTCCATATATCTGCAGCATGAAGTGCGATCACAGCAGAAGCGCCTGTGATAGAAACCCATTGCTCTTTTCTTAGCCGAGCATGTACTCGGTTTAGACTTTTATTTACGTTCGTCTCTAAAATCTGCTTTGCAACTACTTTTCTCTCTTAATAAATATATAATTTTTACTTCCCTCGTCTAAAAGACGAAGGAAACATTGTAGTCCTGAAAAAACACCTTCCGAGATTTGTTTAGATCTTCACGTTTCAGGGTCTTTGAAGATGACGAAAACCATGTCTGTCTGTCAGCAGTATAGCTCAAAAACTATTTGTTGCAGGAAGAAGATATTTTTCATGCGGATTATGTGTCTACTTGGCTCAAAACCGAATATACTTTCGGTCAAATATATACAGGGTGGGCACTTTCAATAATAAAATTCTGCCTATTTTTGCGGCAACTCGAGAACTATTGGTTACAGAAAAATAATATTTTGCGTATAGCTTAGACTTTTAACCTTGACGAACATAGGCATATCGTGAACCCCACAGGCATGCATATTCTTTAAAAAAATGTTCAGGCATGCTTAAAATAAAATAAGTTAATTTATTAACCTTCTTAATATGTTAAAAATAAAAATAAATGTAATAATCTGCACAATTTCCAAATCAACTATAATGTAACGTAAATACATATAATTTCAATTTTATATAAAATATTCTAAAACAACTAATAAAGCAACCATAAGTTGCAAAACGTCTTGTAATATATAATTTTTAAAATATTAAATGTTGATCTTTATTTATCTGGGTCTACTAATGGATTACAAACTAAGATTTAACGAACATATAAATAAAATTATTCAAAAAGCGTATGTACCAAAGTTTTATTATCTGAAGTCTGTGTGCTCTCTCATTTTAATTTTAATGATTTGGTATATGGTTCGTGTATAAGTAGTAGAGACTGTAACCGTATATAATTAGTTCAAAATAGTTGTCTACGTTTCATTTATGGCATTCGAAAATTTGATAGAATTTCTCATAAATTAAGTGATACTGATTGGCTTAATATGAAAAATAGACGTTATTTACATACCGCTTGCTTCTTTCATAAACTTATAAAAACAAAAAGTCCACATTATTTGTATAATAAGATCAGATTCAGAACTGACATTCATAACATCAACATTAGATTTAAAAATGTGATTACTCCTCCTTCTCATAAAACTACATTTTTTGAACGTACTTTTTCGTTTAATATCTGTAAAATTTAAAATTATCTATCTGATAATCTTAAACAACTTTCTTTATTAAAATTTAAAGCACACCTTACTTCCTCCTTAAAAATATCACAACGAGCACAATAATTGTAAACCTTTTATATGATATGTATGCTATGATTACTTATATTATGCTTATGATTTTTTTTCTTCTTTTCTTTAAATTACGTTTGGTACTTGCTAGTATATATGTGCAGGGTTTAGGTGTTAGAGCAGAAAGTGGCCTTGCCACTATTCTGAACCTCGCCCTGAGTTTGACGGAAATTTTGTTTTGTTTTAACTGTTATATATTTAGTTTTGTATTTGTTTCAGTCAATAAAGTCACTATTATTATTATTATTATTATTATTATTATTACTATTATTTATTAATTCAATAATAAAAATCGTGCATTAATATTAAACATTACTTTCAAAATTCTTTGACTTAGTTTATCTCCTAAACAATAATAAAATTATTTTGCATCTTATTGTAAGAGAGTAATTAAATTCATTTTTTTTAATTTGTTTTAGTTTGAAAATGTCAATAGCAGATTTCAAAGAAAAAACTAAATTAATGTTTTAAAAATGTTCTGTAGCTAGTTAAAAAGCAGATTTTTAAATTTATTTAACTTCTATTTTTCTGGGGTGGGCCAGACGGCACTCTGGGGAGGGCCTGGCCCCCCCGCTAGTTACGCCAATGGGTGTTTCTACAATCTACTAGCGGACTATAATCTCCAACAAATTATTGAGCAACCTACAAGAATCACTCGCACTTCATCAACTCTGCTCGACGTTATCTGTGTAAGTGCTAATATACAATACTACAATACAAATTGTACACTTGATCTAAACAAATTATCGGACCATTTGTTAGTAAAATGTATACTATGAGCAAAAAGTAACTCCATCAAAGATACCTTTGGAATTTTGAAGTCATGTGTATTATAACACCGGAAAATTATATTTAATTCTTGCTTATTCATGTCAATGTCGTTATTCACGTTTAAATTTAAAAATGCAGTCTTGTAACTAAACTTACTAAATTTCATAAAGAGAAAATTAAAATTACAACGGAGAATATTTAGAACAACATTAATAAAATAAAATTATCATAACGTTTGTGTTAATGGCGACACTTCTAAATTAGGAGTACATAACTTGTAACCAAACGTTTTAGAAATAGCTGTTTATCTGTTAAAGCATATCCAGGAGCAGACATAAACTCCGACCACAACCTATTGATAAGAAACTTTAGATTAAAATTAAAGAAAATATCCAAGAAAAATAAGGTTGTAATTTGAGATCTGAAAAAACTTAAAAATGAAAATATCAAAGAAGACGCCGCCCAACGCTTGAACCATGAACTTCGACAAGTAGAAATAAAACATGATATCGAAGAAGAACTAAACGTATTAAAGAATTCAATAACAGTAACAAAAGAACACTATCTTAAAAACGACGCACAAAAAAGGAAACCTTGGATGACAGATCAGATGCTACTTCTAATGGACAAACGAAGAATATCAAAAAGCACAAACAAAAAAGAATATAATAACATTCATAAAGAAATATGAAGAAAAATAAGATATGCTAAAGAAGGGTGGTTGAATGATAGATGTAAGGAAATAGAAGACCTTGAAAAACTTCATTTCAATTTACATAAAAAAGTTAAAGAAGCAGCAGGTCTATATAAACCAAGACCACCTGGTAATTTGGTTGATGAACACGGAATATGGATAACAGACAAACAAAAAACAATCGAAAAGTGGCAAGACTATGCAAAAGAGCTGTTTAAAGATGACTGAACCAACATAGATACACCTGAATGCATTACTGGTCCATCCATCACAACAGATGAGGTAAAGAAAGCACTGTCTTACATGAAAGAAGGAAAAGCGCCTGGCCCCGATGACGTACAAGTAGACCTTCTAAAACTCCTAGACGACGAAAACATCAAAAGGTTGACTGCTTTATTCAATAAAATTTACGATTCAGGCACTATCCCCACTGAATGGCTTAACTCTACGTTCATTGGCATCCCCAAGAAAGCAAATTCCAAAAAATGCAATGGCTATCGAATAATAAGCTTAATGAGTCATCTACTGAAAGCATTTTTGAAAATATTACACCAACGCCTATAAGCACGTTGTGAGCAACATATGGGTCGTACACAGTTTGGTTTCATCTGGACGATCTACAAGAATTAGCAAACAACGTGTCACAAAGTAGCCAGGAATTTGGTATCGACATCAATATCTCAAAAACGAAGTACATGGTGGTAACTAAAAACGTTATACCACAAGGACGAGTTGAAACACTCAACTACTTGGGCAGCACAATTAACGATCAGTGGGACACACATTGGAAATAAGGTGTCGTATTGAAAAGGCAAGAGCGGCGTTCATTAAGAATGTCGAAATTATTAAAATGCAGGGAGTTAAGTCTGAAAACTAGGTTTATATTACTCCGCTGCTACATCTTTCCCGTTCTCCTGTATGGCGTGGAATCCTGGACGGTGACAGAAGCCTCAAACAAAAGATTGGAAGCCTTTGAGATATGGCTGTATAGACGCATTTTGCGAATATCATGGACCCAATATGTCACTAACAAAAGGGTATTAGAACAACTAGGTAAATCTATGGAAATTATGAAAGTAGTTAAACAAAGAAAGCTCGAATACCTAGGACACATTATGAGGAATGAACAGAGATATAGACTACTACAGTTAGTTCTACAGGGAAAAATGGAAGGGAAGAGAGGCCCGGGAAGAAGGCGCATATCCTGGCTCAAAAACCTAAGAACGTGGTTCTCGACAACAACAACAGGACTTTTCCGAGCAGCTACGAATAAAGTTATGATAGCTAGAATGATAGCCAACATCCGGTAACGGATTGGCACGTGAAGAAGAAGGCTAGCCACCTTATGAGTAAAGAGAGCTCATAGAATCACTTTGTAGTTAAAAACAAGACACTGGTCTATAAGAAGAAGAAGAAGAAGAAAAAAATGGTATTATTAATAGATATTATTGTTTTGGTTTTCTTTTTTAATATTTTTTAATTGTAGAAGGAAGATAGACATACCAAACCTTCCCCATAAAATGTATATATTTTTCAAAATAAAGTTGGATTACAGTTGCGACATGTTTCGACGACAGATCATCTTTAGGCAAATAGCTTAAGACTCTAGTTATTACAAAGGTAAGACAAAGACAATTCACAAGGTGAAATCGTAGACTAAGTCTTGAAGAGGTTAACAATATGGCACCTAACTATTTAGGCCTCCCTTGTGTAACATGTGAATCAACAAAACGGCTACCCCTAGTTTGGTGTGTGGGGAAAAATATAAATTAGAACATTGAAGCAAATATACAGCCAGATTACGTGAAGAGGCGTTGACAACTGCTATTGTCTATTACTATTTAACCTAAAGTGACCATTCGTTCCGGATTTTGCGAGACAGTACCGGAATTGATAAACAGTCCCGCAAAGGTAAAAATTTCGCAAGGCGTCCCAGAAAAAGCATTTTCTCACATGAATCGGAATACATTCAATCTGACAACACCGAAAGCAAAGCTTTTGTTGATAGAAAATGCGTTCAGATATTTCAACAATGTCGTCCTCAAAATGTATCTTGTGTCGAGTATTGCTTGTGCATTCTAAGGACCAATGCTCCCAAGGACCGAATTTTGCTGGAATAAATAAAATATGAACAAAAAAAAAGCTCAATTGTCAATAGAAACATTAAAATCTGTACTTTTTGTGAAATATAATACTGTAAAAAATAATGATGAGATTCTTCGGAAAATTCATTCCCTAGAGATATATTTATAAGAAACGCATTCATTGATTTTAATTGTCTTCCTGTTTCTGTGCATTGGGCTTGAAAGTAGGTAGCTAATATGTAAAAAAAAGAGGTAAGCTCAGTTCTGATTCATCCGTCAGTTTGAAGCATAGGACTGAAATGAGCTATTTAGTGTGATTTCAAGGCGTTTATTTAATATGTTATAGCAAACAAGTCCTTGATATAACAACTAGCTTAAATAATTTTTACAAATAACAGGTAAACAATTAAAAACTAGTTTAAACCACTATGATATGTTGTTTCTATATTTGAATAGATCTCGTCGAGAGCTTTAAAACGATACTACGCACGGTCGTTTTTCACTTTCGGTTGCCGAGATAGCCGATTCAAATTCGGCGGGGAACCCAAAGATATATCATAATTTCACCGCCCGCGAGAGGCTAGGGGAGCATCGTACGCCAAGATGTATTATGCAATACGAGAATTGGATTCCATGCTGGTTACGAATATGCTAAGATGATTAATACTCGGCACGTATTTTTACCGAAATAAGGATTTATATATGTATAAAGTGATTAAAAAAGGGTTACATAGATCTGAAGTTTTTTTCCATGTCAATTTTTGTGTACCGCTATATTCTTTATTGTTCTCGAACTAGCCAGAGATGTCAATATTTAAGTGTAATCAAGTGAACAATGATTTTATAAACAAAAAATGTCATGTCTCAGCTTCATTCAAAAAATATTGAACGCCAAACAAACTTCAAAATAGTGTTGTCAAACTTCTGTCAAGAATGAAATTTAAGGTTATAATGATAACTGTGAGGAGATCCGTTCAAATTCTAAAGCATACCTTGAAGAGACATATTTGCGATCACTCTTTACAATACTGGCTAGTTCCAGAACAATAAAGAATATAGCGGCACATAACAAATTTAAATGCAAAACATTTTAAAGGCAACTATATGTATCCCTTTTTTAATTACTTTGTATGTTGTGCTCCTCCATCTACCCGCCCATCCTTCCGTGTCCCGCATTGAAATATTTTAAATATGGTCACTTTAATTTTACACAATTTCGAGAGAATCATGGACTTATACAGGGTGCTCAACTTCAATGTGCGCAACTTAAGCAGATGAGTATGCAACACACATTACAATCGCCATTGAAATGTAATGTGTGTTGCATACTGACCTGTTTAAAGCTGAGTACATTTAAGTTGGGCACCCTGTATATTGGTATTTTTAAATTGTTTGTATATGATGGATTATAGACTTAAATATTATTGTTTCTTTGTAGTTGTTTAAATGTTTTACCGACCTTGACAATTATTTAACCCTTCGACCCCTCTCCTTCGTGAATAAGTGACTGGCAACACTACTGCTGTCAGTCTATGTCAAATTTGAGGTTAGAAAATTGTATTTTGCAATGTGAACACAAAAGCTAACCTATTAACATTAAATAAAACCTTACTGAAATTATGTCAAAGTAGCCACTGTCAGTGTATGTAAAAATCGAGGTTAGCAGGTGAAATTTTGTAATGCAAACACAAAATCCAACCTGTTAACCTCAAATTTGACATAAACTAACAGTAGCTACTTTGGCATAACTCCAATACTGCCAAACGTATAACACGAATCACAGCCTACTCTAATTATAAATTTATTTGATTTCCAGGTATGTAGCATATAAAAGATGCATTTCGAAATGTATAGTACAAAACGTAACAATCTGTTCGCAAAATTACAGTAGTTTGTAAATATATTATTGTAAAAGCACTACTGAACTAACTTGTTCTTAGAATTTTGACGTATTGGCTATTTAAATAGGATAAAAATTAAACAACTATAAACCCCATGTGAACCAATATTAAATGGTTCAATAAATAATAAGTGAATAATTGTAAGTAAAAATCTACATGGTAGACTGTTTATTTTTTGTGCATTTTTTTACGATATTTGACAATTTAGTACAGGAACTCGTCGTCGCACGCTTTCTCTACAAGTATTAGGTGAAAAAGAGTTACTGATGTCAAAAATGTTTTATTGTCTATTTACTGCACTAATTCTATAACATTGATGCATTTCCCATATGGAGGTTTATCTTCGTGGGTATTTTGTATTGCATCAAAATCATGTTTCAGCTACTGAGCTCAAGTTGGAATAGAGAACGATTGGGTGTTAGAAACATTATTAATCGAGTAACTCCGTATTAGGAAAATCTGAACGTAAAGTTCAAAAGAGATGGAAAATCAGTTCACTGACGAACAGAAACAAGGAAGACCAACTATCATGAACTTTAAAAAGGCAAGATTATTTCTTTGATAGTACAGTGAAGTAAATCATGGATATACTAATATCACTCTCAATTCTCATAGCAGAATCCTCAGTGGAGTACATCAACAGAATTTCGTAAATCAAAGACAACGATTAAAAGAAGCTGATTTCCATTTTTGGGTATCAGGAAATTTGTCCACTTGGAGTTTGTACTAATATACCGGCCGCAGCGAACAAATAGAGTAGAGTATGCAACCCCAATTACCACTTACAATGCTGCTTGGATGAATATTTTAATAATTATTAACATAGGATCAGAGATACCAGCAATTCTGACAAAAACTCTTTTCTGTCAAGTTTGGAATTTTCTGGCGTACTTGTGCTTAATAGCTATATAAATAAAAATAAATTGTCGACTTAAATATTTTCAATTAAATACACACAAATAGCATGCTTTTTAAGTTGCTCGAAGTTTCTGTTTGTATCATAACCTCAACAAATTATTTAATATCAGTTGAAATTATGTCTAATTAAGAACCGCTATATCTGATTCTTTAGCGATTATTATTAAAATACTGACACAGTCAGCATTGCAATATGTCATTTGGGTTGTATATACCTAGGGTAAAGCTGTATGCCAGCGTGACCTTTTCATCGGCAACGATCTGGTGCACTTCGTCCGCCACCTGCCGTCCTGTCGCGTGTCCTTAATAGTACAGCGACAAATAAACCTGATGTGTACGCTTTCGAAGGCGAGTGGGTACAGCGTCTGATTAACAATCGAATTCCCCAAGTTTGTTGCGAATTAAAAAAAATCACATTGCTAAGCGTTTTCTTTTGCTATTTCAGTACTACGCAATATTAAGATATTTTTACTTATTTTGTCCCAGAAATTTTTTATAAAAATGACAAGACAGCTTTCCACACAGCAGTGTTAAGAAATTTGGGGCAACTAATAAATCTGTGTTTGCCGGGCCCTGGGTGGTTTTCATTTTCGAAGTACAAAATAAAAAACACCAGCAAAATCTTTCGATGAGACTTAGACCGTCCAGAACGATACGACAGTAACTTCGCAGAAGATGAGTTTTAGAATATTTTTGCAACAAAGAAAAACGAATCTGTTTATAGAAATTGAATTTCCGACTATTACATAGGTTCTATAATATTTTGAGATGTGTTAGTCAGTGGCGTAACTTCAGATTTCGCCCCCCCCCCCCCCGCGAAAATTTGCTGCAGGCCCCTTATAGGTCCTTAATAAAATAAAGTGGCAAAACATCAATAACAATAATAATAATAAGATTAGGCACTACAAAGGAATGTTTTAACTAAGGTGGTTGAAAAATAAAAACGGGATTTTAAGCCTTTGGGCCCCCTCACGTTCAGGGCCACCCCGCGGCCGTGGGGTCTGCGGGTACCAAGTTACGCCACTGGTGGTAGTATTTTATGCCTGCATCCAACTGATGTTTATGTTCAATGGTTGATGGCAATAATGCTAGTAAATAAACAAGACAATTCAGTTTTTAATCTCTAATTCTAATCACTCGATGTTTCCTTAATATACATTGCTAAACAGAGCCTCTGTTCAATACAGAAGGAAATAAAACATATTTTGGTTATTCGACAGTGTTTGGTTTATATCCGTCGACCCAGTTAATTACACATCAAGATCCAGTATCATCAGAAGTTGCTTTTGTTTAACAATGTAGTAATACTGCCTGTTGCTGTTTACACAAAGCACGTCTTTTAGTGTCACTGTAATATTATCAAAAGATGGATGATTACATGTTGCTCTTACTATACTCAGTATTTTCGCTGTGTTTCATTGTTTCGGTGATATTTAATTTTATCAAATTAAATTAAGGCACAAAAACACAAAACAAGTGAAAATGATCCATATTATGTATTAATAAATAGTAATAAATGCACGTAGAAAATCTTCCGTTTGACTCTATTCTTTCAAAAAATGCACCTATACATATTGTTGATATCTACCGAGTTCATATTTTCAACAATTTTTCCCGGATAATTTTATTATATGAAAGTTTAAAAATCAATGAGGTGTGCTAAAGGTAGCAGTATGCTACGATCAGAGTACAAAATATTTAAAATTTTATAGATAATCCGTGACTTATCGTATATTCCAAAAACCAAACTGTGAAACTATAATTTTCATCGTTTATAGGTATCACATTGTGAATCGAAAAAACTGGAGTTGTCAGTGTTTTGGAAGATATAGAGAGTTTGCAGCAAATTTTTTGAAAGTTGCATACATTTTATGTTAAGTTGTCAATAACATTTCAGGTTTAAAACAAATTTACAGCTATTTTTTTATCACAGAGAGCTTACAGAATTTTTTCGTAGCATATTGTTATGTAATTTCCGGTAAATACTCAGTAATTCTGACATTTCGTTATAAGCAAAGGACACGATGTTCCGCTTTAAAATAATAAAAATTAATCAATAGTTAGTTTCGAAGTAGTCAAACATCATTCTTTTGTTACTGTATTTGAAAAATAAACACAATGATGCAGGGGCTCTTTCATTTTTCGGCCTAAATTTCAAATTTAAATACAGCAACAGCATGGCATACCTGAACTTCAGAAAAAGATTCCCCGTCGTAAAACTGTAAGACTTCTGTGGTTTAGTGATGAGATAGATATCTTGACCTTGTCTCACTTTACTGCGACAATATTTTAGAATCAGCGCCAATGGTTTAGGAATTCGAAAACTTCCGGTTATTTATCGTAGGTAAGAACGGAAACATATTTATTAGGGGCATCATATATATCACAGGGGAAAAAAGAGTTTAAAATATAGAAAACCACAAAAATTCGCACTGGCATCGTTAGCATGGCTGCTGATTTAAAAATAAATAGTGACTCTTATACCTATATATTATGGTCTATGTGCAAAAGTGGATTGCACTATTTTACTTTTACCTTAAAACTACAGATTGAACTAGTCTACCTGCTATAGTTATGCTTTCTACACTTCTTTCTTTAGAAATGGGCTTTTTCTTTCTAAAGTGATCTGACGTCGCTTGAATTGCAGTGTATGTAGTTTACTAATATTTCTTATGGGTGGATCTATTACATTTTCAAGATTTGTAAGTACAACTGAAGCAAACGAATGATTAATTGAGCCTCAAATGAGCCAATATACTAACTAAGTAAACGACTGTATATGCTATGCAACAACAGAAGTACATACTGAATAGTTTTGTATAGTTGGGATTGGTTTCATAGTTGTTGATCCATATCAGATACTGAAACGTTTCACAAACTATTTCAAATAAGTATGTTGCCTTAATCATGGAGTTTATTGCAAAAATAGTAATGTCAAAGTAATCTCTACCATTTGTATACGAAAAGTAGGGTTTTATGCTAATTGTAGTAATTAAGAAATAGGACCCATTAGGTATATTGACAGTTCGAACAAGATGCATTTATATTGCTGGTACATCTACACATCTACACTACATCATCGGGACGGCCTGGACAAATTCTTTCAGTATATAAACAGCATAGTTGGATCTATTAAATTTATCATCAAAGTCGAAGAGAATTACATTAGGTTTTTACAAATTCTAGTAATATAAATGAAGGACAAATCTCTACCTGTAAAAGCTTCTCAAAAAATAATATACACTAAACGTTATTTACACTTTACTTCCAACCACTGTAAGAAACTACGGAACGTGCTGTAAAAAGCTTACCTATTGAAAGAATAAAACTAATATGTACCAAAGAGGACATCCTCTGTAAGGAACAAGACACAATTCCGGATATGCTACAAGAGCAACCACATCTAAATCAACCCAAACAACATGCTAGCAGGCTCTTCTTATCTGTGAAGAATTAAAACGAATGGGCAAGATATATTCAAAATTATCAATACCCTGGGATCCATTTTGATTCACACAAAACCTAAAGCCGACATTTAGCATTCGAAAAAACTGAATATACAGAATGCATTTCCAATGTAGAAGAAACTACATAAGCGAAACAAGAAGAGCTCTGGATGGTAGAGTGAGCGAGCATAAAAGACGTTTTTTTTTCAAAATAAAAACAAAAAATCATCGTGTCAATTGGAACGAAGCGAATATTGTTATAGGTGAAGAAAATTTTGTTCGAAAAACAATTAACCTAATCCAATAGTTACCTATAGCGAAAGTTCTTCAAAAGCAATTTCGAAATTAGTAGACAACCAATTCAGGCGACAGCAAGTGTTCAATAAACCAATATTTTTATTTAAAATGAAGGAAGTCCACAAAGCCATAATTGTTACAATCCATCTACAAAAACTCACAGAGAATATCAAATCAAGATAGCTATTTGACAGATTCGCAAAGATCGCCATGGCAGAGACACCAAACCTTTGTAAGACCCCAGGCCGAACGTTAAAGAGATGGTAAGACTATTAAGTATCAATTTGATAGAGAGAATGCTCAAAATAAACAATAGATTGTAAATTTAAAGAATATAGTCCTAAATTAACTGGAAGACGAAGATTAATCTTGCGATATAAAAAACATTATACCAAGAAAATGTAACATATTATTAAACGAAAATAAAATCAAGCTTGGCTTTGAAAATTGAAACATATGTCGATTATTAATTCACATTATGTTGATGTTCTAGAATGAAATACACATACATAACCTAAACCATTGCATAACACCGACTGTCACGTAAACATTTTATTTGAAAATTAACATAAAAACCAACATTTATACAATGTTACATCTGTTACATCAATAATTATGTATTAAGTTAAAAGAACTGCATGTGTAATTTGATCATTTAAACAACTTGCCACTTTTACTGTAATAATAAACATCAGAAGTAATACAGCACATAACTTAATTTTTTCTAAGTCAAGCTTGATTTCATTTTCATTTGCTCACATGTTAGTTGATTATTACTGTTTAATCAAGTGTTCTGAAAAGTTGTAATAACTAAAATATGCAAAATGATAAATCAAATATCAAAGAATGTGTCATCGTTATAAGTAAAGCTAGGATAGTTAGGCAAAATAAAGTCTCGAAAAAGGCAGGCGAAAAGGCAAAATAAAAGATTTAAAAAAGCACTAAAAAAGGCAAAAATAAAGTAAAACAAGGAAAAAATAAAAAAATGCAAAATTAAAAGAAGTTTCACTGAGAAATACAATCGATGCACTTCACAAATCACAATGTTAACACATTCAAAAATTGTGACAAACTGGCTGATTCAGTAGAAAACTTTCTCCTGACAATACTGGTACCCTCATTAAAATTAATCTCAAGAAAATAATCCTTCTGAGAAATTTTCAGCCCGTAACAATATAGGGTTAAACCCACTAAACCTCTTACCTGTAAGTGCTTGGGAATAATACTTTTCACAATTTATTTCAAAAATTTAAAATGTGCACTTTCTTGGAAAATTGCTAGTACATTCTTTTTAAATTGAAAATGTAAGAACTAAATTTCTTAAAATTCTAATTTAATATATCATAAAAGGCACCAAAAGGCAAGAAAAATAGGAAATTCCTCAAAAAAGGCAGAATCCTTAAAAAGACGCAAAAAAGGCAAAAAAGGCAAAATAAAATTTGCATTTTTTAATTTCACGCATTCTAAAACAGATTTAAAATTGGGTCTGCCTTTTATCCTTCCATTTACTAAAAAAGGCAATTTGCCTAACTATCCTAGCTCTAGTTATAAGCGTAGCTATGTTGATTTGATCCTTCTAATCGGTGGATCGGCGGTCTCATGATGCTCGTAATTGTATGACTTTTTAAGCAGGTGTGCATACTCGTATTTTAGCAACTTATGATTCAATTTATAATTTTATCATTTTCGATTATTGTTTAACCACCTGCTGTAAAAATTTGTAATAAGTAAAATATGGAAAATGTCATTCTAATGGTAATGAATGTAATATTATTGCCGTTTCGCTTAACTTTCCTAGCATTTATCAGCATTACAAACACAACTACGTTCAATTTGCTAGTTGTGACTAGTAGTCAGTGTGGCAGTGTCATGATGTTCGTGATTATATGATTTGATCAGATGTGGATATTTTATTAACTTACGCTTAATTTCTATTTAATGAATTACAATTTTAGATCTAGAAATTAGGGAACAATATTTTATTTATTAACAGCTTTCAGTGGTTTTCTTCCTTTATTTCTAGAGATTAATGTATTTAATTAATTAATGGGAAAGTGGAATGCTGAGCAACCAACATGCTTAAGTTTTAGGCCGCCAGTGCGGGATCGATCCCGGTGACTACATAGAGATTTTTAAATATCGTACACTCTTTGGCTACCACGTTAACACCTGTTGTAGTCGTTAACCCTTGACAAGAGAACTCTTCCTCAGTTTCGACGGACAATGCTAGCCACCTACTCCGCTTATGAGCAAAGATGGCTCATCGAACCACAACTTTGTGGGTAAAAAGTAGGCCACTGGCCTAAATATAAGAAGAAGAATTAGTTAATAAATTAATTAAAATGTTTTTTAAACATGCGATACATCATTGTAAGAAAAATAAGCAATCAAGTCCACTGTTTTATCATTTCCGCAAATTTTGGGAAATCTACAAATTCAATATTGCTAACCTCTTTTCCATAACTTGGCTTGATCATACCCGTGCACAGATGCTACAGCCTAAACAGTTCGATTGATTTTGCTCCAATTTTATATTTCGCGATTGAAGGATTACACCACCAAGTTTTCATCGAGAGCGGAAAATCTTGGTGCAAAAATATTAAAGTGGAACGTCCTGAAGTATAGTGTAGCGACTATAAAATAGTTTTTTCGAATTGTAACAAATATGTAGCGATTTTTTGAAAATGTTAATTCTTTTAATCTTTATTGACACACGGATTTACAGGGTCTAACTTAAGTACATTAAAGTATTTTAGGGTGGTAAGCCAATTTTAATAAAACAAGTTCAAATAAAGAAGTGTCCAAAATTCGTAATCTTCTACACAGGGTGTCCCAAAAAGAATGGGACACCGATTAGTCATAGATTTCTTACATTATAATAAATCGATTAAACCTAATATACCTTAGTACAAAGTCCCTTCAGTAAGAAGTTCTAGGGCCTAGAAGGTCAATTTTTTATTTTTATTTTCCACAAATGTAGAGTTATCGATTTGAATTTTGGCATACATGCTTACTATTACGTACTGCACTAATTAAAACATTTTCATAATTTAGATTTGACTGTAAGAGGCAGTTTATCTATCTTTCAGAACTTTTTTTAGCTTTAATTTTGTTATCTGTAACTTTTTCTGAAATTTTAGATTATTATCTGAAAGATAATTAAAAAGCACAAAAATAATGTAGGTACTCTTAGTTCTTAAGCCTAAAAGCAACCGTTTACCTTAAAATGCCCACCAAAAGTTTTTGGTTGTCATTAAGACGTGCAATTATCAAGTAGCCATGATCACAAAAACAATGGTCATCTAGTAAAAAACATTGATAAATCAATTAATGACATTAGTTACATAAGAATTTGTTCTTTTATGTTGAGAAAATGCCGCTACATAACGAATTCTCCAATGCTGAAAGGTTCATTATGTCGCAGCATTTTCGTAAGCACAAAGACAAAAAACTGGTGTCCCCAACGTCATTAATTGATTTATCTTATTGTTGTTTATTAGATTACAATCATTACCCATTGTTTTTGTGATCATGGCTACTTGAATTGCACGTCTTAATGACAACCGAAAACTTTTGGTGGGCATTTTAAGGCAAACGGTCGCTTTTACACTCATGAACTAAGCGTACATTAAAATTAAAACAAAAAAAGTTAGAGCTAAAAAAAGTTTTGAAAGATAGGTAAAGTGCCTCTTACAGTCACATCTAGTTTATGAAATTTTTTGTATTAGTGCAGTATATAATAGTAAGTATGTATACCAAAATTCAAATCGATTCCTCTACATTTGTGAAAATTTACAAAAAAATAAAAAATAAAAATTTGAACTTCAAGGCCCTATAACTTCTTACTGAAGGAACTTTCTAATAAGGTATATTGGGTTTAACCGATTTATTATGACGTAAGGAATCTATGACTAATCGGTGTCTCAGTCTTTTTGGGACACCCTGTGTATAAAGCAAAGTCCTGACTCACTCACTCACTCACTCACTCACTGACTCATCAACGCCCAGCCCAAACCCTTGGACCTAGAAAGCTGAAAATTTTCACAGAGGTTCCCTTTATGATGTATACAAGGAATAAGGAAGGATATTTCGAAATTCAACCTCTAAAGGGGTAAACTGGGGGTTCCAATTTTGTATGGAAAAATAATATTAAATAGACATTTCGACTTGAAACTTCGTAGGAGTACTCCTAAAAACAAATAAGCAAAAACGTATTTCGTGATTTTCCGAAAAGCATCCCTTGGGATGTGAAATGGGGTAAATAAGCCTAACATACGATATGGGTGTCGTTATTGAGGTTTTTTGGGATGTAGATTGCTAAAATGGCATTTATTTTTAAGTCCAAGATGGTTTCCTGTGGGAGCGACGCATCAGGCACAAGCTAGTTTTCGATAAAAGTTCTCGTTACTTTTCTTATAATGCCCTTATTAGTGCAGCTATTTAGACCACAACTTGTACACAGTACGCTTAGATAGGACCCTTTACAAGGTGATTATATCAAGCTCTACGATATTAACCAGTGGCGGAAATATGAGCAATCAGTACATAAATTTAACAAACAAAGACAAATAATTTTTGGACACTTATTAATCCGATATGTTTTTGTTAAAAATGGCTAGGCATTACCACCCCGAAATATTTCAACGTACTTAAGTTACACCCTGTAAGTATGTAATTAATTTCTTGGCGTTGTCTGATAGTCTTCTATATTGAAAACCGAACACTGCAAATAATTGACATCAAAATTCACTTTCCTGCAATTTTTTTAAGATTTCGTATGTCTTAACCTCTTAACAAATATTTTTTAAATTGGTCACAGTAAATGTATGCATAAATGACATTATTTTTTGTGGATCGAAATACAAAGAAAGAGCTTTAACAAAAGTTGAATGATAAGAGAATTAATCAAAATGTATTTTGTTATATCATTATGAGTTAAACCGGAAGTAGTATTAACTTTCGGTTTTTAAATGGAAATGTCGAAATATTTTTCTTGTATTTTGTAGACTCTTTCTGTTATAGCAAACAATGTGTATTTTACTTGATACTAAAGATGTTAAACACAATACTTGTGAAGTAGAAAGAATAATATTTTTTGTAATTTGTGGATAATTCACATTACATAAATGACAGTTCTAAAAATTTTATAAAACAAATGCTGTCACTAGGCATTGTCGATTTAAGCACAATACAGTTAAGGCAAGAAACTGCATTTTATCAACACGAGAGCAGGGCCGTAGCCAGTATGACAACGTAGGGGAGGCAAAAAAAAGGTTGAAGAGACTAGCATAATTTTCTGTGTTAACCCTTTCGTGGGATTTGTATATTCTGATCTATAAATAAAAAATATTGATGAAATAAGAAAGTGATTTTCAAAAAAAGCTACATGCATTTTTCGATAGTATAAGACGCCGCAATAAAAAATATATATTTTTTAAAAAGAACACAACATAATAATTTGTACATATATTTTTCATACTTTACTTTTTTCAAAAATATTTATTCAGGTTGTTATGATACAAAAACTGTAAATAGGTACCTACATATTACTACATTTTTATAACGTATAAAAATTACAGCAGATTTACGTGAATTTTAGAATTGACAGATAAACAGCGCATTGGATATTTTGAGTTTTTATGACAGTACTAAATTTCATAACTGAGCATCTTCCATATCTAACATTTCGTGTTCATGAGTAGTTTTCGTACTGAAAAAAATCTAAATAAAATACGTATTTAAAACAGTTGAGGTTTTCTACTTCTTGAACTGTTGAATTGAACTAATAGTCTATCCATATCAATGTCTGCAGTGCGCTCTTTTTCAAAAGCTGGCAAAATTAAATTTGCCATCCGCTAATGATGCATGGATGTTCTTTGTTCTCTGTTTATGCGGGTCCACACAGAAAATGAAGATACACATAAAGCAGTGCTGCAACCAAATGTACGTGCAGTTGCCTTCAACTGATAAGTATCAGGGAAAGCAATTCTTTGCTGATAAACGTCTGCAAATACTTCAACACTGCATGTGCCACTCTCTTTGTTTCTGCGCATTAAAAGAGTTTTTCATGACCGCAATTTTTTCCGCACATGGTATAGTCATATATCTAATACTTACTATATTGCTAGCGGCTATGAGTGGGAAACTTGCCAAGGAAGTGAGACAGACAACCAACTCTTCAATGTATAATGGTGAGCTGTGTGCAAGCGCGGCGGCGTCGTCCGGCCAATGGGGAAGTGGTCAAGTTTAAAATTCGCTTTTAAAGGCGGAGTTCGAATTCTCACGCATGCGCACGAGACGCGTTATACTCTAAGTGAGACTATGTCGGCGCTGTAATGTTTTCTGACGTTTCCAGGCCCTACTAGCAATATATGTGTATTATATATATGGGTATAGTTAGTTATTCCTAATTAGAGTTTCTAAAAATTGCATATTTTGAAGATCCAGATTTTCATCTTCTACACAAGAAATAGCTGTTAACAAATCCTCGTTATTAGAGAATATTTTAATAATTTTGATAAAAAACAGTTTTCATGTGCAGATCAGGATTTTGATCGACTTCATATTATGACCTTTCATCAATTCTTTCGGTAATGAGAAACTCCTTTAACAATGTATTTCCTTTCTTACGCTGGCGTGGTGGCGGTTGATTTTCTTCAACTAGACTAAAATAGGTTTGGTGGACTTCTTGGATTATGTCATTAAAGGATTTTTCGTTTCTTAGGTCTTTTATAATTTGGTAAAATCGCAAGTTAAGGACGTACGTATATTTGAAGATTTGAAACGTCTAACTGAAGTATTTGTACTATGAATCTTAAGGAAGTCACATTAGGACCATCGAATGCATAACAAATTGTACGCTCATTGAGAGTAATGTTTAAAAACAAAGACGATGCTTTACAAATTCTACGAAATAAAAATATAATTACAAAATGTAAAGTAGCCTGCGATCGAATAAAATTCCAGCAAAGAATTTTAACTCAAGTCCAGTCTGAATTTGTTCAACGGAGGAATAATCGCCAAAAAATTAAAATTAAATATATACATGGTGTTCCCACGATAATAACTAACTTAGAGATAAGAAATACAACGTGTCGAATGGAGTTGGTGATAATATTATAAACAAAAATAGTATTGTTCTTATTTATGTTAACATTCAAAGTCTGCCATCTAATATAGACCTAGCTGAAGCAGTATATTTTCACTAATAACCCTGATTTAATTTGCCTTAGTGGAGTTAGAATAACGGAAGATATCGATGAATCAGAAATAAATATTGACGGCTATAATACATATGTATGTTTTTCGGAGAGTAGGCATACAGGAGGAGTACTAATATACGTTAGAACAGCATAAGGCCAGTATTGAAAAATTGAATAGCTGCACTGCAGTATTTTGGTCAACAATAATAAAAGTAGAGCTTATTTGTGGAGTGTGGTACATAAGTTCAAGTTACCGCTCTCCAAATTGTGAGGATTATTTAAATCTATTAGAAGAATGGTGTGAAACTATCTTGATGATTCCTTTTATACACGTAAATATAAAACAGTCATACAGACATCTGGTTATGATAGAGAGCCAACGAGAATAACGAATATTAGTAAGACGTTAATAGATCATGTAATTGTAAATGTAAATATCATACAAGCTACAGTACCTACTGCATACACCAAGAATTAGGGATCACGCAATTATTGAAATATACCAGCATCGTGGAAACAAACAACAACCAAACAATATTGCCACCGCTACAGGAATATTAGCATTGAGAATATCAATAAAATAAACATGAAACTATTAAATGTGGATTGGCCTATGACATCAACAAATGTGAATGAAATTTTTGAGAGAGTAAATGACTGCTTTAATAATATTGTAAATAAAACGACACAGGTAAAATTAAATACAGTGAAAAATCTTTCAGTTCCATGGTTTGGCGAAGAAGTTTTAAGAGCAACTAAATTGACAGGTTACATTAAATTTAAAAATAGTTATATATACAGTAGAGATGGGCGCTTGAATGAGTTTTCACTCACGTTACGCACGTTTCACGCTTGCTTTAAATATTCACGTTCACGCACGTTCACGCTCACGTTCACTCACGTTCACGGCATGACACGCCACTCACGACGTGACACGCAACTTTTATTTCAAAATTTAAATTCAGATAGAACAGAATGTTCAAATTTAAAATCAATGAAAAAACCCTAAACAGAACTAAAAATATGTTTTGCACGTGACATAATTTACGTGATATGTTGCAATCACAATACTTGACACAAAAAGAAAAAAATGAAAATTGACTTCAATAACTTACGACAAGGGATAAATACTGATTTCTTGCAGCTGTCTTCAAAGATATTACTTTTAATACCAAAAGCTGTCATTAGAATTGACGTTTCCCTTATTGGTATGAGTATAGAAGGTATATGTTGCTAGGCAACACTTTTAATTCGTAGGTTTAAAAGTACTTATACGTACAAGGATCAACAACTTCAGCGTTAAGGCGAGTATACAAAAAAAACATTACTTTTATTAGAATAATAAGTTCATCTACACATCTACACAATAAATTGATTTAAAAATAAAACGTAATCAACATTTTTAATGTGAAGTGTAGTATACAAAACGAAACATTACTTTTATTAGAATAATAAGTTCATCTACACATCTACACAATAAATTGGTTTAAAAATAAAACGTAATCAACATTTTCAGTGTTAAGTCGAGTGTACAAAACGAAACATTAACTTTTCTAAAAATAGGTTCACCCAAGGCACCCTGCAGTTTTTTATTCGTTACTAAATATGTAACGTGAAATTAACATGAAACGTGAATCACGTCTTGGAAATTTTCACTCACATTCACTCACGTTCACTCACGATTTTCAAATATTAGTCACGTTCACGACGTGACACGCCATGACCCGACGTGACACGACTGTTTTCACGTCACGCGCCCATCCCTAATATACAGTAGAAATAAAAATTGGAATGAATATAAACTACTTCGCAACAATGCTGTCAACTTATTAAAAACTAAAAGAAAGGTATATTTTTATAATAAAATTGATAGATATAGATCAAATTTTATAAAAATGTGGAAATTCTTAAAAAAGCTGATGAAACCCAAGTGTGGTAGGTAACAATATAAACAATAATATAGTTTTCTCCTATAAAGATGGTGACAAAGTAATACAATCTGACTATGATAAAGCAGTTTCTTTTAATAAATATTTCGTTGATAGTGTACGTGTTATAATAACAAGCGTAAAGCCAAATATACAACCCCACCATTTTATAGATAAGAATATCCAAACTGCCTGCAAATTAGATACTTTTAAATCAATCACAATGAACGAACTTACGTCAGTTATAAAAAGTAGGAGTAATAAATTCAATATAAAAGATAATTTAAATTGTAAAATAGTAAAGAGTGCAATTCATGTTACTACACACGTATTTTTGAAACATATAAACACTTCTTTGGAAACGGGGAAAATTCCCAGTAAGTTAAAGTGAAGTATAGTAACAACAATTGAAACAAATTGCAATGCTAATAAAGATCGTCAATTTCGACGTATAAA
This sequence comes from Agriotes lineatus, assembly GCA_940337035.1. NCBI lineage: Eukaryota > Metazoa > Arthropoda > Insecta > Coleoptera > Elateridae > Agriotes > Agriotes lineatus. Next base: position 119,834,237 of record OW679202.1, read on the forward strand.
TGCTTTACTATTTCTTGAAAAACTAATTGAAAAAATTGTATATAAACAAATTGTAGAATACTTTGATACTAATAACCTTTTTATAAAAAATCAATCTGGATTTAGAAGTGAGCACAGCTGCGAAAGTGCACTGCAGTTTATTATTTGCAATTGGAAACTTTCCATTGATAACGATGAGTATACTGTGTCAGTCTTTCTGGACCTCAAAAGGGCGTATTTGAAAGACTTTTATAACACTTAATAGCGATATTCATACCCATTAGACAAGAAACAAACACATATAATATTTATAAAACGAATTCACATGGCACTATGCATACATTATTTTTTAAAGGCTTCGACGATTTTAATAATTTGTCTAACTACATAAAGCAGAATTTTGTTTATTTTTAAAAGGGAGTTAAGTTTTTTCTTTGGAAAATCTAGATAATTCTTTATTACTTTGTTAGTTTTATTTTTATCAAGAGTTTATTATTATTATATAGTTAGTATAGTTTATAAACACCGAATTAAAAGTAATCCGTATGCAATACCTATGTACCAATTATTATGTTTTATGTATATGCATTTAAATAAATAAATGTATGTATATGTACGTATGTATGTATTACCAGAAAAAGAAACAAATATTCTACAAGATACAAGTAAACAAAAATACATACTGCTCTTTAAAAATGATTTGTGGTCACTAGACGACTTTCTTTTACTGTTTATTAATTTAACTCTGCCGTTTCTTCAGAAACTACTTCTTATAAAAAAAACTGTATTGACAAAAGTTGGAGACAATTACGTAATATATAACAGGGTTTTTAAACAAGTTATTCCCATTATCAATTTTTGGATTTTTCCATAACCTCCTACAAAAAACTTTTAAAACAAAAGTTGTAGATAATTGTATAATATTATGAGCTTGTTGTATGAAAGTTAATTTTCATTAAACAATTATAAAATTCATTCGGTACCACTTCTCGTTGCCCGATTTTAACCAAAAGTCACCGGGATCTCCGAATTTATATTTAAAATAAAGATGTAAATTTTCAGGTCGATTATCTAAACCGTCTCGGCTGTAGAGAAGGTGATATAAGACTGACAAACTCACAAACTCGCAGACTGACAGACAGACATCATTTCGAAAACTCTTTTTCTGAATCAGAAGACATGAAAACGGATATTTCCCCAAAAATCTCAAGTTCGAAAAAATCATAATTACTATATGTACTTTATTTTACGAAGTAAAATAGAGCAAAAACGAAAGTTGGTTATTTCCGGTTTTACCGATAATGCTGTAACAAGATAAAGTTTTGCAATATTTTCGTAATATTCCCATGATTCACTTTTGTTAAAGCTATTTCTTTGTATTTCGAATAATAAATAAGTTATAAGCTTGTTTCAATACTCGTCGAACACACTGTATGTTTTGAAAATTTTCAATATACCTAATGTTCTTCACAACCACTGAACTATTTGTTTGTAAAACTCCATAGTTTTCTGGAATTATTGACCAGTTTATGACAGAAGAAATAGCTTACAGCCCAGTCTTTTTACGAATGGATCATAAATAAAAAATTGCAGAAACCAACTAGCGGCGTTATTAGATGAATGTGGTTACCCAAAACATGCAAGGCTCAGCGGCGGTGAAATACACTATCAAGCAATTTAAACAAGAGCAGTTTAAACCAGAGTGACTTATCATACCTATATAATAATCCGGAACACTACAGGCCGTGTTTACACGATAAACAGTGCCATAGTTGCATTCATAAGTTTCTATTTTCGGGTTTTTGTAAACAAACTTTCCAGTACTTTTAATAGCGATATTATCACAGCAAACAATTACTTATTATGTCTATTACTTGTGTTTTTTAAAACTGTTGACACAGCTTCAAAGGCAAGTGCATTTTGGTTAATAATAAAGAGAGATACTGAAAGCAACCAACGGCCGAAGCAAAGAAATATTGAAGCCGTACGTTTTAAGCATATTAAATGTGTCTCTGCTGTTCACACATAACCTATAAATTACGACTACGAAACTTTTGAAAATTGTTGTTCATCGCTTTGATTGCATTGCATTTGTAAAAGTAAGTCTACAGGTAGACCTACTATTCTACCTTCACCGCCGACTGATTTTCAGGTATGCCGATCAACGATGAATTACACGAAGAATAACAATTTGTTTCTTTTATTATAGCAACATTTTGAAGATTACCTACGAAATACCGAAAACCGTGAGCTATAATTCAACGACTTTTGTAATTTTGGCAATGTAAAGCTCCCAGACCTGCATTTATATTCCATACAACTGGAGCATCTCTTGAATGGATCTGATCCTGGCTCAAAAAATTTTTGCAAGTACGTTAGAAATTACAACAGCAGTTTGCAGGCCCAGCAATGGGTGCAAATATAGTTGCTCCTCGTGGAAATGGTCCATACTGTTTTCAAATACGTGGTCAAATATACCACAGAGTTGGCGTTGTACCCTGCATACGGGCTGATTTTCAGGTATGCCGATCAACGATGAATTACACGAAGAATAACAATTTGTTTCCTTTGTTATAGCGACATTTTGAAGATTACCTAAGACATACAGAAAACCGTGAGCTCCCCAAGTTTGGAATCTACTTGTTTCGACCTGCGAAACACTACTTTCCAGTCTCGTAACGTAAATTACTATTAAGATTAACTTAGTTTGAAATGTGTATAACTCAATACTGCTGTCATAAGCAAGAAGGCGGTATCTACAAAAAATCTAAATTGAGTTATTGGTATCGGTACAAAATTCCAATCGTTTTAGATAAGTAACAAATCGATATCTGCACTGTAACTATGATTTTTAGATGAAAAAAGGCGGTATCTACAGAAATTTTATTACTTATAAAGCGCAAGAAGGCGTCATGTGCAAATGTGCAGATACGGCCAACTGCCCGTTTGATTAAATTAATAGTATCAAGTCTTCCATTATACAACAATGTCAAGTAGATGCCGCTTTTTCAATCTGTATTTAGTGTTCGGTCGATTGTTGTAATTTAAAGTCAAAAGGCGGTATCTACATTGTTTCGCTACTATTTCTTTATTTTTGTTATAAATGGTGAATATTGTTTCTTTTTATATAAAACACAACTAAATTCATACTTATAATACAAAAAATCCACGGTTCTATACCGCATGGTGATGAAATATCAATAAGTTACGTTTCGCCATTTATCACGAAACGCGTTTTTTGTAGATACCGCCTTCTTGCTTATGATGGCAGAATGAGTAGTTACTGAGAATAGGACACATGTTCATATGAACTTTTTTGCTTGAAATGATCTCAAGGACATGCTCCTTAAGTGCAGGGGTAACTTCGCGAGACAAAGTACGGCTACCTGCATTATTTAAAGCCTCTTTTTCAGGAATTATATTTGTGTATAAGCTATTTGAGTTTAAGAATTCTCATTTGAGCCCCTAGGTACACTTGCCGTTATTTAACAAAAATTCGTTGACGCTCTGGGCATTTATCTCTTCAAAAACCTGTAACGCCTTCTTCCGACTGAGCTGGCCGCCGGCAACTGCACCGGAGTGTACATGAGTAAACTTTCTGGAAGATTTGAGCAACGAATTAAATTGAGTTACCGCCCTTCTCCGATTCTTCCGAGAGAAGCGTGGCTTTATTCCGGGGATTCTTACGCTAGCTTTCAACGAGACAAGTGGTTTTTGGCGTGAAGTGTTTACGCCGCCACAACGGCTAAGGCCGTGGGGCGGCTTATGGTTGTTACTTTTGTGTGCTTACCGCATGATTAAATGTTCCGCTATCTGAATTCCAGTCGTTTAAGGACATTCCGGCTCGAACTAGCAGAGAGTAGACAGCGTGAGTGGTTGGTGCGTGTGTGTTTTCGACCGCCGACGTCGTCCCTCCTGATCCCTCCAGTTGTCTCGTAGTGGCTAAGCGGCCCTCAAAAGCGCCCTAGGACGAATTAGTTTAACGATGATCAGATTTATCGGACAGGTTGCAATTTGTGCAGTGCATCCCGTTAGTGAACATCACGAATTTTGCTTGCTTACGCCAGGGTCCAGTAGGAGTATGTATAATCATATCACCGCGAAAGTCCCTAGCACCGTTTTGAAGGCCTGCAGATCGTCTACGACTTCCCCCCTGTTTCGCACCTCAGGTTCTCTCGCATCGACTTTCAGCCACGCGGGGGCACTACCTCTACTAGAAGCTCCGTAGGTATTATGATCTTTGTTTTCTTGAAGTGTGATTTACCGCCAGGTGAGGTAAAAGTCCGAGCACTAACAGCAGATACCGCCCACACGCCCCCTTTAGGCGCATTCATTTGCATCATTTGTACCGGTTTAACCCGGTTTAGAACAGTGATGGCGTTAGAATTATCAACCTGTTGTTTGTACGCCCCTCAGGCACATTTGTGTACATCATTTGTACGGGTTTAACCCGGTGTAGATAGTTGACAGAGTTAGTGCTATTAACTTGTTATCGGAACGCCCCTTTAAGCACGTGTATTGGCTTGTATTCTTAGAATTATTACGCTGATGGTAATTCGTTGGGTGCGAACCCCTCCGGTATGCTCGCCTGCGAACTGGGATTGCCCAGTTTCGCCCAGTGTACTCATAGCAACGCCAACATGTGATGTTGTTATGGCGCGGCTGTTGGAATTTAACCTAATTAGTCATACTTAACTAATCCATTAACCTCTAAATGCTTAGAACACAGTGTAAATTCAACTCTATTGCATCTTTCTGAAATCAGTAGACCTCTTTAGTTTACTGTTAATCTGTTTGTTTTCTTTAACTGTTGTTTTTATGTATATGATTTGTTTTGGTGTGCCTTTCCCATTAGTGGCAGATTATGTATAGATTTTGTACAGCGGATCCTGGCTAAGCCTACAAGCGACAGGTAAGTCCCCGCGCTGCTGCAGTCGATACACGAGAGCGTCGAAGCAATTATGTACCAACTCTTTGGACCTCTTTAAAAACCCAGTACCACCTTGGTGGAAACACCCTGTATATGTGGCCACGCTTGTCCCTAAAGTTTCGCCATGTTAGAAGGACCCCGCCCAACTCACTGAGCGTTTCAGCCGTGGTATTCGCCTGTTTATGCGTAATTTAGGGCAAGCAGTGCAATTTCCCGAAAAATACATGTACCACCGGAACCCTTTCGCTACGAGATGTCGTAAAATCAATTTAATATCTTAACAAATTATCGCAGGCGTCTACCTGTACAGTCAACACAAATCCATTGAATTGTAGCAAAATGAGCGTGCACTTACTTTCACCAGGTGGACGGCCGGCGGCTAAGAAGGATACCTGCAGCCCATAGAATTCCGGAAAAAAATCTTGGCGCAGGAGATTCAGCGGCCCAAAAGGTCTCATGAAATCGTATTCCGGCAACGTCGCCCAAGAGAGTGCATGATGCAAACGCAGCAATGATGTTACAGCAATAAGCATGCCGCATAAAAGAGCTCTAATTTCTAAATTAATAAGAACAGAAACTTAACAATTCAAATGTGCTTACCCAACTATCGATAATGGCCGAAGTAATGTGTGCAGCTCATAGTTTATGCATGCACAGCAGGTTGTTTAGTGAAAACAATCAAACATCGCCAATTGCAAGGCTTACTTAGATATCGGGTTCCGCGTGAAACATATCCTCGCGGCGCCATGATTGGAATTTCCCGAATCGGCCTCTCCCTCCAAGAACTGGCGGATGAACGCCTGAGTTCCACAAATTTGGCGACCTGTCTTATCTTTAGGTCCGCGCATTCGAAAATTGAAATTGCTCATGACAGCGCTCAGAAAAATGAAGATACGAGCGTTGTATTATGAAAATACATAGAAATGTGAATGCTAAAATTGAAAAGGCGCAATCCATAAAAGGAACGTCAAAATACAACGAAGCGTAACACAGGGAAGAAAGATTGCATAAATGGAGTAGCAGGCAAGCTTACCATACATGAAAATACAAATGGAAATGGATAAAAGCTTTGCAGCAGCGCAGAATCTGATAATAAGCAGCACCAAATTTTAGTACAAGACAATTCACAAAGGGATGTGGATGATACTAGAAAATAGAGGAGTAAATCAGATCCACCACATTTCGATATTGAAACGAAGAGAAGAGCCATACAAGATGTGGAAATATACCGTAGGCCAAATTGCGATTCAGACCACTTTCTTGTAGTAGCAAAGATGCAACAATGCATAGAGAACAAGCAGAAAATGAGATCCAGTAAAAAGAGGACATGGAATGCAAATAAGTTTACAATACTCAAGTGAAGCAATAGTATATAATATTGAGAAGTACCTTACCCAATAACTTGATCATAGTATAGAGCCGAAATGGACGGAACCAAGTAAAGACATTCAAAACTTCAAAAGAGTTAAAAAGAAAGAAAAATTCCAAATGGTTCGATCAAGAATGTGAAGACATAAAAAAAGAAAAACAGCAAGACTCAAAATAATACAGGGAGCCATAGAAGAAATAAAAAAGAATGTGAGGCGCTAAGAAGGGAAGCAACAAAGACGTACAGAAGAAAGAAGAGGAAAATACTCAATAATTTAATACGGAAAATGGATCGAAATAATGTACATAACAGAACAAGACAGTTTTACAAGCAAGTCAAAAAACCGTCAAGAAACTATAACCTGGGAATAGAAGTATATAATAATAATAATAACAATCATATTTTATTAGCACTTGGCTAGTAAGTACAAAAAATATACAAATTACATGTAGTACAGTAAGTTAGTTACAGTCTCTCAAGTACCTATATAATCTTTAATCAAAAAGTTTAAAAATAGGTGCATTTTTTACTAAATAATAATAATAATAATAATTCATTTATTTCTAAAGAAAATTACATTTTTTTTCCACAAACTGGACAATAAACAAACGTAAAATGTAAAAGTATGTAATGTAACCACCCCAGGCTAAAACTTCAGAAATAAACGACATAACCGAATAAGCTCACAGAAGTTAAAACTTGTGCGTGAGCTATTGCTTTAATATCTAAATATTGTATGGAGATCAGTGGTAGTAATGAAAAATTTCGTTTTTTTCCGTTTTAGTATACTGATTGGTGCTTAGTCTATGTATTTTTTATGTCAATAAGGTCATGTATAGTATTTCTAGGCATATTTTGCATCCAGGCCTTAACTTTTGCTTTAAATGTTTTATTGTTACTGCAATTTTTAATTGAATGAGGTAGCATAGAGTAGATTCGTGGCGCAATATAGTTGTAGGAACGCTGTCCAATAGTTTTGCTGGCATTTTCAACCTGTGTTTGAGCATGAAATTTATATCGTGTATTATACTCATGTTCGATATCTTTTAAGCTATATCTCGTTTTGTGTTGTAAAACAAGTATTTTATAGCAATATAACTGACGGATATCTAGCAAATTACATTCTTTAAATAACACATCACTTGAAAATGTACGGTCTTTATTAAATATAACTTTTAAAAAATATTTTTGAAGAACTTCTAAATTAATCAGATGGTATTTTAATATGCCCCCCCAGCCAACAATTCCATACTGTAAGTGGGATTCGACCAATGAATGATAAATAATTTTTAAGAATTTAATATCCAATATTTGTTTTAGTTTTCTGAAATGAAATAAGATAGATCTCAATTTTTTTAAAATTAAATTTACATGTACATCCCATTTAAGATTTTGGTCTATTATTATTCCTAAATAATTTATATTTTTTACTTCCTCAATCTCGTAAATTGTTTTACCACCTCGAATAATTAATTTATCAAATGTTATCTTTTTATTTACATAGCAACTAAAAGCTATAAATTTGGTTTTCTTAAAATTCACCGATAATACTTTTTGATCAAACCAGTTTTTTAATAATTGCAAATCGTTTTCAGCTAAGATTTTTAATGAGTCCCACGAATCCGCAGTATATAGCACTACGGTATCGTCCGCAAATGCTGAAATATTACCCACGGTATCTAAACACAACAGATCATTAATATAAATAGAGAATAAAATTGGACCGAGAACTGTGCCTTGTGGAACTCCACATTTAACTTCTAGAGGGTTGCTCAGTTCATCCGCAATTTTTACATACTGTGTTCTGTTTTTAAATAGTTTTCCATTAAGGTTAAAGAAATTCTTCGAAAACCCATAGATTCCAATGTTGATATTAATTCATTATGATTTACCGTATCGAAAGCCCTTGCTAAGTCCAAGAACACACCTAAAGCACATCTTTTTGCGTCTAAAGCCTTATAAATATTATCTGTTAGATGAGCAATAGCATTTTCTGTTGATATACCCTGTTTAAACCCGAATTGTCGGTTTGACAGTAATTTATATTTATCTAAATATTTTAGAATTCTCTGCTTTATTATTTTTTCTGCTATTTTAGCTAAATTCGAAATAAGAGAAATTGGCCGGTAGTTGCCAATGTCTAATTTATCACCTTTCTTAAATAAGGGTTTAACTACGCCCACTTTAAAGGCAGATGGATAAATACCCGTTTCTAACATTCTATTCATTATGTAAGCAAAAGGTTCCTTTATATACTGAACAATTAACTTTAAAATTTCTGACGTTATATTATCTAGTCCAGGTGATTTACCAAGTTTCAAATTATTAATACATTTTTCTATTTCGTAGGAATCTGTGGGATGCATATAAATTGTATTGTTTGAAGCGTTTCTTTTCCCTACTTTGTTAAGTGGTTTAGGTACATCTCCAGCCATTTTCTCCCCAACTTCTACAAAATACTTATTAAACTCATTAGCCAAATCTTTTTTATGTGTAATAATTGAATTGCCCACTTGAATTTGTTTTATATCTAGACATCCTTTTTTTTTATTTACAATATTATTAACAGTATTCCAAAATTAGGCATAGAATTAAACAAACGTATACCCCCATAAAACAAGGTGTTTTGTAACGATGATAATTTAACAGGTTCGATGTTATAGTGTAACCTTGAGCGAATGTTATAATTAAAAAAAATCTCTTTTTACCAAGTAATTATTGGCCATGCTCTATTTTGTAAATTAAAACTAAGTTGGCCTTTTGAACCAATTTCTGAACCGGCAGCCAATCCAGCAACGCTAACATAGTTTTTATAGAAGTTTGTTTATCACAATTTAAAATAATTCGCATCACTTTATTTTGTTGAATATGGAGCCTGTCCATTTTTTCATGTGTACAAGATTGTAGCAATTAACAACAATAATTGAAGTGAGAAAGAATAATAGTATTACATATCAACCTTTTTGCCCACTGTGACAAAGTGCTGGAGATAAGTCGAAAAAACACTATTTTTTACGGAGTTTCTTACAAATCTAATCCACCTGCTTAGAAAAATTTAGTTGTGGGTCCAAAATAACTCCTAAATATTTTATATCTGAGACATGCTCAATAGGAAAGTTGTTAATTTTTACAGACAAGCCTGATTCAGAAAATTTCCTACACATTGTTTTTGAGCCAATGACCATACATTTCGTCTTTGGAGTATTCAGTTTTAACCTATGCTGACCTATACTTCTGTGTAAGGACAAACAGAGCAACCACATAACAGATAAAAATAAAGTGTTAAACAGGTGGAAAAATCATTTTGAGGAACTGCTAAATGACAAAATCGAAGCAGAAGAGAAGGGCATGATGGAATACCAGGAGGATAATAAAGAGCAGAAGAAGTAGGGAAAGTAATAAATAAAATAAAAAACCATTATTCAATAAAGGCGAACGTGGTGTATGCGAAAATTACAGGGATATAAGACTGTTAAACGTTACGTACAACATATTCTCCTGCGTATTATAATAGAATAGCCAAATACGCTGAGATGCAGATTGGTGACTATCAAAACGAGGGATGGCATATTCATCATGAAGCCGATATACGAAAAATGCGTTGAATATAACATAGAACTGCACAATTTGTTCTTGACTTCAGACAAGTGTTTGACAGTATAAAAAGGAGAAAAATCAGTGAATGGCTACAAGAGATGCAAATACCTAGTAAATTAATTAAACTGGTAAAACCGACATTCCAAAACACACGAGCAGCAGTTGTAGTACAGCAAGAGAATTCAGAAAATTTTTATATAAATTCAGGAGTAAAGCAAGGGGACGCACTATCAGGCACGATATTCAATCTGATACTGGAGTATGTAAGTAGGAAGTTAAATGTAAAAGAAACAATAACACGAAATGTATAAATAAATGCAGACGCAGACGATTTAGTCATTTCAAGCAGAACACTAGTAGGGTTAACCGAAACTTTTACTGAACTTGAAACCATCGCAGCAAGAATAGGATTGAGCATAACGAAAATAAAACGAAACATATAAAAATAAGGAGCAGTACTCAAAAACAAGACAGCATACAAAGAGGTAACTTTAGATTCGAAGAGGTTGCAGAATTTATTTAGGCTCCCAATTAAATTTGAACAACATAATAGGTGAGGAAATTGAGAGAAGAATCCAGTCCGGTAACAGGAGTTATTGCATTGAAAAAAACTATTGACAAAAAGGTAAAGGTTCAAGGTAATTTCCGTTCCCCCAACTAGGGGCGGGCTGCTATAGGGACCTTGCGTCCCTCTTCAGCCAAGAACGGGAATTGTAGGGTGGGCGAAAGAAAGGAGGAATGGAGAATTGAAGAACGGCCAGGAAAGGTGGAGAAGTACTGCCCCGACATTCGCCTAAAAGAGGGTACTCTGTTGAATCAGGAAAACCACCTAAAAACCTGAATCAAAGCAGACGGCCGCCGGAATCGAACTCACGATTGATAAATAAAGCTTTAAACAAGTCTTCAAAAATCAAAATATATCGAACTATGATAAGACCAATAATGTCTACGATTGTGAAACGTAGTCTCTGAACATGAACAAGAAAAACTGAGATGTGCGGAATGGAGAAACTTAAGAAAAATATGCGGGCCAGCTTACGATCAAGGAGCACCAAGAAAAATGACCAACGTAGAATTAAACAAGGCAGTGCAAGACGAGAATATTGTGCGCCTGATCAATGCACAAAGGCTGCGGTGAGCAATTCATGTCTTAAGGATCGAAAGAAGTAGGACTCCGCAAGTAATAATGGATTGGAAACCGACCTATGGCAGAAAGAGACCGAGATTAAGATGGTTCGAAAAAGTACTATGCGACGCTAAGGTTCTAAATATACAGAACTACAGAGAGCTGCACAAAATCGGGCCCTATGGAAAAAATATGTGAATGAGGCTAAAACCCATTAAGGGTTGTAACGCCGGTAAAATAAGTAATGCAAATAATTTTTTGATATTATTAAGGCACTTTTTTAAGCCAGTTTCGAATCTGAATTCAATATCTTGTGAATTTAAATAGACATGAAAAGTGCATATACTGTAATTAGATAAAGCTATTTTCCCTTTTTTAAAGTAGAAGGTAATAAGTATTTGTGAATTACTTGCTACCTTATTTAACGATCCTGCTATTCTCTTAAGATCGTCTCACCATCTCATTTGTGGTCTTCCCCGCTTTCTTCTTCTTGTCGATGGTATCCATTTATGAATAACATTATTCCATCTTCCGTCTGTGTATCTCTCGTTATGGCCCGCCCATTTCCATTTCTGACGGGTTATTCTATGTGTGATATCTTGCACTTTGGTGATGATTCTTGTGTTCGTTTGGTTTTCGTTGTCGTAATGTTGCTCCTATCATAGCTCTCTCCATGGCCCGTTGTGTTTTTGCTAGTTTGTCAACACTCCTTTCTGTGAAAAGCCACGTTTGTGTAGCGTACGTAAATACTGGGAGTATACAAGAATCAAATACTTTTGTCTTCAAGTATTGTAGGATGTTTTTGTTTCTCAGGATACCACTTAATCTTCCGCAGAATGTAACTGGACACCACTAGCAAGAAACAGAGAAACATGGAAAGATTTTTAGAGGAGGCTTACGTCCAATATTGGACAAATGGGCTAAAGAGAGAGGGGGGGAGGGAGAATTTAACGATCAGCTGCTCTCGAAAGCAAATAGTCGTTGAGCAGGTGTTTTTAACGAAATAGAGATGAAGGCATTAAAGCTATATAGTTAACCAGAACGGTCCTTTCACTGTGTCATGAATACTATCCAAATGACATATTCACTGGCGGATAAGATTGTTCAATTGACGATATCATTACAAATTAATGATACATGTGAATAGCGTAATTAATGCCAACTATCGTAGATAATTAAATCGCCACTTATTAATTCTCAAGGGGAAGCAGAAAGCAAACAAATTAATCAGTTATTTAGCCACATAATAAAAGATACCTTTTTATTTATGTACTCCATTTTTATGTGTTGACTAGTCCTTGGATTCTTAATTTGAAATTTTCAACAACAGTTAAGCACTAATTTTAAAATATGAGATTCTTAATTTTATTTACGCCAATAGTATCAATAAAACGTTGCAGTTTCTGGAAATTACAGAAAATAACTGAAGAGACATCAAGATGGGAGTTCGGATGCGGAAACCGCCGTATGGCGTAAGTACTTGGTTTTATAGATAAATAAAGAAGAAATAGAGAGCGAACAATTAACTCAAATTAGACTGTATTTGTATTGCATTACACCCCCCTAAGTGTGGACGTGGTCCAACAGAGAGGCCCAAAAATGATCGTTATTCCGCTTGTCTCGCGAAACTAAAGCGACGAGTGGTCAGGTCGAACCGCTATATAAACTGAGCCCCATGTAAATCTGTGGTGCGAGCGGATAACATTCACTTTATAAAATCCGATAAGTATAGAGTTGCCAGGTATCTCGATTCGATTTTGCGCCTTTTTACATAAAAGTTACCTGTTAAGTTTTATATAGTTTTGCAATTATACAATTCTAAGTGGATTCGAAAGCTGGAAGCTGTAATCACATAAGATTAATATAATTTCTGGGATTTCTCAAAAATTACTTTTCCAAACTGGCCGTACACATTTTGTTGTAATTTCTTTAAAATTGAGACGTGTAGTTTCGTTTTATGTTTATCTCGTACATTTTATTATAGTAGCACTTGCTTTTCACGTTTTTAATGTTAAAGTTCGAGTATTTTCCTCACTATCATTGGGAAGCAGGTTCGATTCGTCTTACAATTCAACAATTTTTTCACCAAACATTAAACATTTTACAGATGAATTGATTTTTTAAATAAATACTTTGAACCATGATTTGTTACAAATTCTTCTTTTTGCGATTTTCAAAAACTAGCAATATTTCTCCAATTTGGTAGATTTCTAGCGTTATTTGAGTACTATTGTTTACTATAGAAATTTCGGCATGTATTTTAACTTTTATTTTGCTCATTTTATTGTAGATCGGGATATCAAGCAGGTCATAGCTAAGAGCCCTATCCCGTTTTGTGTCGAAATAAAAGGATGTCACTCAAAATAGGCAGATAGAACCTCTTTTTGAGGCTGTATTCTAGTACTTTTATTTGCTAAAGTGTGTAGAGTACGCCGTTAACTTTCTTTGTGTCTTTGAACATCTTCTATATTTTAACACTTTTGTACTGCTTGATGATATTAACACTTAAAGTACTATACTACTATTACTACTTTAGCTTTAGTCATAGTTATTTTTCTGCAGATATTTTCTCTATATATGAAAAACTTTCTTAACTACTGCGTATACAGTGTGTCCCAGGATTGATGTTACAAGAGGTGAGATGGACTAAAATTTTTGAATTTTATTTTAAGATTGTGGGATTAAGTCCTGCTTGGTCTGAAGAAAATTTAAATAATATTTTCAGTTTCGCTGAACTGTCAAGGCCGACTTGGGCCTTGACAGTGCAGCGAAAACTATTTTATTTTCAGGTAAACTATCCTTTTTGTTCATAATACGACAAAATGTTACCAAGGAAAGTTGTTTAGAATCATAAATTATGGGCCTATACAAAATTTCAGGAGGATCTACCTCCTTAGATTAAACCGTTATTTTTAGATTCAACAAAATAAATTGTATTTTCTTTTTAGGTAAACTACCCTTTCTGTTCATAATACGGCAAAATTTTACTAATAAAAGTTGTTCATAATGAAAAATTATGGCCCTATACAAAATTTAAAGGTGTTCTACCTACTTAGATCAAACCGTCATTTTTAATAAATACAATGTTAACGGTTTAATTTAAGTACGTAGATCTTCCTAAAATTTTGTATAGAGCCATAATTTATCATTCTGAACAACTTTTCTTGGTAACATTCTGCCGTATCATGAACAGAAAGGGTAGTTTAGCTGCAAAGAGAATAGTTTCGCTTCACCGTCAAGACCGACTTGTTTTTTCAAAAACTGAAAATATTCTTAAAATTCTCTTCAGACCAAGTAGGACCTAATCCCACAATCTTAAAATAAAATTCAAAAATTTTTAGTCCATCTCTCCTCTTGTAACATCAATCCCGGGACACACTGCATACATAGAATTATAAAATCAAGAGTTGAGGCAATGACTTATAAAATTCCTTATTATTTTAATACTATTATTTGTAAGCTTTTATTTAACATTCATGCTACCTGATTTGGGTTGTATTAGGAAATTTTTACGGAAAAGTAATTGAATTTAGTAAGAGTTAATTAAAATGGGGCATAGTTGTTGCTAAATTTGTATGCACTCACATCCTGTTATGACATTTATCGTCAATAAGCCACGCATCTACAGAAGTGACGATGGTAGTGTCTAAGAATCTAATAGTCGAAGGAATATTGACACGTTTTAGCAATTTAAACGGGATTCGGAAGCAGAAAATCTGTAATTGCATTCGACTACATCAGTACAGTTACAGCAATTTTCTTTCTATTTTAGTTTTGAACAAGTAAGTAGACTGCATAATTTTACATTTTCTTTGGTAACTTTTCTCAAGTTAATCCAACTATATTATGTTTATAATACATACAGCAATAAAAAATTCCATTACTTGTTAGCTACAATATTTACTTGAAATTTAACCGTCTGCACTGAACTACATAAAATATAAAGAATACTTGTCTGGTGTAGCCAAAAACTAGTATTTAAATTAACACAACATAAAACGAATAAATTTAACTGCTATTTAAAATTTTACAAAACAAAATGTATTTAAAAAACAAAATGTCTAGTAATGACAGTAAGGTTGCTCGTATCTATTATACAGCGACATGGAAAGACATAAAAGACATTTAACGAAAAGGACACTTACAATTACTTGAACATTTGTTCAAAACGTAAGTTAGTTTTCCTGTTCTTTTTTAAAATGAAACATTATATTAATTTTAACTGGAAATTCAATTTTCCATTTCAGACTTTATACGGCTTTTTTTCAATTATCATTTCTTTTAAGCGTGTTATAAGAATCAAATAAAATACTCCAAACATTAAATCCTATTAACCTATTTGTAATACGAGCTAAGTAAATATTAATAAACTTCGTCCACAAGAATTCCATGACGAGTTGAACAGAAATAAATGAATGGTTGCTTAATTTATTTAATAAAAATGTTGTATATGCAAGAAGCAATGCGTGCATTAAGAAAACTAAAAATTAAAGAGTATGTCAAAATGGAATTACATCTCTAAATGATAGTCCATTTGATATCTGCTTTATCTTAACCCTAACATTTTATTGAAAGGCATAGATAACATTATTAGCAACGTTTTTTCAGTATTCTTCCCTTTGACTTTTACTCAAAAAGTTGGTATAGAAATGATTGGTAAAAATTTGAAAAATTAACGATGTCATCGCGCCTTTTTCAATAAAGTAGAATTACATATGAAACAAGTGATTTTTTGAAGAAATGTTATATTTTATTGAATATGTGTAATACTTTTCAACTTACTTTACACTAGGTACAAAAAAACACGAATTTCTAAACTTATTGTACAAGGAATCTGCAAACATATGAATAACATTAACTTTATACATCCAACTGAATATGGATGCAGATTTTTTTAAATGCAGCGAAATGTAAAAATCAACATTTGACCAGGTTTCGGGGTTCTTTTTTGTTACTCACCAAAACATTTCGCGAACTCATTTTCCATATATTCCGTATTTAATGTCTCATACTAGAAAAGGGTACGTCTAGAATTCGTATTAGTGTGATTTTTATTTGTCATCATGGCAAATTTCGCCAAAGTCGTACAAAACATTTAAGTTATAAACTTAAGAAAAAATTAATTTAGCAATGCATACTGAAAATATGAATGTAACTTTATATAGGGTCCAGTTTTTTATTTAGCGAAATTCCTGTAAAACTCCTTCGCACCACCCAAGGACCGCTGCACATTTTTAAGAAAACGTAAATACGCCACTAGATTGTATAAGTAAATTAATAATAACTAGAGTGTTAGCTCACCATATATATGAGTAGCCATATTTTAACTAAAATAATTTTTGCAGTTTTCAAATTGAATTGCAAATGAAAAAGTTATAGAAGAAATTGTTTTCGCAGTATTTAACAAAAAAAATCTAGATCGAAGAAAGGTTGAAGAATGTTCAAAATTATGTAAATAAGTAGGTTAAAATATCTCAATATTTCTAATAATACCGAAGCAGTAAAAGGCAACAGTAATGCAAATTACTTTAATTTGCAAAAAAGCATCGCAGCCGGTGGGATTAGAACCTGCGCTCCCTTGTTTATCTCGTTGCTAAATAATCAGCCGCTTGGCTAAAAACGTTACCTAAAGTAGTTGCTTATCGTTGCATTATGAAGGGCACGACGACGAAAGAACCGATCGCTTCCGAACGATGACGATGAAAATACGACACACACACAGACACAATACATGTTTATATATAAGGAGAACAACTTTAAATAGAAATCGACTAAATATTAAATTCGCGGCATAGAAAACTTAGCATCCAAAAATAAATTTATACCGGTTGGACCTTCAACAAGTTCATAAACTTGGAAAATTAGATGATTTATACGTGTACCTAAGTTAGTTGTACGAGATTTTTTTTAAATTTTAGATTAGTATCCGAAAGAGAAATAAAAAACGTAAAAATAAAGTACTCTTAGTTCATAGCGTAAAAGCAACCTTAACCTTATAGTTTTTATCATTTTGAACCAAATTTTCCTTAAAGATAGAACACACTATAGTCTACTTGTTGTCAAAAAATCATTCACTCTCTTCAAATGCAAAGCCATCTACGATACTAAAATAAATGGAAAAAATCAAAATTATCAATCATCAATTATATTAGGCATTTTTTATCGAAAAATTTTACTAATCAAGGTCGTTCAGAATTGCCTGAAAGTTTAAATCCAAGGTTTGCTCAAAATTAAAAAAGATCAAAACTTTGTTTTCCTTAGCTTTTTCTTCGCAAAAAATAAAAATAATTAATTTTGAATTTAATTTTAATTATTTTACAGATTAGAAATCTTTTTTAATTGTCATTATCAAAATTTCCAATAAAAATATGCCTATTATTTTTTTTACATTTATTTTGTCATCGGTGGTTTTGCATTTGAAGAGGGTAAATAGATTTTTGGTCAGAAGTAGACTATACTGTGTTCTACCTTGATTTGGTTCAAATCGCATAAAAATTTTAAAAAAAGGTATACCGTCCGATCTATAAAAACTGCCCCACCTTATAAACTTTTATTTAAAGATTTTGAACTCAATAAACTATATATATTATTATTATTATTATTATTAAATGGTATACTTTTACCTAGATTTTGACGATATTAGTTTGCAGACTACAGTCAACTGTTTCGATGATCAATATTCAACTTTTTTATTTTAAATGGAACACCTTGTATATTTTTATATATTTTGGCATAACATAAGTAAGTTAGGGTTTTGTGAAAAGCATTGAAAAAAATTCTAAAAAAAATGTATCAAATCTAGATTTTCATGGAAATTCAAATTTAAATTAGAAGTCTTAGAAAACAGAAGTAAACAAAGAACAATCCTAGCTGACGATTGTTTTTATCAAGTCGATCATTAATGAATGATTTAGTTCACCATTTTCGGCATTATAAGCAATTATAATTTATTTAACAAAACTGAAAATAGCAATAAATTGGTATTATGAAAGAATGTAACCTTAAAAAACAAATAATTAAACCTACCCTAGCAGCACCAAATATACATACTATATTTCTGTAATGTAGATGTGATATTATTTGTCGCTAAAATAATGTGAGATATAATGGATATTAGCATGATATTTTAAAATGGGATATGAGCAATATATCAAAGATATATGCAAACAACATCTCTAAGATATTTAAAAATGTTTACATTTAACTGAGATTTCCCATATATTAGGAGGATATTATAAAATTAGATGTAACGGATATTGGATTCCGATTAATAACGGATATCTGATGTATATTTCGAACTGAGTTGGTTGCGTTGTATATTGCAAATATTAGAATGATATCACCGGTAGATTCTCAAACAAATGTATTTATACAAGATACAAGCAATATTTGTAGGATAATTAATAAAGGATTAAAAACAATATTTAATTAGGATGTTTACTGTATACAGGGATGCAGTATGCAGGGTATAAATTATTTGTGGAGCAAACTACACGGGGCAATGTTAGTCATAAAAGTCTGAGTAAAAAATCTTAATACTAAAATGTTTAATTGGTCTTCATGGGCCCCCACGAGCGGCAAATAAAAAACATGATACCTTTTCTGTTTCAAATATGTGAAAGTATCGTCAAGCAAAGTTGTTCAAAATGTAAAATTATGGTCGCCTGCAAAATTTAAGAAATATTGGTTTACTTTTATCAAACCGTGTGTACTAGATGAAGTAGGTACTTTTGTGGTAACACAGATTCATAAAAGTAGCTCGATATTTCTGAAATTTTGCATGGGGCCATAATTGTATATTTTGAACAACCTTCCTTGAAGATACTTTCACATATTTGAAACAGAAAAGGTACTTTACCTGAAAAAATCATGTTTTTTATCTTCCGTTCGGAGGGCTCATGAAGACCACTTGTACTTTGCTCCGCAATTAATTTACACCCTGTATAGAATGTACATGACATTGTATATCGGTGGAATCTGCATTAGTGTACACGAACCTTTCGTATCTGATTTAAATAAATTAGTGACACTAACATATTGTTCTCGTTGGATTTTTGTCCTAAGATTCGTCGGGAATATCTTCCAAGAAAACCCTTTCAACGTCCCATGATTAAATAAAGCAAACTGAAGGTGTAATTTAGTAAAACCTGTAAAACTGTAATTAATTATTGAATTATTTTCATAACACTCCAGACAACCGTACTACAAAATGATGGTAGTGTAAAAAAGTAAGAATTTTCAAAAAACAAAGGCACCATTTAGTAAATAGCTCTGGAATGTGAAAGTTTCTTAGTCACTAACGACGTCTTATGGCCGTAATTCTTGCAATCATTGTAGAAGAATTTGCCTGGTTGAAGATGATACTTTTAAAAGCTTATAGCGAATTAACATGACTTATAGGATACATTTCCAACTTTGGAGATACCCGGCGATCCCAAATATTTTACTTCAACAACAGTAATAACATTTTGATTTGAATGCAAAAAATCTTACAACACTTAAATTTTATGCAAATTAAGAATTAGGTACTAAAAATATGCAGAATCTACAAAACTGAAATATATGTAGATATTTATTGTATAATACATTGATAAATAATTAATTGATACCCATCTTAAGTTTGATAATGTATCACCTAGGTATCACTTACGTACTTTAATATAAATCTGAAAATCTCTCTGTTGTTTTCAATTTAGTATGCTTATTACGTAGTTCGCAAGTGAAGAGGTTAAGTTAATAATGCGTGGGAACGTAAATCGTAGTTTTGAGTTAATTTGTTGTTTACAATAATTTTTGTTTTAAATAATTATGTGTTGTTATAATTAAGGGCTTGGCTGGGCAGTATTTGATAAAGCCATTAATTCAAATGGCCCATTTTTGTTTAATCATTCTTTAAGTCGAAGATCTATTTATTATATTTGCTGACTTTTACTGTTTCTTTTACCTTCAAATGTTAATCGAGTTGTTTGTCATACGCGTACCATTAGATTTTCATAGATAAAAATAAGAAATGCAAATATTTGATTAATGAGAAGTTTTTTTGAGTTTCTAAGTAATAATAAATATGTTATCACTGTATACATGTATATGCTACCTACAAGCAATAATACGTTTCTAAAACAAAACTTTGAATGCTAAAATCATAACAATTGAAAAGTGCATTCAAAAAATATTTTAACGGAATAGACATATAGCAAATCCGAAATTTATTCCCGTTTAAAAAGCACCCAGTTACAGAGTAAGAGAGAAAACTACCTGCTGCTTTTGTAACCAGCTTAAAACAGGTACTTAGTTCTTAGAAATAGCATCTTCCTTATGAGTTTCTCATAATGCAGGGTGAATTTCTTTCTAGTGTTCAGTTTGGTTTCAGCTTTTGTGTTGCAACTACAAATTTTTGTGGAAGTGCTCAAAAAGTGTTTTTTGTGTTTAAGAAAACCAGTAGAGGTAAGTTTAATTATTAAAAGTATTAATTAGTCTATTACCCCAACCATGTCGTCTAAATATAGGAAAGCAAAAAGTCACTTTATAAAACGAACTATTGCACGGAAGGTTGAAGTTGTTCAGATTTCTACAAATGCTTCAGTAGTATTAAATCGAACTATTGATCAACAAGATTCTGTTATAAATTTAAGCACAATTATTAATAATAGACTGCAAACATGAAAATTAAGTACATTCATAGGAGTATTCAAATTTACTTATCTTTTGTTTTAAGAATTTCTTTTTTGTGTTTCAGACTCAGCTATTATACCTAGTAGGTGGTGAAACAACACACAAGTCGATCTACTTGCAAATGGGAAACCTATCCAAAGGCAGAAGCGGCAACATTTTATTCTGGCCTAGGGAAAAAGAAAAAGTTGCCCTTTTGAAGTCTAACTCTATTTGCAGTTATTGTTGGTATGCAAACAAAAGAAAAGTTTCTATAAATATAGTTTTGAATGAGTTGCAACATCCGGAAGATCTGAACTGTTGGAATTATTCCACCTTTTGGAGGCATTAAGCCAGAAAATTTTAAATTTATGTTTATTGGAACTTTTTTGTTGCTGTGATTTGTAGAACTTATCCTAAAAATTATTTTCACCTCTTAAAAAAACACCCAGACGTTCTTGTAATTATAACGACTCGCAACAAGAGTTATTTGAATGAAAAACGTGATTTTTAGGACAGATTGATGTGACCTTCACATAAGACACTATGGAGCACTTATTCAAACATAAATAAATAATATAAAATGTTAAATGAGTAGTATAATTGTCCGCTAACCGTTGAGTCAGAGTGTCACTCCTAAGAAAGAATTTCCGGAACTAGGTATATTTTCTTTTTTTCTTTTCCTGCATAATCAGTACCTATACCCATTTTTCGTCGGTAATTTGGAAACAGTCCGTAGTTAGTGGCACCCGAAACAAAGCCTATTTGATTTTATAATTAAATTTTGCCACTGCTGCACTTTTCCCATTTTTGTAATGAATTTCCATTGCTTGTTTTTCTAAATATTATATTATAGTAACACAATGGTTGGTGTATGTGGGAAAATTGTAAAATGAACCAAGTAAACTTCAAATTAATGCATATTATGTATTTTTTTTTCAGATGCTAGTAGGCAAAGATACCCCACTACTACTGAGGTGGAAATCCGAAAATCCGTAGCTCTATATCTAGCAAATTCCAAAGATAGAACGCTAAGGCAAACTGCAATGTAATATATATGTGTACAAAACTTTAATAAATGTTGTTGACAATTAGTGTAACAATTTTAATGAAGAATATAATGTTATTATATTTCTTATACCCACATAATATAATAGACTGTGTTATATAAAAAGCAAATAGCATTAACGCCAGTTTTTTAATATCAACTGAACAGCATCTAATAAAAAACATATAGTTGATAGTGCAAAGAGACATAAACAGGATATTTAACAAAGCATGTTGTTTCAATATTCAGTTTCAGACAAGGCAAATAAATCAAAGTAACTAACTTTTTATCTAGCTCACTACTGGGATATTTTGATAATGATGAGAAATGAAAACGTTGGTTGTATTAGAAAAAAGTTGCATAATTTATGGCCTTTCCAAAATCCGTCTATGCATTTTAAATTTTTCACTAGTTTATGAAATATTGAAAATTGGGTTTTTTTGTTTTCTTCAAACATTTAAAAAACATGTATAATAACACGATTCAGAGAAAAAAAATTTATAGCTTCACACATACTCTTTAAATATTGGAATATTTGAAAAAACAAAAATTGATTTTCAGTTGTTTTTCAAGACATTTCAGGAAGTACCCAGCAAATTACAAATCAGTAAACGGCATCTGAAAAAGCCTAAATTATGCAACTTGTCTAACTTAACCAATCTCATTTCTCTTACTTTTATCAATTTCCCAATAGCGAGCGAGATGAATAAAATTGTTCGGGACACTCGGTTTAGATGGTTTGGCAATATACGGTGTACATCCTATTATAAATAAATTACCGATATTTGTAAGATATACCGTCTGTTCTATAAAAAAGGCCCCGCCTTCTAGCTACTTTATTATTTATTTTAGACCCAATATACCTTATATCAAATCAAATGGCACATAAAAACCTACATTTTAACACTATCAAATTTTTTTTATCTTCAATTGTTTCAGAGTGGTGACGTCGCGTGCCATTTTTTTAAATGACACTGTATATATTTTTTTACATTTTCTGGTAGAGGTTTTTTTTCTCTTTTCAACAATATAAATATTTTATGCCCTTATATTAGAAAATTTTCGAGAAAAATTAAAAAACTTTTTTATCGGTGGGAGGCCACCATACAAAACTATAAACAAAAGTGTAACTCAGAAAAACAAAACAATAAACACTTTAGATTATTCTGAAATCCGACAGTTAAAGCGTTTGGCTACTATTTGTTTTGTTTTTCTGAGTTTCACTTTTGTTTACAGTTTTGTATCATGGCCTCCCACTGTGAAAAAGTTTTTGTATTTTTTCACGAAATTTTTTTTATGCAAGTGCATGAAATATTTATATTGTTGAAAAGAGAAAAAAACCTCTACCAGAAAATGTCAAAAAATATATACAGTGTCATTTAAAAAAATTGCACGTGACGTCACCACTCTGAAACAATTGAAGATAAAAATTTGTTGATTGTGTTAAAATGTAGGTTTTTATGTGTCATTTGATTTGATATAAGGTTTATTGGGTCTAAAATAAATAATAAAGTAGCTAGAAGGCGGGGCCTTTTTTATAGAACAGACTGTATATAGGAGATCTAGGCGACTGGAATCTAGAAAATATTCTTTGCTAATATTGTGTATACACATTTTACAAATATTAAGCGAATAATGGTGAGATATATTCAGAAGATCTGCGCGGTTAACATCTAGAGCACATTGGTTGCCAATATAGTGCGGATATTTGCATGATATCTTCAGCAGATGTACGCGACCTATATCTGGCGAATACCGATTGCTAATATAGTGAATACATCCTTCAAAAATATCTGAGGGATATTTTTAAGATATATTCAGAAGATATCTGCGGTTAACATCTAGGTAAGATCGGCAACATATTGATGTATTTTTATATATATGGCCAATATTTAAAAGTGTGACATTAATTTATCCCATAGACATTACTAACTATTATCCTTAGTATATAGTGTGCTGCTAGGGTAGTTACGAAGAAAAGCAAACAATGTGACAGAAATTAAACACCAAACCATACTTTAAGTAGTTTATTAAAATTGTTTAAAATGTAGTCCTTTATTATTGTCAATACAGTGTTGACATCTTTTTTTACACTTTCTACTGGGCGCAGTAGCATATCAGCTGGAATATAGTTAGACGCCTCTCTTATAAGGTTTTTTAACTTTTCAGTATCTCGACCATTGTGAGGAAAATGTGATCTTTAAAATAGCCCAAGAGAAAAAAAAGGAGAAAGATTCTAAAAGTTTTAGATTTGGAATCTTTTTCTCAAGAAATCATAAGTTGTACATTTGTAATGCTGAAGCACTGTTTTTACGGCATTCTAAGACATCTGTAGTCTATCAACTCTTTTGTTGATTTATTAACGAAATCTGACGTATAAACGCGTTTAAAGATAGACTCAATAAAAACGATTATCAGCAAAGATTGTTCGTTGTTTACTTCTGTTTTCTAAAACTTCTAGATTTAAATTTGAATTTCCATGGAAATGTAGATTTGATATATTTTTATAATTTTTTAACAATATTTTCTACGAAAACTCTAACTTATGCATCCCAAAAGAAAAATAATTAAAAATCCTAGCAAAACATTTAAAAATATACAAGGTGTTACATTTAAAGTATAAAAAGTTGAATATTAATAGTCGAAACAGTTGACTGTAATTTACAAACTAATATCGTCAAAATGTAGATAAAAGTATTCCATTTAATAATATATATATAGTTTATTGTATCAAAATTCTATAAGCTGGGGCCCTTTTTATAGATCGGACGGTATAAGGGTGTGCGGCACACTGTATACTCGTGGCCGACTATCAGTCTACTCGTACATCATCCAAATCACTGAAATCTTATAAGCAAAATTAGTTTTACATAAGTTGAGTTAAATCGCCTTATTTTGGACAGTGGTTAAGGCATATCGACATATTTTAACACTCTGTATTGATATGTTACAATAGCGGTTTGAAGGGATTCCATATATGATATTAGAATCTGATGAAGATTTAATTACTCATGTATTCAATACATTAATATGCTAATTGAGTAATATCAGTATACCATATCTGAACCAGACGTACCTAATTACAGGTAGAAAACATAATGTAACGGCATGAAAGCCTGCCCCTGGAATTTCTGCAATTTCCTTAATTTGTAATTGTAAACTAATCAGCAGTCTTGAAACTAACAATTAATTTCTTATATTTTCAAGTATAAATACCTCTCGTGTTTTTGTTTGGCTTTCCACTTTTTATAACCTTTTGTATAAATACTTATAATATGTGAAAAAAATATACACGTGATCCAGCACATTTAGGCGTTAGGGATTACATAAGAGCAATGGTACTAAGATCACCTTGAGATTTGAATGCAAACAAGGATTTATCTACGACCACCACTAAAAGTAGGCCTTTTAGCGCTAGCTTGTTTCACTAAAAGTGACGTTTTATAGTTTACCGTGGTTAAAGAAATCAGCTGTTTACTTTTAGCCCATGTGCTAAAAGTGAAGTGAGGTTATAAAACTACAATTTCGAACTGGACGTGAAGTTGTAAAGTTATTCTAGTTGCTTGTTGCGTTACAGGTAAAGTGTTTTTGAAATCATTAAAGCTTTATGTAATAAATACATTCAGATGTGGGGTACTAATAATTACATTTCGTAACTGACCCTGACTACTGTCATTCGCAAACATTCGCCCGCGCGGCATGGTCTACTGTTTATTATGACATAAATTAGAAGTGTCGTAGATGCAAACCTTTGTTAAATCGATATCTATGGATTAATAACAGTAAAATTAAGGTCGTAGATAAAATATTGTATGCAACGCGTGCTAAAAGCCGTTTATGCACGAGACATGTCTCGTGCATAAACGTCAACTTTTAGCACTTGTTGCATAAATAGCTATTATCGATAGACTTAACAGCGATTGCTAAAAACGAAAGCTCAATCCATCACAATTCTTCCCAAACAAGTCGACGGTTTCATTGCCAGACAGGAGACAGTGTAAGAAAATTCCTTCAACGCTAGCCTGCGCAATAAATGTTAACGTACTTGACATAATTTTTTTTTTTAATAAACATATTTCCGGATCAGCCGTATTAGCTACACACAGAACTGTTAACACATGTGGCACTATTCACAATATTCACGTGGAGAGGGCGGCTCCATTCTCGCTAAGTTCCTCGTCATCTGTTGAGAGCAGGTCTCGTGGAAGTTTGCGTTTTAGTCGTCTATGAATTTGTCTATCGCCTAGTGAATAGCTGACAGCACCTGGGCACTCACTTATTTTGTTATAAAATGTTTTAGTACACTTTATAATAAATGATTGTATAGTGGGCAATTGCAGATCGTTATGTAACTGGTTGTTGAAAACGAACCAAGGGGCATTTGTTGCAATGCGAAGGACTTTGCTGTGAAATGATTGCAATCTTTTAATTGTACAATTGGATGCAGCCCCCCATACTGTGCAGGCGTATGTCATTGTTGATCGTAGAAGGGATGTGTAAATAAGGAGGGAACATTCTAGTTTCAACGGGGAGTTTCTGTTTAATATAGGATATAGCTGGCTTAGTCTAGTGTGGCATTCGTTCAGTTTTTTGTTTATGTGGAATTTCCAGGTCAGTCGTTTATCTAAATAGACTCCACGGTATTTGACAGTTTTATCCGATGGATTCCAGGGAATAGTTTGGTCGTTTATTATTATGTTTGGTGGCACTATAGGGAATCTTAGAGTGAAGATTTTGGTTTAACATTTGTTTGGGTTTAGTGAGATATTTCGTGATTTTAACCATTCGCTTAATTCGTCCATACTAGATTGTAAGTGTTGTGCTGCGGTGTTTACATCTTCGTTCTGTGTGATGACGGCGGTATCGTCAGCATACATTGCAATAGACGAGTTATTCATTCGGGGAATGTCATACATAAAAATGTTGTAAAGGATGGGTCCCAATATCGACCCTTGAGGAATTCCAGCCGATATGTTTTTAGTGGAGGACATAGTAGCATTGATCCTAACTTGAAATCTTCTGTTGCTAAGAAAAGATTTCAGAATTAACACTAGATAGTTTGGTAAATTAATATTTAATAATTTGTATATTAGATCATCTATCCACCCTGTGTCGAATACCTTGGCTATGTCAATAAAGGCAATGAGCGTGTGTTGTTTAGATTCAAAACCTCTTTCGATAATTTCCGAAATTCTTGCAAGCTGGTGACTGGTAGAATGCTTTGACCTGAATCCGAATTGAAAAGCCGGAATGGTTTTGCTGATTTTATTATTAAGCCTGGCTGATATACATTTGTTACGGTCTTGAACTGACTTTACGAAACCGCACCGGCTCATACATAAACGAAACGGCCGGCGCGTGCGGTAATGGACGAAATCGGGACGAAAGTTCTCCTAGGCCGCTACTCAGCCGCAACAAGATAGGCCGGCTAGACTTTCAGTGGAGTTGGGCGGGTTCTTAACGAGATTATCTAAGGGTAACGGCCAGAGGGTCGGTAAATAACGGTAAAATAAAGAGGGCGCCACCAAGCCTGTCTTAACCCGAATAACCGGGCCTGGGCGGTTAGACGAGGGGCGAAGTATTCAAGACACTCCGTCGATAGGGGTACTCGTGAATTATAAACTCACACAACGATTTCGTGATGGCAAAAATACTTAGATCATGAAGTGGGGCTTTTTCAGCCACGGCAATGTCACCACCAAGCTTACCTGCACGCTCTGATCTCACTGGCTCCACCGTACATTTATCTCCTCAATGATGGGCGCACGCTGAAACAGAACATGCACAAAGCGACCAAGAATAAAGCGTCTCTTAATTAGATAAGCCTCTATTATTCCATTCTTACATTGGGGAAGCAAAGCGTGCCGCAAACATTGCGTTAATTCTTATAAGTAAGCATCAGCTGATGGGCGCACTACGGTTACTAAACAACACCCATAACTGTACAAAATCAAAAGCAGTTTGACATATGAGTCCCACAAAGGGAACGTTTGTTCATAAAAATGCTCACATGATAATTTGGGCAAACACAGCAAAGCCCAAGTGAGGGAAGTGATTAGATCAAAAATGAGCGAGCGACGCCACTTCGCGACAACAATTTAAGATGCGAAGGGTACGTTTTTAACGGTGCACAAGATTTCACATCAAGTTCGTGCACATGCAACTTTACCGCGACCAAACTGGCGTTGCCGCCTTACAGCACGTATGCCAAGAGTTCAGCAACTATTCACATGATTAAGCGCACAGCTCGCGCACGAGAAGTTAGTATGATTCAATGGTTACAAATACCTTAATTTTATTGGTGACGGCCCAAGAGATCGGCATGCGGTCCAGCTTGCGGGAAACAGGTTGCCTGTGGCAATTCATTCGCCGCTAAAACGGCCGACGTGTGAATGGTCTGGATGCGCCCAAAATGGCGACAAAGGCTGGCGCTTCAACAAACGCCGCTACGACGGCCAAACTAGCCCAAGTGATGTCCTACCTCAACGGAATCCTCGCACAACGAGCTAAAGGGAACACTCCCTTACGTGACGACGTAGAACCGGGCATGGAATTCCATCACACCTACGCCTTGGCGTAATAAGATCGCCGCTAACGACACACACACACCTCCCTTGTTCAATCGCCTGAGTTGAACTCTCGCTTAAGGCGAAACAGTTTATCAAACACTTGCTGAAGCAGCACGAAACGGGAAAAGACTGACGCCCCCGCTAAGGGCGGAAGCGCCTCACGAACACACACACTATCCGACCTCTTAGATCGACGGCTCTCGGCTGAATACCCCTGCAAGGAGCGTTAGGACCCCCGCAGTGGCGTGAGCCAAAACGGAGTTACCACGTGACTCTCGACAGCCAATGGCGATGCGCCCAATAAAACAAATAAGTTCCGGTGACAAAGACAGCGCGAGGCCTCGCAGTCACACTAACAGCGTAAATTCTAGAAGGTTCGGAAATCCTGCAAGCGTTAACACCCGACTGTCAAAGTACCAATAACGGGGTGCCCCGGATGATGAGAAATACTGCGCTTGAGGCCAAATATGTGCAAAATCATTATTATGGAATTAGGCGATGAAGCCAAATAAGTAACTAAAAGGGTTTAACATACGGGCACGCTGCCCTAAAGCCTAGGTGGCTAATTAAAATACAAAATGACCTGACACATTTTTCCAGAAGTTTAGAAAATGCTGTTAAAAGGCTAATAGGCCTGTAATTATTGGGATCATGGGTATTTCTACCTGGTTTATTAAACATCTCAATATGTGCAATTTTCCAGGAATCCGAAAAATAACCTGCTCTAAGACACGCATTATTAATTGCAGTTAGGTATCATGTGGCTTCTTTTTTATTTGGTAGATTTTTAATGTATCCAGCTAATTCAATTGGGGTAACTGGTTCTATAGTTCCAATAGAGTTGGGGATGTTTTCCGCAACAAAATTTTTGACCTGTTGTGTTCTTTCTATTTTATCGTCAGAGATTGTAGTTGTGAATACTTTTTTAAATGGTTTGCAAACAGCTCGCATTTTTCTTCATCTGTGGTTAGCAGGGTGTCATTATGTTTCAATGGTGATGGGGTAGGTGATTTTCTTATTATTCGCCTTGTTGCTTGCCACGTCGAAGGGTCCTTGGACTGCAGTTCTTCTATGTATCTCCTGTAGGTGCTTATTCTGTGCGTGTCGAGGGTCAGTTTGACTTGTCGATTTAATTGATTCAGTAATTGCTTTTGATGTGGAGACCTCCATCGCTGCCATTCTCTTCTTACTCTGTTTTTTTTTTCTCGAATTAAATTTAGTATTTCGAGGGGTGGCTGAAGATAGTTCGGCTTGTTATGTGGGCGCTGGATAGTTGTTGCTTCTTGAATGGAGAAATTAACAGCATTCTGAAGTTTGGTAATGGCTGTATTTATTTCTGCGAAAATCTGCAGCGCTGGACAGTGTATTGTTTCATCCATTTTCTCTTAAATTTTTTTTCAGTCAACTCGGCCGTTGGTAAGTCTTGGCAGCTGTTTAACTTCATATGGTATCTCCGTGGAAGATCTGATTATCGGAAGATGGTCCGAATCTAGATCCGTGGTGACAGTTTGAGAGATAGGAAGTCTATTGTTTTTGTGTAAGATAATACTTAGAATGTCAGGTGTATGATCAATACGGTATGGGTAGTGTGTTGGTGTGGCAGGTGCTGAGATTTGAATTGCATGTGCATTAGCGTATTTCAGTAATCGCTGTCCATTTTGGTTGTTTACTCTACATCCCCAAATGATGTTCTTGCAATTCAGGTCACCAATAACATAAGTTGATTCATTACTGCTAAATAATGTTTGAAGATCGAGTTCTGATAATATTTTGTTGGGTTATTTATATGCGCTTACGATTTTTAATGATTTGCTATTTATTAATTGTAAGCTAGCTTGGACCACTTCTAAACTTTCGAAATTTTGTATTGGTAATGGGCAAATAGATAGTTTTTTCTTTGCTATAATTGCCACACCTCCAGAGGCTATCGGCGCAGTTCTGTTATACCTGAAGACTGTATATCCTGGTAGATTAAAATGTTCCGTGTCAATTAAATGAGTTTCGCTAACACATGCAATGTCTATGTTATGGTTAACTAAGAAAGATATGAATTCCGAACGCTCAGATTTAATGCCGTCAGCATTCCAACTTGCAATTGTTAACTTGTGATGATTAGGCTGATTAACTGCCATTGGAGAAAAGTGTAGGTAAGAGCGTGATTAGAGCAGATTTAATTTTGTCAAGATGAGGTGTAAGTAGTTCTAGTAGTGTTTTTAGTATTACCGTTACTAGGTCTGATGATTCCTGATTGTGAACATTTTGAATTACAGTAGGACTTTGGTTTGGGTAGGTATGGATGCGGGGGTTTGTTTGTATATTTGATTGTTGTCTGTTAGAATTGGGTAGGGGTGGGAAATTGGCAGATTTGTTATCAAAAAGAGTATTGCGCCGAGGAAGGGTTGACGGATTTCTAGTTTTTGTGATAGCAACTGAAAGTACGGGCATCTCCTATAATTCGCTGGATGTTCACCTTCGCAGTTCACACGTTAAGGCTTTTCATTAGTTGTTTTGGGACAGTCTTTATAATGATGAGATTGTTTGCATTTTACACAGCGTGGAGTGAGTCGGCAGTAATTCTTGGTGTGACCAAACAATTGACAGCGTGTACACTGGGGTATGTCAGAAGACTTACGTCTTGGTTCAACGCTGATAATGCAATGATTTAATTTGTTAAGAACGAATATTTTGTTGGATTCTTCGTTTTTGACAAGTTTAACCGCACAAACAGGAATTGGATATTTGGCCTTGCTATACAATCTCGTAACTTTGGTGACAGAAAAATGAAGGTTTATTAATTCGTTTTTTATTTCCTCTTCTGTTAAGGAAATGGGCTCACTTCGCAGTACTACCGAGAGGGTTTGGGAATCGGGATTTTTAAACTTATGATATTTAATATTATGTGAGTCATAATATTTGGTTAATTTTCGATAGTCATCAGAGTGGGTTAGATTAATGCGTAAGAAGTTACCTTTATTAGCTGTTGTAAATTGTTCTTTTGCCTCGCGTTGAATATCTTTCAGCACTTCTTGATAATTTTTACCTTCATGCAGGTATATTGGCGGGATCTTTGGTTAGTTTCCATATTTTCGTCAGGTGGTTTAGCATTACTGCCTTGATATATAATATTAGGTGATGCTGTGGCAGGTAGGTAAAATTTGTTTGCCGTTAGTAGCTTTTTCGGATCAAATAGATATCTTTTGTTTGGATCATCTGTACCCGGGAAAATTGGGCTTGAATCGCGCTTGTTATTTGCCTTTTCATTAGACATGATTGTTAGTAACGGCTGCTAGGCCACAAGGGCCGCAGTGGGTAATAAAAACTAGTGCACCAGATTTGGAATAATAAAATTCACTTTGTGTATGAGTTAATAAAAATTTCAGTTGATAGGAAGCAGTTAAGGTCACTGATAACGCTCGAACATACGGCACGACCGATCGCGTTCAAAGCTAGCACAGGACCAATGACATAATTATTATGTTACATTATACTTATGAGGGAGCGTTGGCAGTTACAAAAATCACAAATCCGACCCTGGTGCTCCGGCGAGTGAAAAGAGCAATTACTTCAAGAGTTCAAGATATCTGCTTTACATCTAAGTAGTATTTATATAAAAAAGGGATAAACTATTAATCCCTATTTAATAATTTGGTTCCATTAAGGCAACCTGTGAACTAACCCGTTATTATTATAGCCATGCTTATTATGTTATTATCCTATGATAAGAGAAACATCAAGCATTCCGTTTAGTTTTATTACGAATACGCTACCCGGGAAACCGCTGCGCAACTTTCTTATGGCTTCTGTCCATTAATGCGAAGATTTTGTTTTTCACACTGTGTGTGACGACGACCTTACGATGGCATTAAGATTAAAAAATGCTTTAATGGTGTCCGGTTTTTATCTCTGATTAAATGTAGCTAGAATGTTGTGACAGGAGTGTGCCATTCTTTAATGAAAACGTCATGTAATGAAGTTTAATTAAAATCCGTTAGTACGCAGAAATATTAAGTATAAAACTATTTTTTACCCCTGTTAATACAAACAATGTGGTTAAGAAAGATTACAATAAATGAAAAAATATATATTTATATCTTCCTAAAAATATGATTACAGTGAAACATTGATGTGTACTTAGAAAATGAAACGACAGCCAGATTTACGCAAACTTCTATAGTGTACAGAGTAGAACAAAAAGGAAAGTACTGTAACAGTGAGTCGTGACAAAACAGATTGGAAATTAATAAGATGGTGGTAGAAGGTATATACTTTTTTATAAAATGTATTTAACATACAGACACATCAACCACTAGGGTTATTAGCGCCGGAACAATCAACAACACTCTCCTAAATATTATTAGCTAAGCCAAGCTCAGACAGATACACTACGAGTATTAAGTTCTTTAAATTACAGGTCTCCCCCAAAATTTCACACAGTACCAGCGGTAAGTTGTAAAACTGTCTTACTGGTGTTAGTCTTGGGCCGCCCACCAGAATATGTTTTACGGATAACTTTGTTTGGCAAGTTTCACACTTTGGTTCTTCTTCACGATTTAATAAATGAGTGTGAGAATTTCGTGTGACCTATGCGTAATCGTGATAGCAAAATTTGATCTCGGCGGCACTTTGGTACACTTTTCCACGGCTTAATAAACAATTTCACCTCGAAAAGTTTATTAGTAGTTGATTCGTTCCACATATTTTGCCACTCGCGAATCACCTTTTCTTTAAAAAATTCTTTAAGATCTCCTGATGTCGCTCTTGTCATTCTCTAGCTTCCGGATTCGTAATTGCTTTTCTTGCACCTTCGTCCGCTTTTTCGTTACCTGGCATTTACGAATTTCACGAGCTTGTTGGATGCCTGGATGCTATGTAGTTCTTGCTTGATTAGAAGGAGAACGGGATGTTTTGTGTAAATATGTTGCAGACTTAGTATGGAGCTGAGGGAGTCTGTGATTTCGTGAAAGTGGTTAACCATTAGCTCAGGGTTTGTCTCGGTTTTCTTGAAGCGTGTAAGGTTTAAGTTACATTCGGTGATGTTTACTATCCAAGGAGGAGGAGAGGATATGGTTATTGGCAGAGTGACAGGGAAAGAATCTTGCAAGTCTGACAGGTATCTGTTTATTCTTTCATGCAATGGGGGTGTTCCTGCTCTTCTTCCATATAGGTTTCTATATCGGGTTGGGAATACGTTTTTGTACGTTGGGTTGTCTGTATTGGAAGATATGGTCGAGGCATATGAAAGACTTAGCATTTGTCTTCGATAACTTAGAGGCGGTTCGCCCTATTCGCAATATAAACTCTCGATATGTCTAGTGCAAAATGCTCCCAGTATTATACGTAATGCTGAGTTGTGGAGAGAGTCTAGCGATTTGAGTACTGATTTCTTCGCTGATAAGTAAGTTATGGATTCATAGTCAATCTTGGATCTTATCAGAGAACGATATAAACTTAAGAGCGTCACTGAATCTGCTCCCCATCTTTTGTTTGATAGGATTCTTTGTAAGTTTAAACGTCTTTGGCAAGATATTTTCAGGTTCTTAATATGAGGTTAGCAACTTAGTCGACGGTCAAATATCATTCCCAGAAATTTGATGTTGTCCACAAATTCTAGGTTTTCTCCGAATAAAGTCAAAATTTGAGGAACTTCTTCAGTGTTTCTAGAAAAAACATGCATTTAGTTTTTTGGGTTGAAAATTGAAAACCGGTAGTATTTGCCCAATTCTCCAAGCTGCTTAAATGATTTTGTAAAATTCACGTCACGGTCTGTATGTTTTTACCTTTTATATATAAGATCATATCATCGGCATGTAATTGACTTTTGACAGGAAATTTGATATTCTCTACGATATCATTAATTGCCGCAAGAAATAATGTTACACTGAGTACAGACCCTTGCGGCGTTTCATTATATTGAACTGTTATCTGAGAATAACATCCTTTTACTCTTACTCGAAAGTTTCTAGTGCTTAAAAAAATGTTATTGAATGCGAGCATGTTCCCTTGAATTTGCCAAGACTGGAGCTTCTTCAGTATTTTATGGAGCCATGGGGTGACATATGCTCTTTTTATGTCAAAAAATATAGGAATGCAGTTTTGCTTATTCACAAAAGCTTTCTGTACATCCGTTTCTAGGTTTATGATGTTATCATTCGTAGACCTATGTTTCCTGAAGCTACTTCGTTCTTGAGCTAGAAGTTTGTAGGTTTCTAAGAACCAGACTAGTCTATTATTGATAATTTTCTCCAGGAGTTTACACATGGTGCAGGTTAACGAGATTGGCCTATATGATTCTGGGTTAGTCTTAGATTTATTGGGCTTCAGAATCAGGATAACTGTTGTTTCGGTCCAACGTTGGGGAAATTTTCTGTGTAACCAGATAACATTATAGACGTTAAGAAGATGTTCTTTTGCAGTTTCTCGTAACTTCTTAAGAAATATTGCTGGGATATCATCCGGACCTGTACTGGAATTTTTCAGGTCTCTAAGTACTTCGCTGAGCTCTGCATTGGTTATGGATAGATTTATAGGAGAATATTATTCTCCTATGATAAGTGGATTAGTTATCAGATTCCTCCTTAAGTTTATGTTCTATGAAAGCAATGTTGTAGTTGGCGTTGTTGGAATATTTTTCGTAGGTCTTAGCAAAGGTTTGCGCTATCTCTTTATTGGATGATATAACCTTGTTTTCACGTATCAATGAATTTACGCCATTGTAAGTGTTGACTCCGGTTATTTTCCTTACTTTATTCCATACTTCGGTCACTGATGTGGATGAATTGATGTTGCTAACATAATTTACCCAAGAGTCTCTTTTGCTTTTTCTAATGGTCTATCTTGCTTTCGCTCTTAGTTTTTTAAAAATTTGTAGATTCTCAACTGTTTTGTGTTTTTTAAATTTGTTGAATGCTTGTTTGCTTAGTTTTCTAGCCTCTTTGCAGTCCTTGTTCCATCATGGAACTGCTGTATGTTTGGAAATATGATATGTTTTTTCAATGGCATGTTCATCAGCGTAGTTTATTGTGTGAATAAAATTATTTAAATTTCTGTCGATATCTTCATTGTTGCAGGTTGTCCTCTATTATGTTAGCAAACATTGTCCAGTTAGCGCAGTTATTCGCCATTTGGCGAGTGGCGTGGAGTTGTCTGGTATGTCTCGAATGATCGTGCTTTTTATTGGAAGTGGTCACTACCATATAAGTCAGGGAGAACTTCCCAATCTTAATTCACTGATAATGCTGGGTCACATAAGCTTAAGTCTAGGGCTATTTAGTAAAAATAAATTAGTCTGTTGAATAACGTCGGCGATAATTTTGCCTCGAGGGTTAGTGTGAGTGCTTTCCCATATTATATTATGTCCGTTAAAGTCTCCAACAATAATGCGTGGTATTGGAATCTGATTAATAATTGCTGCTAAGCCTTGACTACTAATCTCTTGCTTGGGCGGGATATACAAACTGCATATATGAATTTTATTAGGAATATGAGCCTCACTGTAATCGCTTCAAGACTTCTTAACTTGGAGTTCCTGTGCTTCGATGTTGTCTTTAACATAAATAGCTACTCCGCCACTGGCTCTTTCTTAATTACTTCTACATTTCGAAGTGTGAATAATATCCGTTAATGTTCCACTGTATAATTTGGTTTTTAGTAGTCATTGTAAATATAAATAGCATGCAATGATATATTTTATGTTAAAGCTGCCTTAGTACGTGTCTTGGGATGAGTTACTTTCTAACTCTAGTGGTTGTATATCGAGATGGTTCAATAATTTTTTCCTTAGTTTTGTGCAACGGGTTTTAATACTTCTTTCGGTAAAGCAAGGATATATTTTCTGTAGCATTACTATTAATGCTTGAAGATTGTCAGTGTAATTCAATACAATATTTATGAGTTCTGCAGAACCTTGAACATTATCGAATAGATTAACAATTTGGTTGTAATTGAGGATGAATGGAGGAGAGTGTGATTCAATGAAGTCTTTGGTAGGTTGTAGAAGCTCTACTGCTGGAAGTATTTTACTTAAAGGTCCGGGATTCTTTGGTTTTTTTAGTTGTTTGGTTTCGGATTTCGTAAACATGTCGCTTGTATTTGCAAGATTGTTAGAAGAAATATCTATGGGTGGTGACAGTGTTTCTGAGAATGGTCATTTGAATTGGTTCTGACGAGTAGCATCCATTGGTTCTATTTCATTAAATATTCTATTGTAGTTTCTTCTGTGGGATTGACTTTAGGTGTTTGCTCTTGTTGTGAGATGTTTGGACAGAGCACTGCAAGGTGTCCTGGTTTCTTGCATTTAAAGCAGGAGAGCAAATCTTGGGATAGGAAAATGCTGTAGGAGATATTATCATAAGATTAATTCTGGAATATTGAAGCTTGATGTTGGGGTAAAAAATACTGACGCCGGAAGCTAAATATGTGGTTGTACTCAGGGTTAGGCACGCCTACTTTTAGAAATGTAAATAATTGGTGATACTAGCTTTGTCCCCAGTTTTTGTAACTCTATTTCCAAAACTTTGTGTGGGATCGTTGGACATAGATTGGACATTACTAGGCGTTCTGTTGGTGTGATAAGTCGTTTAACCATTAATTTGTTCGCACCTTGCTGTGCCATGAAATCGTTGAATAATTCTGTGCTACTTAGGTAGACACGTATGCAACTATTTGATATCCTTGATGAAAATATGTTTTTCGGAACGATAATGATGCGTAGACCAAATATGTATTCTTGTAGTTTAATGCCATCGCCGGAGCTGAATAGTATTGCCTGTTCTTTGGTTGGGAATTGGTGTTGTGTTAATGCGATAGAGTACGATTTGGATCCAAGTGAGGTCTCAGTAGTTAATACGTTTTGGGTACTCCTGTAGTCAGGAGACCCTGTCTGGTTATCACTCATTTTTACTTTCTCGCATACTGTAGTATAGAGAAAGTATTGTAATCGTCAAAAAAATCGACTTCGAGATTTTGACGAATCTTGACGTTTTAGACCTCCTAGAGTCCGAAAAAACCATTTTTCGAATTATGTCTGTGTGTGTGTGTGTGTGAACACGATAACTTAAAAACGAAATAAGCTAGACCCTTGAAATTATGTACATAGTCATTATTCAAAATTTGTAGATTCCTATCAAATTTTGAGAGAAATCGGTTAACCGAAAGTGGCACTTTACCTAAACAGGTAGCGGTACCTATTCAAGTAAAGTACCAGTTTGCTTCAAGATATTTAAACAAAATTTTGTACATACATTTCTTATGTAGAAAAACTACCAGATGTTACATTTCAGCATGGTCGGTTAACTGGAAGTGGCATTTTACCTAAACAGGTAGCGGTATCCATTCAAGTAAAGTACCAGTTTGCTTCAAGGTATTTGAACGAAATTTTGCACATACATTTATTATTGAGAAAAACTCCCAGATATAAAATTTCAGTATGGTAGGTTAACCTAAAGCGGCACTTTACCTAAACAGGTAGTGGATACCTGAAAATGTAATTTTATCGCTGTATGTATATACATTGCAATAAACTTTTCAAATTTGCTAGAAAACAATTAATTGGTAAAATCTTCTGTGAAAACACCAATAGTTGTCAGTACCAAGGCGAATGCGAGAAAGTCTAGGGGAGCACACTCCCGATTTTTATGTTTAAAGTTCGATGTCATTTATGTGATTATCCATGCAGTCAGCACAGCGTAGCTGGCGCGTGATTAGGGCGAGCGCGTCTTCACCGATGTCTATAGCGCGTGTAATAATCGGTCGATTTTCCGTTGGAATTATTCTTAAAATTAAAGATTTAGACTGTACTTACAGTATAGTTTGTTTAAAGTGACAATTTAGGGATAAGCACTTGACACTATTTTATTTGATAACAGTGAATGCACTTACGCCGTATTCAAATCTAGAGCCGGGTCCCGTCTTGTTAATACGTAGCCGGCTTCACTCGAACTCTATATACTTTATTGCGCATTGCATGGTCCAAGCGAAGCGGAAGCTTAAAAAAAAATTACAATAATAGTTATTAAAGATAATGAATGGATATTTCAACCATAAGGATATACATAAATATACATGGAGAGAAATAGCACGAAATCGAAAATCAATCATCGACTATTTAATCGTTAAACAACAAACGAGTATGGAAATATTAGATGTGCGATAATATCGAGGACCCGACTGTGGAAGTGATCATTATCTAGTAAAGTCAAAACTTTTCTTACCTTTTATGAACACACCTAGGGAGATTCTGAAAAACATTGACATAACCCAAATAACAAAAATATAAATTACATTTATTAAAAGAGGAAAGCATAAGACTACTATACCAAGCTAGACTAGACCAAAAGTTAAATGAAGAAACTAATAGCCTAAATCCATCCAATGTATATGAACACATAAAAACAGATCTACACCAAACTGTCGCTGAAGCCTTAGGTGAAGAAGAAAAAATAGTGAAAAATGGTGGATCGATGAACTAAATAGTTTGAGAAATGAGAGGCAAAAACTACACCAGAAATGGCTTCAAACCAAACAAACAGATGACCATATAGCATACAAACGGGCTAGGGCAAAGTTTAAGAAAAAAATAATAGAGGAGACGAATAAACAATGGGAAAGAAAATGTCAGGAACTGGAAAATTATATAGGTGAAAGACGAAATACTAAATCCTGGAGATCCATTAAAAAACTTAGAAAACAAACAAACGACAAAATTAACCTGGAAATAATAACAGAAGAAAACTGGAAAAAGCCCTTCGAAAATATACTCACAGAACAAAGAAATGAATTTCAACAAATGCCAGAAGAAATTAACATACAAGTCGAAGGTGAAGAGATAAAAATAGAATACAATCTACTAAAATCAGCCATAAAGAGTTTAAAGAATGGCAGAGCAGCTGGCCCAGGAGGAATTAGCCCTGAATTAATAAAATATGGAACTGATAAGCTTCACCGAATGATAAAACGACTATTTGATAAATGCTTAATTGGCGAAACAATACCATCCGAATGGAAAGAGAGCTGAATCACACCACTACATAAAAAGGGTCCAAGAAATCAATGTGAAAACTATAGAGGGCTCTCCGTGACTAGCACTTTTAGTAGACTCTACGGACGAACTATAACAAAGCTTATTACCAATGACTACCACCTATATCAAACAGAGGAACAATCAGGATTTAGAGCCGGCCGTTCAACAATAGATAATATATTCTGCATAACACAAATAATAGAAAAACGCATGGCAACAGCAAGGGAAACTCATCTGGTATTCGTAGACCTCACAAAAGCGTACGACAACATACCCATAAGAAAGTTGTTTAAAATTCTAGAGCAATCCCCTATTAACGCTACCATTATAAAAGCAACAAAGGAAATGTATAAAGACACATATGCTAGAGTGAAAGTTGGCACACAGCTAACATCTAACTTCCAAGTCACAAAAGGACTCAGACAGGGATGCTGTATGTCGCCAATTTTATTCAACATATACTTAGACGCAGCACTAAAGCAATGGAGAAGGAAATGTGAAGGGATGGGCATACCAATAGGAGACAGAACATGATATACTTTACACTACGCAGATGATCAGGTAGTAATTTCCCAGGACTATGACGATGCAGATTATATGATGAGAAAGCTTAGTGAAGAATATGCTAAATGAGGACTAACAGTCAATCTAAATAAAACATAATACATGTGTGTAGGTGGTATGAACCAAGACATCAGGTTGGATGATGGAGCATTGATAAATATCTGTGACAACTACACATACTTAGGAGCAAAAATGGAAAAAACAGGAAAAAGTGAAGAGATGATTAGCAGCAGAATAAATAATGTCAGAAAAATAACTGGCACATTAAATTCTATCCTCTAACAAAAAGACATAACAAGAAAAACAAAAATGCACATATATGATGCTATTATGAAAAGCACATTGACCTATGGTGCGAAGTATGTCAAATAAACAGAAACATGGAAGGAAAACTATTAGAGACAGAAATGGATTTTCTAAGAAGATCAGCAAAGGTATCAAGGACAGAACAGGTGAGGAATGAAGAAGTACGACAGCGAGTTATAAGAGAAACAACAATAATGGAAGAAATACGGCGAAAACAACTTATATGGTACGGACATGTCAACAGAATGGGTGAGGATAGGCTCCCAAAGAAAGTAATGGAATGGATACCAAGGGAAAGGAAAAGAAGGGGACGTCCTAGAGAAACTTGGGAAAAAGGAATAAAAAGAGCAATGTCCGAAAGAAATCTTCAGGATGGAGATTGGGAAAACAGAAATCAATGGAAACTGGGATCCGAAAGCCGACCGCGGTCGTTGTGAAACCGGTAACATATATATATATACACACATCACAAAAGTCTAGGGATATAACATTTTTTATCAATATAAATTAATTTTGTTATCAAATATTTCTGCCTTTCATCAAGTATGTTAGTGCTAGTCTTTGGGCTAGCGATAGCAATTGTTTCAATACTAAATAAACAAATGCAAATGCTTAATTGTCAATTCAAAGGAAAGTAAAGCAATTCCAGTGTTGTTAGAGAACGATTTAATCATAATTTACAGTTGCTTTAAGTTTATTTTGGGGTGTTTTAAATTTTATTGGTGTTGTTATTATGGAAGATAATCAACAACGTCAACATTTAAGTTTAGCTGAAATGAATAGAGCTGTAGGTATGCTAGAACCTGGCCGAAGACAAGTTGATGTCGCAGCACCTTTAAACACCTCTCAAAGTGTTATTAGCAGATTGTGGCGTAGATATAGGACGTCCGGAGATCCTAGCAAACATCATCCAGGTCGTGGACGCATTACCACGGCAGTTCAAGATCGCTACTTAAGCTAGACGACGTCCAACAATTACGGCTAAACAATTGGTTTCACAGCTTCGGGCAACTCATAATGTAACTGTATGCTCTCAAACAATTAGAAATCGGTTGCACGAGGCTAATCTGCACGCCCGACGTCCAATAAGAGCCCCGCCAATTTGATATGGTAATCGAGCACGCAGAGTAGAATGAGCTGAAGAGCATAGTCTGTGGACAGAAGAGAAGTGGTCTACGGTTTCGTTCACAGATGAATCTCGTTTTGGAATACACCCTGACAGTCGACGAGTTAGAGTGTGGAGGCGACTTGGAAATGCTCAGATGTGTTCAGAAGGTCCATTCTTACAAAGGAAGTACCGTAATGATGTGGGGTGGTATCTGCATTGGCGGAAAAACAGATCTCGTTTTTCTTGAGGGGTTTATGAATGCTGATGAGTACTTAAATAAGGTACTGCGGCCTATAGTGCTTCCATTCGCAGGTGCTGTTGGACCTGAGTTCACACTGATGCATGATAATGCCACCCCACATGTTGCAGGTGCGGTTACCGAGTAGCTTGAAGACGAAAATATTTCTGTTTTATCATGGCCTGCGCAGTCGCCAGACTTAAACGTTATTGAGCACGTGTGGGAGATGTTGGGAGGAAGCGTTGAAATTGAATTGGGTGAAATTCATACTCGGTTTCAACTTCGTGATACCCTTGTAAGACACTGGCAACAGTTACCACAAGATGAAATAGATAATTTAATTTTATCAATGTCTAGAAGATGCAGAGCCGTTTTGAATCAAAGAGGAGGCAATACTCTCTACTAGATTTAATTAATAAATACGTTAGAGCTGGTATTTAATTTTCCTTTTTACCCCCATATTAAGGAAATTTAACCTATATAAACGCGCTTAATATGCAATTAAGTAAATTGTCTGTCATTTTATTTACGGATGTAGAGATGGACACTTTAATAATAGATTTTATCGTAAGTCAGCGTGGCCACAAAATGCTGATTATAAATTATTACAAGTTTAAAAAACGTAAAGTGTTAAAAGGTGAAAAAGTATTGTGGTGTTGCACTGTGAAAGGCTGTCCAGCAAAATGCCATACAGAAGGTAAGTTTCATTTCGTATTCTATAATATTCCGTTGAGTACATATACTATGCACTATATACAGGGTGGTTAATTGCTTGCTATTTTGCATAATTTTCAATTTACAGCAGAACCATTTAACTATGTGGGCGGCAAAAAACAGACCTAATATTATACTAAATTTCAAATAAGAATGCAGTAGGTGGCGCTCTAAACTCAAACTGAGTTTTACACTAGGAAAGTGTAAGTTTGTTTGCCTGTCCGTATTTTACAATAATTTTGTCCTATATAATTCACATAGAGGTAGAGCAGCCTTTTATGTTCACTATTTATCGATTTTCCTGTTAGGTATATCTGTAAGATTCATACCTAATGTCAAATTGACAATTCTGAAAAAATATTTTATTTTCAGATGGTTGTAACAATGACTTTGTTTCGGCCAATCACGGCCAGAGTTATGATTACTGCTTAGTTCTAAGTACTGCATGCTTATTTGAAATTTAGTATAGAATCTAGTAATTTCTAAGCCCTGTATGTAGCAATCAAAGTATATGTATGCCTTCAAGGGGCAAATTATTATTTACAATGCACGTTAGTAAATGGGGTTTTAACTTACCATCACACATGCATACAGTGTTACTCGCAGATATACGCAACACAGGTAAATCCGTGAATAAAACTACATAAATATACACAGTGATTGAAACTCGAGGGTTTAAATTTGGCAAAGTTGCTAAATATTGTGTACGAGTACTTCAGCCGACGACACCTTTAATTATTCGCAAACAGATTCCATGTACATTTAATGTTATAGTTACGAGTATTTAATATTTTATTGTACACACACGATCATATAAAATGAACAGGGTTATGCAGCACAGGTTACACATTTGAAACAATGTTTTTAGGCTACTATAATTTTCAAAAATTGTATAGAACTGTCGATGTAATAGCTATTTAAGTCACAAGGAATGTAAGGACCTATTAACATTTGAGGTAGGCAAGTACAAGCCAAGACGAAGTTGTTGCCTGCCGAAAATGTTAATAGGCGTTACATTCCGAGTTATCTTATTATATTTTTCCCGCTGCTTATCGAAATTTTCCTAGATTTTTGAAAAAATCATTTGGTTTGTCACCTGTCACCAGGATTAATTTTCGAGAGTTGTGTTACGTATGAGTGTCGCATGTCACATCAACACTTGCGATTTATAAACAAAACGTCTCAATCTGCATCTTGCTTTGCTAATTTTATTATCCTAGGAACTTAATAATAGTATTAAGTTCCGTTGTCAAGAAAAAGCAGCAAACAAATATAATCACCGACTTACACGTTTTGTTACTAAGGCTGTATCACTGACTTACATGATCAGCAGTGGGAAAATAATATTTCTGATCATGTATAAACCATTCAGAAAACGTAAATCAACTACTGTAATGTTGGTTGCATAGCCCTGTTCATTTTCAATTATTCTTTGTGTACATCGTATTAGATATTACATATTAGCTGTTATTTGCAATCAGATGTACATGTACAGGGTGGTTTTTTTTCCGTTGATATTATAGGGTACATACTAAAGGGTAAGAGATACAAAAATACTAATATACATGTCTCGTCTTCTTTTTTAGTAGTTAGTTTCATCTCGTAATCAGATCTACGCTAACTAGATTTGTTTAGGAAATACAGGGTGATTCTCAAAATCTGCTGTTTTTTGTAATCTCTTGCAACTTCTTAATTAGCGGAGTTACATAAAAATTGTAAATACAAAAAACATGCAACCTTTTACGTAGAATCCAGCGGCTTACTTGAAAAAATTATAAGGGTTTTTATTTTTGAGATACATATTTTGAAAAGTATCACTTTTTTAATGGGACACCCTGTATCTGGGTAGCTCATAAAATTAAATTTTTTTACCATTGCAAAGATATATAATACTTAATATTTTATTTTATTCTAAATAGACAAAATACCAAAAAACCCAAAATAATACGATTTTTTTAGTTGGCCATAAGTTGAATCGTATTTTTTTTTTGTTAATGACATTAAAGTTTTTTTCAGAATAGGAAAAATGTCAACAGGCAAAAAAAGATTTGTGTGGATGTGGTATAAAACTCATAATTCATAATTAATATAGGACAAAATATATTTTTTTTTCCAAATCACAATTATGCAAAATTTAGATTTTAATATATTCTGGCTTACGATTTTAGAATATTATAAAACTAGTATTAACTGTCATTAAAATGAAACATTGAAATGTCACTCTAAAACAATAAATAATAGCGAGTCAACCTATGGCCAACTGAAAAAATCGTATTATTTTGGGTTTTTTTGGTATTTTCGCTATTTAGAATAAAATAAAATATTAAGTATTATATATAGTTGCAATGGTAAAAAAAATAATTTTATGAGCTACCCAGATGCAGGGTGTCCCATTAAAAAAAATAATAATTTTCAAAATGTCTCAAAAATAAAAACCCTTATAATTTTTT
This sequence comes from Agriotes lineatus, assembly GCA_940337035.1. Taxonomy (NCBI): domain Eukaryota; kingdom Metazoa; phylum Arthropoda; class Insecta; order Coleoptera; family Elateridae; genus Agriotes; species Agriotes lineatus. The sequence continues at coordinate 119,878,900 of OW679202.1, forward strand.
CAAGTACGCCGCTGGATTCTACGTAAAAGGTTGCATGTTTTTTGTATTTACAATTTTTTTGTAACTCCGCTAATTAAGAAGTTACAAGAGATTACAAAAAACAGCAGATTTTGAGAATCACCCTGTATTTCCTAAACCAATCTAGTTAGCGTAGTTCTGATTACGCCATTAAACTAACCACTAAAAAAGAGGACGAGACATTTACTAGTTTTTTTGTATCTTTTACCCTTCAGTATGTACCCTATAATATCAACGAAAAAGAAACCACCCTGTACATGTAATTTTCTCACGAGAAATCTTTAAAAACTGAGAAACCGAATTTTAGAAAATTTGCACTAATTTTTTTTATTTGTTCTCCATTTTAGATTATTATTAGCCTTCTGGGGCACAGATCCCGTTTTTATTTTATTGATATCAACCTTATTTCTTATGGGCGTGGTTTTTCATTTTTACTTCGTGTGATAGCATTCATTTTTTCTAATATCAACGAAGTGCAGAAGTAAAGTAAAGTAAATAGTTCGTCAAGGTGCAGAGCAAAATATTAAAATTTTGTAAACAGTAGTCCAGTCAAAAGGTGCTCAAAAAGGGCGAATCGGGGAAAGTTTTGGTGGAGTTTTGATATTTGGTCCCTATATGTTTTTTGGGTCGCTGTACACGAATATCAGTTTTGCCAACAAAAATTTTGACCGGAAACACGTTTTTTAAGCAAAAACGGTGTAAAAACGGGTTTTTCTGTTTTTTTCTAAGATTACTCGAAAACTATTCTATTTCGTAAATGTTGAATTTATATGAAATGAAAGAGGAAAAAATGTGCTACATTTTATGTAGGCGAGGATTTTTTCTCCGACCAATCGCTCAGCCGCGAGAGCGCCGCGAAGTTATAGTCCAGTCAAATGGTAGAAAATAGGCGAAAGCTTTGGAGTTTTGATATTTGGTTCCTATATGTTTTTTGGGTCGCTGTAAGCGAATATCAGGTTTGCCAATAGTTGCTTTCGAGCAATTTTCTAAAAAAAAAATCGGTTTTGTTACACCGTTTTTGCTTTAAAAACCTGTTTCCGGTCAAAATTCTTATTGGAAAACCTGATATTTGTGTACAGCGACCCAAAAAACATATTAGGAACCAAATATCAAAACTCCACCAAAACTTTCCCCTATTTTCTACCATTTGACTGGACTGCAGTTGCAATAACAAATATAAAATGTCAGTCAATTTTCTAAATTCCGATACCTAGCCCTGTATTTTAGTTGTTCTAAATTTCTCGTGAGATGGTTACATGCAAGTCAAATTTGTTTGCATAGGAGCACCCTGCACGTGTAACATTTACATATTTACTTTCTCTTTTTTTTTAAATTAATTAATAAATTTTTTGTTTTGTTTAAAGGCGGCGATGACATCGTACTTTGGCACGAGTTAAATCACAATCATGATCCGGATTTGCAGAAGTTAAGCAGACAAGCCATGAGCAATTCGTGTAACAGAAAGGCTGTGGACGATTTGTGCGAAAGACCAGCGAAAATAATCAATTCGGAAGTCGCTCACTCTACATACAAGGGAAACATCACCACGAAGGACATCGATTTAATTAGACACAACATAAACCGAAGTCGTCTGAGCATCATGCTGACCAATCCACGAAACAGCCACGAAGTCCACGAAGTCTTGAATACGATGAACCCAAAAACTGATCGAGAAGAATGTTTTCTTTTGGACAACGATACCGAAAATCACATAATTATATTTGGTTGTGTTTCCAACTTAAAATGCTTGTCAGAAGCCGACACTTATTACATGGACGGCACATTTAAATATGCCCCTAAATTCTTCTTCCAACTATTTACCATTCACTGCGTACGTAATGGTCATTACATACATTAGACAATATTGTTATTTTTTGTCAGAATATACAATCAATTCGCAATAAGGTAAACATAACAGAAATTTTCTTGAAAGAACAAGCTGAGGTAAATTGGGACATTGACGTTATCTGTTTAACGGAAACTTGGTTAGTGAACACGGAAGTTAGATCCATTTCTTTTTCAAATCATAATATTATTTTTCAAATTATTCTAGGGAGAAAATGGGAAACGGTGGAACACTTATTGCTGTTAAGAATGGTCGTAATTTCATTGAACTCGTTAATCTCAATTTACCTCCGCAAATTGAAAAACATTTTGAGTACTCTGTAGTTGTAGGACATCAACTAATAATTGTTTGTTTCTACCGAGCACCGGATGGGGACATACCTGTTTTTATTGAAGCCTTCATTAATCTTTTGGATGTTCTTGAACGATACAACACAAAAATTGTTATAAGTGGTGACTACAATATTAATCTTCTAGGTGAGTCTAGTTTTAAAAATGAATTTCTTTCCATTATACGTTTATTTGATTTACATACAACAATTACAACTCCTACAAGGATAACAGCAAATTGCCGGACATTAATAGACAATTTTTTAACTAATGTTAACAATGACTTTATTTTAACGAAAAACATATTTCCTGGGCTCTCTGATCATAATTCAATTTTGCTTAAAATTAATAGTGTACTACCTTGCGGAAACACAGCCTGTAAATTAGGAGAAGGATTTTTTCAGATAAATCAAATAAACATAATATATCATATTTAATTAATCAAATAAATTGGGATCCTGTTTTCTCTGCTGAAAATGTAAATAACAAATTAGATAACTTTTATAAGCTATTTTTAGACTGTTTCGAAAAAGCCTACCCCGTAAAAACCATAAATCTAAATAACACTTCTCAAAAGAAATGGATTACAAACGGAATAAGAAAATCCTGTAAAACTAAACGTGAGCTCCTATTATATAAATTGTATAGTACAAACGAACATTTTATTAATTATGTAAGTAATTATTCTAAGATTTTAGCAAAAACTATTGAAATGTCGAAGAAAAGCTATCTTCTCAATAAAATGGTAGAATCTAAAAATAAAATAAAGATGTCATGGTCAATTGTGCAATCTGAGCAAAATTCTACATGTAATAGAAACGAAAATATTTCATTGAAAAGACAAAACTCAGTAATAAATAACCCCAAAGAAGTGGCAGAAATGTTCAACAATTATTTCATTACAGCACCTGAGACATTAACACAAACTATTGCTGATAAAAGCAATCCATTTATTTACATGAATAATATTCGCCTAAATCTAAACGATTCTTTATTTTTAATTCCTACGACAGAAATTGAAATTGAGAAAATTATTCAACAAATGGAAAATAAACATTCTTCTGGAATTGATGAAATCCCTATAACAGTAATAAAAAATAATTCAGCTGTTTTAAGACGTCCTTTGGAACATATATTCAATACATGTCTTCAATCTGGCGTTTTTCCGGATAAATTAAAAAAGGCAATTGTTAAACCTTTATACAAGCAGGGTGATAAATTTGAAGTTTCAAACTATAGGCCAATATCACTATTATCAGTGCTTTCTAAAATTTTGGAGAAGATAATTTTTGTTCGACTTAATTCCTTCCTCATAAATAAAAGTATATTGTGTGAATCGCAGTTTGGTTTTCGTCCCAAAAGAAGTACAACGGACGCAATATTTGATCTGCTAAACTTACTGTATGAGAATTTACAAAATAAAGAGTGCAGTCTTGGTGTTTTTGCGACTTGTCGAAGGCCTTTGACTGCATTCAGCACGATATATTATTTAAAAAACTGAAATTTTATGGTATTAGAGGAGTTGCACTCGATCTTTTTAAATCATATTTAACCAGTAGAAAACAAATTGTTCAAGTACAAAATTGTAATAAACAAGGTGTAATAACTACACATTTTTCAGCGGAAAAAACCCTATCCATGGGCGTTCCTCAAGGTAGTATACTAGGTCCAATCCTATTCTTGATTTATATAAATGATTTAGTAGCCAGTGTATCTATGGGTCATTTTATATTATTTGCTGATTGTACTAAATCATTCTTGCATTGAAGAATTGCTACCAGTTGCAAAATTAGTAATAGAAGAAATTATAAAGTGGTTTTCATCAAATAACTTAATCTTAAATCAAAACAAAACCTTTAATTTACTATTTAGATCAAATCGTTCTCCTCCCAAGGATGTAGATATAATTAACTCTCACGGCACTATTAAATCTGCAAATGTAATAAAATTTCTTGGAATTCAAATATCTAATAATTTTGACTGGCTACCACAAATCAATAGTTTAAATAAAAGACTCAGCTCAGCTGTGTTTGTAATTAGAAAAATTAGTAGGATATTAGGTAAGGATATGGCGAAAGTTGTTTATTATGCGTATTTTGAAAGCATTATGAGTTACGGAATTGAAATTTGGGGTAACAGTTGCCACGTTGATATCATTTTCAAGACACAAAAACGAGCAATACGTGCAGTTTATTCCTTAGGCTATTTAGAATCATGTAGAAATGTTTTTATTAATAAAAAAATCTTTACTCTCACAAATGTTTATATTTATAAATTAGCACAATTAATATTTAAGAAATTTCCAAAATTAACATGTAACAATGATTTTCATAATTATAATACACGATGTAACGACGAACTTCGTTTGCCTAAAGTTGATATGACCTTAATACAAAATGGTGCCCTATATATGGGCATAAAAATGTTTAATAAATTGCCTACACATATAAAGAAAACAAATACGTTCGAGGTATTTAAAAAACATCTTAAGTTTTGGCTTCATCAAAATAGCTATTATAGTTTAAATGAATTTTTTACAAGTGATGCATCCCAGTCCGTTGCTCGGTAGGAATACTTTTCATTTGTTGCAAATGGACCTTTCCCATACAGCCATTAAGGCTTCTTTGTTTTGTACATATTTGATTTTTTCTTTTGTTTTTTCATAATATATTGTACATACATTTGGGAAATAAATAAATAAAAATTAAAAAAAATAAAAATATCACTGATATTTTGTCTCTTTCCTAACAAACATACCCAAACGTATATTAAAACGTTTGAAAATTTAAATAAGTCATCGGAATTATTTAATTTCACTTTAAGTCCGTGTAGAATAATTTTAGATTTTGAACAATCTATTCACAGCGCCGTTAATCACGTTTGGCCATCCGCCACTATATTTGGATGCCGTTTTCACTTGGCTCAGAGTTGGTACAGAAAAATTCAGCAGCTAGGATTGGTTTCTGTTTATAAACAGTCTCACTCAGATGCAAAGTGGCTTCATCATCTTTTTGGATTACCTTACCTTCATCCCCGCAAAGTTAGCGAATGTTTTGTAAATAATTTTATGGATGATTTACCTTCTCCAGAAGCGTACGGTAGAATGGCTGATTATTTAGTGGATAACTACATTAGTGAAGATGCTACTTTTCCTCCATCTTTATGGGCTTCCGATTCAAGCCATTTAGGCTTGACAACCAATCCATGCGAATCGTTCCATGCTCACTTTTCTAATGCCTTCTACAATACTCACCCAAATATAAATATTTTTATTCAAACTTTATTACATGTGCAGACTGGTATATACATTAAAATCCAGAGTATACACATTCGAGCCATTGTGAAAACACAGAGGGTTAAGCAAGCTGAATTGTTTCTACAAGAAAAGTTGCGTGAGCAGAAAGACGGCATTATATTTGATTACGACTTTGTAAAGCTTGTATCGCATAGGTATAAAGTTTCGACTTCTAATGATATTTGAAAATAATTAACAATTAAATGTGTACCTACTTATGTATATATTGTGTAAATTTATTTTGCATTAATTTAATAAAAAGTGTTTCCACCAATTTTCGATTATTTATTTTCCTGTCTAGGTGTTTCATACGAAATCTGTGGGTAGGCGGCAATTTAAGTATCATCGAAATGTTCAAAAACGATTAAGTGGTAATTAGGATGCTAGTGATCAGTTGGCCTGTCTCTGGTGATGAGTTGGCCGGTTGTTATCTGATGCCGGTGATGAGTTGGCCTATCATTAAGACCTACAAAATTTGCTAGGGATTAGTTGGTGATGAATTGGCGTCCGCCCATCGTATTTACTACTAAAAAATAAAAATTTTGAAATTGTTAAAGTAAATATTTTTAATTCACCAATGAATCTATATTATCAAGACCAAACTAATATTTTAGATAAAATCACAATTTTTCGAATTCAACATTAGTATAATTATTATACGATTCCGCAAGATTCCATAGTTAGTTCTATACATTTTAGTCTCCAATGTTTGTTGTAAAAAATATTATAAGCAGTGGCGTAACTAGGCACCCGCAACCCCCGCTATGCGTGGGGGGGGGGGGGGGGGTCGAGTTCCAAGGAGCACCAAGAGGCGCCCAAGGGGCCCTAGGAAGCGTCCAAAAGAGGCGCCGCGCCTCTTGGGAAGTTCCCTTGGTGGATATTTGTTGTTTCAAAGTTTTTCTATTATAACCAGATGCCACAAAAAAAGAGGCTCACTCCTGTAGTTTTTTAGTTTTTGACATATCGAAATAAAACTCGGGGGTTATAAACTATACACAAAAGTCCATTTTCTGGCATATTAAATAATTTTTTAGCGCTTCCGGTTTCGCCGGAAATGACGTCAATTTTTGTTTTTTAAATGTGGTACTCTGTATATTTTTAGATATTTGGGTTCAGGATGAAATTTTGAGTATCTTAGGTTACTTTCATATCCTAAAGTTTGGTTTTCCTAATTTAAGTGTTTCAAAAGTTAGCATGGGGGGGGGCGTACTTTACGAATGCAGTGTTTATACACTGCGTTCGTAAAGTAACCCCACCACCCTTCGCTTAACTTTAGCAAAACTTTAATTAGGAAAACCAAACTTTAGGATATGAAATAAGACTACAAGTACTACATTTTCGGTAAACAAAAAAATTGAATTCTGTTACGGCGGCGTCGTGACGCTCAACGACGCCAGAATTTTAAATGGCAAGGGGTTCGAATGATACCTCATTTGAAAGCTCTCGCCATTCTGCGTATAATAAGCTATACTTTTTTAATTTTATCGATTCTAATAAACATGTCAAAATAACAAAATTAAATTATAAATTATAAAATCCGAGTTGAACAATAATTACCAAGCGATTAGTACGATGTGATATTGCCTGTGTTTCAGTTAGTCGTTCTTAGTTTTCGAGAATGGGTCGTACAGAGTTTGCAAATTCGAAGCACTTGCTGTTGACTAAAACAAGACGTAGTGTCAAAGAAAAAATGAAGAAAATTCGTGCGGCAAAAGAAAGGGTGCGCACAGTTAGTGCACCATGTGTATCGCGTGTACACGATGAAGAAAGTGAAGTAAATATGTCAGTTTCTTCTGCTGAAGAATATTTTAATGATAACGAAACAAATTTCCATAGCGAGGAGGAAATATTTTCATCCGAAAATGAAGTCTGTTATTTTGAAAATTCCATTGTTTATGAAAATGTTAATGAAAACAGTTCATCGACAGAATCTTTTCCGGATTTAGACACTGAAGCAATAGAACCAGAAGAACAAAAACAGCGTCCGGAAATTAGTGGTCGCAGAATTGTAGATATCGCTCACTTTTTCAGGACACTAAAGGCACTGCAGCACGATAGATTTGGGTGCTCGTTTTTCGATATAGATCTTATTGGTGAAAGACACAAAGGGTTTGTGTCGGTATTTACTGTTAAATGTGCAGTGTGCAATAAAACCGAGACAATTTCACCGGAAAATTCAGAAAATCCGCGAATGAACATTAATTTATCGGCCGTATCTGCGATTGTGTCCATCGGTGCCGGATATACCCAACTTACTAAGTTTTCTGCGGCTTTAGATATTCCCAGTCCATCAAGTGCTACTTACACCGTTTACCAAGATGAAGTTTGCGAAATCTATAACCGAGCTGCAATTGGCGCGATGAAGAAGGCCGCGGAAGAAGAGACGAAACTAGCAGTGGAACTAGGAGAAGTAGATGACCAAGGGTGTCCAAACATTGCAGTAGTAGCAGACGGAGCGTGGAGCAAACGGTCGTATCGCACTAATTATAACGCCTTGTCAGGGGTTGCTTGTATAGTTGGACTTCGGACAAAGAAGGTGCTGTATATTGCCGTTAAAAATAAGTTTTGTTTGGTGTGTGCACGGAAGCATCTGTACAAAGATAACAAATGACCAGAACACATCTGCTATAGAAATTGGACCGGTCCATCAACTGGAACGGAGGCTGCAATCATAGTAGAAGGTTTCCAAAAATCAATGGAGATGTACGGTATGAAATATGTAAAATTAGTGGGTGATGGCGACAGCAGCGTGCATCGAAAACTGGCGGAGTCCATGCCCTATGGTCCTTCCACTATAATACAACAAGTTGAATGCAAAAACCATATTTTGCGCAATTACATAAACAAACTACGAGAAGTTGCCAAAAAACCAAAAACCAAGAAAAACGAATTAAAAGACATAATCTCAGAAAATATTCTCAGGTTTCGTATGCAGTTACCAAAGCCATTGAATTTAGAAAAAGCCAAGCAATCGGTGGTATGAAGAGCGGCGGAAAAGATTGACAGCGTCAAATTTTGGCCGCATTTGTAAATTGCGCAATACAACGTCTTGCGCAAATGTAATAAAAAGTTTATTATACCAACAGTTTACTGGGAGCGATACTACAAAATATGGAAAAGAAAATGAGCATCAGGCCATAGAATATTTTGAAGGGGTCATGAATATGGAGGTTAATCCTTGCGGTTTATTCGTGGATGAAGCCCACCCATTTTTGGCAGCATCTCCAGACGGAGTGGTTGGACATTTTTTAATCTCTAACTGAATTAATTCGTCACTGCAGGGAACGCAAAAATAGATCGATGCATGTAGGTCAATAAAATACTTTTATTTAACGGGGCAAAAGGACAAAAACTTATAAAGATGAATTCCGTTGGCAGTATCAATTAAAATTCATGTGTTATGTGTAACGCGATATCATCCACATTTATGAAAAAAACGCTCTTCGAGATTTAGCCCGTTGGAGAAAAGGTTGCTCTAAATGGTCCTTAAATTAGTTTTTTAATCATACTGCTGTGAAGCGAGATATCCCAGTTAGCGTTTCACTATTCCACGGTGCAAGACGGCTTAACTAAATACAACCCTTAAGGTGTTAAATTCTCTAGGAGAGCTAAGCCCGTTGAGGTCGAAATAAATTATTTGAAGATACAGAAGTTTTAATTGAAAAGAGACGCCCAGATATCGTATTTATAAGTGAAACAAGGTTTACAGAGAATATTGGAAGAGTGGCAATTTTTGTGCGTAATAATATTAAATTCAAAATAGTGTCAAACTTTTCATTTAACAACCAATTCTGGCTGCTATCCATTTACATACCGCAAGGATTTTAAAACGGATTGTACACTGCTGATATCGTTCTCCAAGCGCCAGTATTGCAAGATTCTTAAAGCAGTTTGAAAAATGGTACGACGATGCAGTCTCAGACCACACCAAGAATTTTATTCTAGGCGATTTCAACTGGGATATCTCGAAAGAGAAAAAATTGGAGGCCATGGCCATGGATGGGACAGCGGACTAGAGGACTCCCACAAATGCGCTGGGGGGCTGACATGAAGAGAATAGGTGGATTGCACTGGAAACGTGCCACGTAAAATAGAATTCTGGGGCGAAATGAGAGAGGCATATGTCCAAATGTTGGATGATTAATGGCTAGAGAAGAAGAAGAAGAAGAGAAGAATCTCGAAGCAAGCTCCTACTATTTAAATCAACTTGTAACCGAATTTACGCCCTCAACAAAAAATTTCAATACAATCAATGACCTCGTTCTAGCAAACCGAGAAAATGTAATTGTTAATGTGCAGATTCCACAAATGTATGAACATAATGCAATTGATGTGACGTTACGAAAGAATGCGAGTAATTACTACAGCAATTTTTAAAAAGGTAATATTACAACGTAAGCTAATTACTCCTCACAAAAACTGCTTGATAAACTAAATAAATATAGCTAAGTCACATTAATACATAGTAAAGATGTAAACAATCTTGCCACACACATGGTCAGCACAAAACAAAATTCCGTAAATGACCTCATTGACAACAAAACAATTGCACTCAAAATTGACACCCCATGGTTTTACGCTGACTTGCAAAAAATCCAAACGGAACGCAATAAAATGTACAAGACAGCTAAACTTACTAAAAACACGCAGGACTGGGAAAACTATAAATATAAACAGAATATTTACAGCAATAAAATTAAGGACAAGAAAAACCAATATTATGAAAATAGAATAGAAAACTGTCGTGGAAATCCCACGATGTGGAAAACTGTCTAATCTTTAATAAACGGACAAACAAATACTCCTTCAAACATTTTATTTGACGGAGAACAAATTAACAATGCCCAGGATACTGCTAATAAGTTTAATCAGTACTTCGAAAACAGCATATTAGAGCTAAACAAGCCCATTACTATAAACGACAGTTTTGAAGAAGCCACGTTTCCGGATAATATCAGTACTTTGAAATTTAAAACAATTACATTAAAAGATATTAAAAATGCAATAGCTAAAATTAAACGAAAGGGTTGTTTCGACCATATTACAGTTGGTGTAATTGCAGATGCCTTACCACTTGTAGGTGAAATATTTGTTCAATTAATAAATCAGTCTCTCAGAACAGGATGCTTTCCAGAATCATGGAAAGTATCTAGAGTTGTTTTAGTACCTAAAATTAAATTAACTAACAAGTGCGAAGAATTTCCACCAATAAATGTGTTACCGGTTTATGAGCAAATTATCGGACTTATTGTGAAAAATCAACTCTAAATCTTTTGAGATGAACATGACATTATAAGTAAAAACCAATCAGGATTTAGAACTAAACATTCGTGCGAAGCAGCGTTAAACTTGGTTCTCATGAATTGAAAAAGTGACTTAGAATTAAATAAAAGTGTATTATAAACGTGCATTTGAGGCTATCAACAGGCAGCGGTTAGTGAATTAACTACATAAATATGGAATACGTGATAACGAAAATATGTGGTTTTAAAGTTATCGCACTCATCGACTGCAAACTACATACTTCAATTAGTGCCAGTCAAGCTACATGGAAAACAACTTGGGTGTACCCCACGGCTCTGTCTTGGGTCCATTATTATTTATTTTGTATATGAACGATTTGGAATTGGGTCTAAAACATTGCACCATAAATCTGATGCAGATGATACATTAGCGACATACTGACGAAGATGTTATAAATGCTGTTAATAAAATGAATATAGATTTAGAAATTATTTCTAAGCGGTTAAAAGGTAATAAACTGAAACTGAATATCGCAAAAACGAAAGCAATAATTTTATCAGGTACTAATGTAGAATCGGTTCATAAAATTGAAATTGAAAACTTAGAAATAGAAAAGGTATATATCAAGTTAAATATCTAGGAGTAATTATAGATCATAAATTCAACTTCAAAGCATACGTAGATTATGTAATTAAAAAGGTAGTTAGAAAATGAGCTTATTAGTAGAATTCCTAACAAGCTTAGTATATAGTCTAAAATTATGGTTTACAATTTTCTGCGATGCTAGATTGTTTACAATGGTTAAGTACGAAGCAACGTATTTATTTAAATTCTTTGTTGTTAGTTTTTAAAGCAGTCAATAACCTGTTACCAAAATATATGACCCAAAACTTAGCTTATGGTTGTGATAGTCATAATTATAGTACTAGAAAGAGGTAGAGTGTTAGATTATCTAAACTTACAAAAAGCAGTTCCCGATTTTTTTTCTTTTACAAAGGCTTCAAAATGTATAATAACCTTCCAATTGAAGTTAAAGAACTAAAAATAAGAATGAGTTAAAAAAACTAAGCGACTATGTTAAGAAAAATTATTAGTTACGTAAATATGTAAACAATTGTAAATCTTAAAATAGTTTATAACTAAATTATTATTGTCACGTATTCTACTGAATTGTGTTAAAGTTTAAGGCATTGAAATGTTTACAATTGAAAATTTTAGTTCATACGTGGATATTAAAAAATCACGAAAAGCGTATGTTTTTTAATTCGCAACAACTCTTTGTAAAATGTTCCTCAATCTTAAAAGTAGGCGTATTTTAGTCGATTCTCTGTGTATTACAATGCTTTTATAGGTCTCATCTCTCATTCAGTGGCGGCTCGCTATACGGATCCAAGCAGCCATGGCTTTACTATAATAAATCAATCAATTTTTTTTTTAATTCTGAAAGAAACTTTTTGGTACTTATTTTTCACCATTCTTCTAATTTCAAGCTTAAACAAAGCAGGAGTAATTTTTATTCCATGAATATGAACTGTAGGATCAATGCTGTTCACTTTCACGGACGCATTGATGTCAGATTGAAGCGAATTCTCAGCTTTTCGGCAGTTTATAGACTGCAGCGATGACCAGCAGCAAGAAGTGAGTCAAAAAATACGGATAATTTAAGAGAGCTACCAGAGAGAGGTACTCCAGCACTCTGAACGCGGGTGATAGCGCGCGTTTAAAGTTACCGATATGAATGCTTTCAACTTTTGGTACGTGCGGTGAGTTCATCCAGTTCGGCCTTAGAATTTCATTCGTATACAAGGTGGCAAGTGTGTTAGTTTAATCACATTAATTTGTTGGCTCCCGGCAATTGGACTGGATGGTTTTTGATAGCTTCCTATGGAAATATTTTTGATGTGACGTTTGTCAAAAAACGATTTATTTGTAATTTGATATTTCATTTTCATTTATGTGGCTAATTGGCCTGTTAATTAACAAGAATTCGCAGTAGATTCGTATATTTTGACCTAATCAATTGTACGAGGACTGTTGAATAGAAACACGTTTCGATCACGTAAGAATGACTTGTCATCATGGCATATACATGAGGCTATTGAAATTTTTTATTGGCATATTAGTGAGGTGCCTGCCAATTTTTTTTGCAATTGTTTGTTTGTGTGCATTTTTATAGAACTAGTAAATGGCGTTTACTATAGGAAATCCGTCCAAAGATAATGTGCATACTGTTATTCAATTACGCACCGAAGGACGTCAAACACTAGCCACCATGAGAGCATGAACACGGTTGATGATTATAGTTATTCTCAAGCAGTAGTGGTTTAGTGGTGCAAAAAATTTCAACAAAGGAGAGAGTTGACTAAAGACTGCTTGTCCAGGACATGTTCGAGTTGCAAATTCAGTTGAAAATTAGAGGCGTTTGAAAACTGCTTTACGTGCAAATGGACACATTAAAATCAGATAACTTTTTGAACTTTTTTCAGTATAGAAAGTGTTCATGCCATTATTGATACGCTTATTTCACAACATCCATGTCTTTGGTCCATTAAAATAATCACTAAACAGGCAGCAATTCACTTCGGGAAAAGTTGAATTTAAAAAAATATATTGAATTATTTACAAAAGCAATATGTATGTATGTATGTATTTATTGATTTAGTTAAAGCCTTTCAGTTTACAAAAAATAAACATTGGCTGCGTCAAATACCAGAATATAGTCATAAAATTATCTAATTATATTGAACATGTACATAATAATATGTAAAAACCACAAACCATTACAGTGGATAGGTATTTTCATCATCATCATATCTTCTTTCTCTTTTACCCATAGGTGTCGAGGGAATTTCCTATATTAGATTTACACAGCAAAGTTTCGCCATTTTTTACAATATCTTGCTAATATTCTTGCCTCTGGTCGTCCTCTTCTGTTTTTACCTGTTTTTTAGCTTCCCATACTTTCTTGACTTAATAATAATAATAATAATAATAATGTTTATTTCCAGTAATAGTTATGAGTGTACATAAAGCAACAGAAATAAATAAATAAATAATTATTATTACAGGAAATACGATGGTGATCAGATGGTAGTCCAAAAGAAATACCCCTGCTCTAACCCACCACCGTGATTCGACATGTCAAACAAAAATAACAAAAAATAAAAAATCTAGGTTATATTAACATAAATACAAACTAATAAACTATACAGTTGAGGACAGTGCGCATAACAGAATAACAATAACAATATCTAATGCCTTGGTGATAATATTCTAATTTTAACGACTATTAAAATGTAATATTGGAGCCCACATGGGAATGAAACTGTTTTTTAAAAATTTATTGAAATAATTATTGAAATAACCACTGAGTCATATGACGCTTAAAGGAAAATAAGGAAAGTACCTTAAAATTAGCAGGTAAAGTATTATACAATTTGTAGATATTATAAGAAAAAGACCGCTTAAAATATTCAGTACGTCGAAATGGAGGTGTTATTAAACCCCTATGTCTCAGATTCAAATTATGCACGTCTGTACGATATTTAATTTTATTTGTGAGATAGGGTGGGCTATTATCAGTAATAATTTTGTGGTACAGCACAGAGCTATGCAGTATGCGTCGCCTTTCCATGTTAAGCCATTTAGTCTCCTTTAATTTGTGCGAAATGTGTTCTCGTCGTCTAATTCCATAAATAAAACGTAAGCAGGCATTCTGCACAACTTGTATTTTTCTTGATGTCTCATAGTCGAGACAGGGACCATAAAGAACGTCACAGTAATTAAAAATCGAAAGCACTAAGGAATAGCACAAAATAATCTTGACATTTTTGTTTAGAACAATGTCGATTGTTATATAACAGTTGAGGTTACCGTATGCCTTTCAAACGCATTTATTAACATGCTCTCTAAATCGAAGAGCATAGTCAAAAATTACTCCCAGATTTCGGGCTGAATCTATGCATGATACGAGTACATCATTGATTTTAATATGAAAATCTGGTATCAATGCATTTCTTACAACAGATTTTCCAAAAATAATAAGTACAGATTTTGAAGGGTTGATGTTAAGAGAATGTGAAGCAGCAAGTGCAACCAAGCTGTTCAGATCTTGGTTTATATGAGCACATGCTTGGATATAGTTCTGTGGACTAAAAGAAATATAAATTTGCGTGTCGTCAGCATATTGATGATATTTACAATATTTTAGAGAACTACATAAATTAGATGAGTAGATTATATATAAGAGAGGACCAAGGATAGACCCTTGCCGTACTCCATGCTTAATATTTCGCATATCGGACTTGTTATTATGTAAGACTACACGTTGCTGACGGCCCTGTAAATAACTCGACATTAAACGGAGAGCTGATTCATCAAGTCCAATATGATATAAAATAGAAAGCAGAATCTCATGATTTATGGTGTCGAAGGCCTTGGAAAAATCACTTGCCTTGTGTTATCCATTTGGATTAGGTGAACTGCCCATTTCAATTTCTTTTGCTCTATTTTGTTTTCCAGAGATTTCATTTTTCATTTGTTGCTGTTTTGATTCTGTTTCCTATTTCTTCTTTCTGTGTTCCTTTACAATTTATAATTATTCCCAGGTACTTGTTCATTTACTTGCTCTAATATTTCTTCTTCGAGTCTGATACCGATTTTCTCTTCTTTACTAGAGATGACCATTACCTTAGTTTTCCTCTTATTGACTATTAAGTTGTATTCTTTAAGTATATCTGCCCAAACATTTATATTTTCTTCAAGTTTTTTTCTAATCTTTGCCACGAGCACCACGTCATCTGCGAATACACATGATTGTAGTTTAATTTGTTATAGCTTGTAATATCCTATTGTATACTTTGTCATTTGGTTCCAGCTTTGTTTTATAACTTTATCGATAAGACTGATAAATACTAAGGGACTTAATACTCCTCCTTGCCGTACTCCATATTTATTTACGAAGGTTCCTGATGTTCTGTTACTTGTTCGGATTTTATTATTTGTTGTCACATATAAACTTTTGACTGTCTTCAGTAAGTCAGCATCTACCCCTCCATTTTGTAATGAATTCAATATTTTATTCGTGTTTACCATATCAAATGCCTTCTGCATATCTATAAAACCTAGATATATGTTTTCTCCTTTGCTAGTATGCTTTTCTATAATTTGTTGTATTGTAAATAGGTGATCATTCAAGCTATGAGCTGGTCTAAACCACTTGGTTCGTCTGTTAGTTTGGTTTCTATTATATTTCTTACTTTCTTTCTTTCTATTATGCTTTCATAGACCTTTAGTGCAGTACATAGCAGTGGCGTAACTTCAGATTTCGGGCCCTCTGCGAAAATTTGCTGCGAACCCCTTATAGGTCCTTAATAAAATCAAGTGGCAAAAACATCAATAATAATAATAATAATACATGTAATCAATAATAATAAGATTAGGCACTACAAAACAAAGTATTAACTAAGATGGTTAAACGATAAAAAGGAGATTTTAAGCAATGTGCGGCTTTAATGTTTCCAAAATCTGTAATTACCGCTTGGAATTCCATTTTATCAGCTATCTCCGATTCAATGGTCAATAAAAAAGATTTCCAATCTTTCCTGATAAATACTGTTTCTGATATAATTTGTAATTTAGAGAAGCTTCTTTCAGCTGAAGCCACCCAAACAGGTAATGTTGCTGTCGCAATTTCAGGAAAAAAATTGATGATAAATAAAATAAATAAATAAATAAATAAATTCCAATTATCAACTATTAAATACTTATCAAATTGTTTCACGCTTTTAAACTCTTTTTAGTTTATCTAAATTATAAGACTTTTTTGCACAGGAACAAATGTCTATAGGAAATGAAGGGGAAATATCTTTTTTATAAAATATTTTAAAAGCTGTTGCTTTGGAAAAGAGATCTTTCTCAGTCATTCCGTAAAGTCTTTGGATTTAAAAACCTAAAAAGGTTTGCCGTTTGAAACAGATTCAAATCTCGGATTTAACTTAGTTATTGTGATATCTAAACCTCAATAAAAAAAATTTTAAATACCTATTAGAATCCGATAATCTTTGATCCTCCAAAAGTTCGTCAAAATGTCTTAACTTTCGGTCTGCGTTTATATTTAAATGTAGGATTTATGGTCCAGTTTTTGGCTAAATTGGTTACTTCTAATTCAATACTAAGGTACTCACTTCGATATTTCTATAAAATATTGTAGAGGTTTCTAATATAGGTTGTAGCTTTCATCAAATCAGTGTCTGGATTCTGTAGCATTTTTGAAGTGATGACAAGTTTCCGCAAAACTGTATTTATTAAAACCCAAAGAATCACAAATTCAAAATTATGGACGGTGGTTAGGATTCTTCTCTCCTCATCCCATTCTTCCTTTTTTATGATAATATTGTTTCGTTAAGAGCAGCAGTAATATATTTAAAACGTAATTTAATTGCGGTGAAAGTTTGGATTTTGGAGACCATCGTATAGGGTTAAGTTTCTTTTTTTTATAGAGGATGCTCTCGTAATGGAACTTAAAAATCCCAACGATTTATGCTTAATCCAAAAAATGTGTATATGATTTGAACAGTAGCAAAAAAGATTCAATTTCTCTTGCACTTTTAACTATCATTAATTATCAAAAATTAAAAGAATCCAAACTTCACTATTCACCAAGTTAAAATGCACAAATGTAAACAATAACCGACACATTGTTAATCGCAGCATTTTTTCGCGCCTCTACGGAATCGTAGTTCGTAAAGTACCTTACGAATTACGGATGAGGTAATTACGGTACAGTTGGAAACTTTGCTGCTAACAGAATGAGGATAAGGATAGGCGTCAAAACAATCCATAAATCCAACATTTAATGATCATGTTGTTAAATTATCTAATTCTTACAATACGGACGGTATTAAGTGAACTCAAATTAGCCTTACAACTGCAGGAAATTCGCCACTTTCATTAGCTTATACCCCATATTACAGAACAATCTATGTTAGCATGAGTTTAAACGCCGGCAATTCAAAACTACTTTTGCTTTTTGCGTGGACATCCCATTATGATAAAAATAAAAATAGAAAGATTTTTTCCTGCTTGCGTTTATTGAATGAAAGAAAAAGAAAATTAGGGGGCACTTCGGGCCCCTTCAGGCTCAGGGTTCCCGCGGCCGCGGGGTCTGCGGGTACCAAGTTACGCCACTGGTACATAGTAGAGATATTCCTCGATAATTAGTACAATCTTTTGGGTCACCTCTTTTGTGTATAGGGTATATAATAGGTGTGTTCCAATCCTTCGGTATAGTTTTTGTTTTCCAAGCTAAGTTTCTCCTTTCCAGTAGGCCCTATATTTTAACAATTCAGAATCTATTTTTTCTACGCCGGCAGTCTTTCCTATTTTTAGGTTTTCGAGCGCTTCCTGTAGTTCTTTTTCTGTTATAATTTTACTTATTTCTTATGGGTGGCTTAATTTTCTTATTTCTTCGTTTCTTATGTCCTTCTTTTGTTCGTGTTTTTTATTGTTGAGTAGTTCGTAGAAATATTCTTTCTATCCATGATTTATTTTTCGTTTGTTAACAGTGGTCCATTTCAGTCCTTTATAGATCTCACTTTTACTTCTTACCTATTTCTCAGATTTTTAAGCACCTTATAGAAAAGTTTTTGGTTTTCTTTGCTGTTCTCTTCTAATTTCTGTCCAAATTCTTCCCAGGATTTTTGTTTAGCTTCTTTTACCAAGTTTTTCGCTTTGCTTCTTTGCTCTTTGTACATTTTGTAATCCGTTTTTTTTTTTGCTTCACTTCTTCCTTAATATGTTCATTCATCCATTTCGTCTTTTCCCTATTGTTTCCTTTCTTGGTTACTCCGCAGAATTATGTTGCTACTTTTGTGATTATTTGTTTGAATGTTCCCATATGTCATTTATGTTATTGTTTTGACCCATCGTATAATTGTGTTCAATATTTTTATCAACTTTCTTTGAATATTTTTCTTGTAGTTCTTTATTTCTTAATTTGTAGCTTCTTATTTTATTCTTGGTTTTCGTATTTGTAGGCATTTGGTTAATTTCCTTGTTTTGATTTTGCCTGAATTTGGCTTCTAAGAAATAATGGTCGCTGCCAATTTCATATCCTCTCTTAACTGGTACATTTTTTATATGCTTCTTATTTTCTCTTGAAGTTACTACATAATCTTTTATTGACTTTTCTTTCCTTTGCGGTACTTCTTTAGCAATTGTGTGTATTTATTTATGTTTAAAATATGTATTCATTATCGTTAAGTTGTTATCATTACAAAATTCTAGAAAACGATTTCCGTTATTATTCACCGTTTGTTCATCGTGTTGTCCTATCACCCCTTGCCACTTATCGTGCTGATTGCCAATTCTAGCATTAAAGTCACCTTATAGGATTACTTTGCTTCCATAATCCTGTACTGTTTCCATCCAAAACATATTCTTTTCTTCCGCTTTAGCATCTTCATTTGGGGCATATACAATCACCAGTGTCAATTGTCATTTCGATCCTTTTATATTACTACTTTTAATAATCTTTGGTTGATATATTCTCATCTGCTTATTTTATCTACTACATCTCTTTTTACTAGATATGCTACTCCTCCACTCGCATTTTCTGTGTCTGTTACTCCTACATATATTAGTAGATTGCTATCCCCTAATACTGTTGTTCCTTTACCTTTTTTTCTTTGTTTCTGCCACCGCTATGCATATTGAAACGGGGCAATTCGTGCCACCTGTATTTATATATTTTATACATTCTTCTTATATGCATTGCCAGCAACAAGCCTAACGTATCTTTTATGTCCTAGCATGTTAAGTTAGCACGTCGTATAAGCAATCGAATTGTGTTAAGTGGACACGCGTCATAGTGCTTTAGCGTGAGTGGGACGTGAGTAAAAACGCAATACAGCTATTTCGGAATGCCAACTGATAAAGGAATCGCAGCGTTGCATTTACGGGGAACTACAAAGATGCTTTGAACCCGCGGGAATTCAGTCGCACGAAAGCCCTCAAAAAGTGCGTTATGACCTGCAAGTCTTGGTCGCAAGTGAATGTTTGACCTGACCGTAGAATTAAGCAGCGGGCAGGTCCAACCACTTGTGCTGCCCCGCAAAAGGTCTGCTGCATCTTTCCATAGAAGAAAGCTGCGATCTGCGGCCAGAGAAGCGCTGTTCGTGCCCTGTTACGAGAATACTAGATTAACCAAAAACCAGGTTAGTGCATACTAGAAACTTGACCACAAAATAAAAGGCGATTGCATCATCCCGGGTAATTGCTTCAATGCATGGTGGCGTATCAAAGACGACGGGGATTTACCTGTAAGCAGCTGACGCAAGGTTATTGCGTTATCAGTCGCCGCAATTCGCTGTTTAAACTAAACAGGCCAGATTGCGCAACGTGCAAGAGCGTTATAAGGATCGATAGGTTCGCGGTGTTCAATTTCATTTTGCGTCAGTGGCATTGAACTTGGCGTTGATAATCGAACTCTAGCGGCCTATTTAAACTGTTTTGTATGCCCTAGCGTATAGCCTTTGTATTGTGTATTTCTTACATGTGTAATTGTTGGTATTTGTGCTTTATTGCAGATTATATGTTTTTTTATGTAAACTGTTGGGTTTTCATTGCTGGCGGTGTTTACCGGTGTGAGTTCAACATTTCAGGTGACAACGTGCTACTCCAAGACAATATTATTTAGCGAACCAGGGCATTGTAACGTAATAATTTAGTAGTGTGTAGGGCTAGGCAAAAGGCCGCGTTACAATATGTAATCGTAATTTTCTATTATTTCAAGTAATTCCATTTCTATTACATTTATCCCTCTTACATTCCCAAGTTCCTATTCTCCATTCGTTGCAATGTAGTTTTTTTTCTTTTATTATTATATTGTACAGTTTCTGTTTTAATAATGCTGTTCGTTGCGTTGGTCGATTTCGTTTTGGTATTTTTTACTTTATAATTTTCTTTTTTTATGGCCTGTGTCGATTGCTTTTACTTTTTCGGGGTATTTCCTGTTTGTGTTATCTTCAGGAGTTTCTCACGCAGTCCTTCATCTGTATTGTCTTTGGGGACCTTTGGCTCATAATTCTGTCTTTCTTCACATCTTCCTACTTGTGCCTCAGTTGTACCCTCTTGATCTATTGACAGTTTACCCGCTTCTCTGTTTGCTTCATTTGTCTCTTCCCCTCCTATCTCAATTTCTTTCTGGTTCTGGATTGCTTCAATTTGTTCCAAGGAGTAGGCGTCACCATTTACTATTAATTTTTGTATTTAACAAGAGATAGGTGTCCTTCTGCTTTGATTGATTTCATATGTTTTATCAGTTCTTTTCTTTGCTTTAGTATACCCCTTGGAAAGGCTTCTTCCAAGTAGATTTTTGTGCCTTTTAGTTTTTTAGCCGCTTTAAGTATCTCTATTTTTTTGTTCCATTTTCTTGCTTCTATTACAATTGGTCTATTCTTACCCTCTTGGTACTTCCCAATTTTTCTAATTTCGTTTATCTCCTATTCAATTGTCGTTGTTATTTTTATATCTTTTAGTTTACCTTAATTTTTTCCTTTAATTCTAGATCGCTCTCCCTTTCTCGTTCCTCAACTCCATATATTATTATATTTCTTTTCTTTATTTCTCTCTCCAATTCTTTTATTCTTCTGTCTTGTTCCTGCATACCATATTAGTTGTCTTTCTTCAGTTTCTCATTTTTTCTTTTGATTTCTGTTAGTTTTCTTTTATACTCATCCATTTTCTTTTCTATTCGTATGTTCCTCTCTTCCATTTTGTCTATTTTATCCCTTATTCGTTCTAGTAGTTCCTGCATTTCTTCTCTTTGTTACGTATTTTACACTTTTCACAACTATCTATTTGCAGTTATCGTTTTAATTGTACCTGTTGTAGTGTGTATACACGGATAAAGTTTTTATTTGCTCAAACACTAGTCTTTAATTTATTTTAATGTTGGTCTCTATATTTCGTCCTTACACAAAGATAAGTGCCGACCCCGGTTCAACACCTCAGGGGTCGATCCTTCTTTGTGTATTTCGAACTATTCAGTTTATCCCTTGTGGCAGCTCACCTGCCAAACTGCAGTGCACGTTGTGTTGCCTATCCTCAAATATTTTGGCGTGACCCCACTTTATGTATTGCTATTTTCATATCTGGTTACTTCATGCAACTTTCCGCTTGATCTACAATCTTACATACATACATAATCTGTAACCCTTATACCGTTTACACAGTGTCGGGGTGCCAGGCGCACCGAACCGCTGAGGGTCTGTGCATTTTTAAATTCGGCGGAGGTACTTGAGATAGTGGAGCCAGTCTGGCTAGAACACTACGCCAGCTCTCCAGATGGTCACCCTACCAAGTTCTGACCGAGCAGACTGGTGCTTAACTTTTACAAGTGCCGTGAGATGTGCATCACCACTCAGCCGTACTGCCGGCATGATATACAATCTTATTAACCTCAAAACTAGTATATTTATATCCTATTTTCTTACTAATCCGGCGCTTTAACCCCCAGTCGTATCTTTCCAAATTTGAAGCACACTGCTTATTCTGTCTAACCACTCTCTTGTGTTTTAAAAATTCGATACTGTTCAATTTGAACTTTAAATATCGGAGCCTGCAAAACACATCAACTATGAATACCAATCAAGGATCGATCCGGGAGGTGTTTTGCAGAGTACAAATACCACAACTGTAAGATGTCATGAAAGACCTAATAAGAACGAAATCTTTTCAAACCCACTTTTCAAAGGATTTTGATCATGAGCCTTTTATGCATCTTTTGGCAATTCTTTATACTGGGTGGTTGGTCTTAACAAGTCGAAACAGAAGACGTGAAAACGTTTGACATGGATTATCATAGTTATGTTATGCGTACCTATTCCTGCTCACCATCTTTATGGAAAACTGAAATAGGTACCAAATTGAAGAGGATAATATTCTGCCTAGTTTAATATTAAAAAATAATGGTATAATGTTACTTTTGCATAGATATGAGTAGCTGCGCTTGTCAAAAAAACGAAACAAAATGTCATTTGACAAGTGATTTAAATTGCGTCACTTAAAATGAAAGCAGTTTATTCTAACGGGGAAAGGTATTAATTATTAAAACATTTTATGCCAGCAATATTTTGCGCAGTTAGGGATTTATTCTCCACACAATTTGAAGATAGACCAATTAATTGGGTATCTCGAAATAGAAGAAAATTTAAATTGACAGTTATATTTGGACTTATTAATATTTTATATTAGTCTTGCATTAGCAGAAATAGCACATGAAAATCAGAAGATATAGTTGCAGCAAGAAGCTACTTAGATCAAACCTTTTCAAATCGTTGGATTGGCCGTGGTGGAGAAATTAACTGACCGACTAGATATCCAGATTTCACACCGTGTCACGCCACCCAAACATAAATTCTTTGACGGATGCACTCAATAAAGAGTGTGCACTTATTACAGCCAGACAATGGCAAAGGTTAGAAACTAGTTCTACAATAGATTTGGATATTGTTTGGTCAAAAAATGGAAGATTATTTGAGTACTTGCCTTAAATTATTGTATTTTAATGTAGTTTCGAATTTGTGTAAAACATAAAAATGCATATCAAAATGATAGTTTTACAATTATTATTATTAATAAAACATAATTTATACTGTTTCATTTAATACATTTAAATGGGTGGCACGAGTTGTGTTCAGAGGTATGACCTACCACTCGGTATACCTTCACACAGTTTGTTATAGTATTGACCCTTTTCAAAAAGTGCTGTTCTATCGACTAGAATTTGTATGTCAAGATGGTTTCTTGTGTTCAGTTGATCATAATCATAAGTGTAACGATTTCTGTTAAAATTGCAAATATGACTCCTGCTATGTAACTATAACTCAATGTTGTACATATGAGATTTATCTCGGATTAAAAGGGTAAATTAAAAACAACACGCCCTGTTCAACCACTGCTCTTTATTTTCACGAGTTTTCAGCTACAAGTCAAACCCCAGAATGAATATTTGAACAGAATCTTGATACTAATAACTTCTCGCTTCTATGAGGTTTCACACCACTAAACAAAACAGTCGGGGTGTGAGCGTCGCCCCGCCCAATTAGCCGCCAGCAATTTGGAATTCGTCTCGACCTTGCATTCGGACCCGGGGAAGGTCGTCAGGGTTGATTTTCATTGCCCTCGATAAAAATCCACAGCAATGCTCATATACACGTATATTGCAAACAGCGTCATAATGTTTAGGCTTTTTTGCAGTAAGTATCCGCCGGTAGATTGAGAATAGCACCACGACTTTTTTGCATTATAAAACCCTTGTCTGCGTACGAAGATGCACAGGACAATACAGTTCCATACGGGAGCAATGATTATGCCGCAGCATAATAAACCTTAGACTAGTAACTCTTAAGTAAATTCTGATAATAAGAATCAGATAGAGATATAGACAGGAATTCAATATTCTAAGTCGATCTACACGTAAACATTTTGTGATTAATTTTATAGTGAATTTTTACATATAGCGATTGTTTCAGATGTATTAAAAAAGTATATGAGATTACCTTTACTTCTATTTCATCTTAAGCCATTTAAATCGCACCAGTGAATCATTGCAGCCGAAGTTTGATTTAAAGACAATGAGAGATTCAGTGTAGCATCAACTGCTACAACATAAGATGTATCGACTGCAAATTGTACCACAGAAAGATTACTATTCACGTTATTAAAGGGAAAATAGAGCTCACTGACATAAACTAAGAGAAGCAGAGTACCGAAGTTGACCCTTAAAGCACACTCTGATTAAAAAGCTGTTCTAGACGAATAAACTGTTTCTCGGGGTGCGTTGTGTATATGAGATTTATCTCGGATTAAAAGGGTAAATTAAACACAACACGCCCTGTTCAACCACTGCTCTTTATTTTCACGTGTTAGCTGCTACAAGTCAAACCCGAGAATGAATATTGAACAGAACTGTCGATACTAATAACTTCTCGTTTTTTATGAGTCTTAACACTACTAAACAAAACAGTCGGTCTCGGGGTGAGCGCAGCCCCTCGTGCCGCCCAATTAGCCACCAGCAATTTGAAATTCGTCTCGATCTTGCAATCGGACCCGGAGAACGTCAGGGTTGATTTCCAATGCCCTCGATAAAAATCACAGAAATGCTCACACGGCCAACCTGATGCTTGAATTCGTTCTCGAATTAACTATCACCCAGGATGTCGTCCTCCTCGTATTTAACTACCAAACTACCTGTAATGGAGAAACAACTCTACAGCATCGAGTTTTACTCCTAAAGACAACAGCAATCAGCTTCTCATGCATTCCATAGCATCACAACATCAATAACATATCAATAAAGCGATTTTCTATTCAATATTCACATCCGATCCTCAGCTTTTTCGTCCTGCAAAGTGTTTTGCTTTCAACAGTAAGATCGTTTTCTCTTTTGTCCTGTAAAGCGTTGTGCTTTCAACAGTTTGTCCTGTAAAGCGTTATGCTTTCAACAGTAAGCTCGTTTTCCCTTTTGTCCTATAAAGTGTTATGCTTTCAACAGTTTGTCCTGTAAAGCGTAATGCTTTCAACAGTTTGTCCTGTAAAGCGTTTGCTTTCAACAGCAACCCGATACATTTTTTTTTGAGGTCATCTTGCAAAGCGTTGTGCTTTCAGCAGCCCTAGTTCGATAGCAACCTTAAACATTTTCTTTAATCATCCTGCAAAGCGTTGTGTTTTCAACAGCCCTAGTTTAATAGCAACCTTAAACATTTTTTTTAGGTCATACTGCAAAGCGTTGTGCTTTCAGCAGCCTTAGTTCGATAGCAACCTTAAACATTTTTTTAAGGTCATTCTGCAAAGCGTCGTGCTTTCAGCAGCCCTAGTTCTTTAGCAACCTTAAACATTTTTTTTGACGTCATCCTGCAAAGCGTTGTGCTTTCAGCAGTCCTCGTATAATCAACACCATTGTAAAAATAAATACTACTATTTCCATTCACAAAGAATACCACCGTAAAGCGTTCTGTTTTCAACGAATTGGTTTCTCATCAGTTTCACATCAAGCAAGAATGCTCACAAGTTTCACAACAAGAATTTTTAATCAGTCCCCCAGCAAGCAAAAATGCTCACAAGTTTCACAGCAAGAATTTTTAATCAGTCTCACAGCAAGCAAAAATGCTCACAAGTTACACAGCAAGAATTTTCACAGTGCTCAGAATTTTCACAATGCTCCCAGCAAGCAAAAATGCTCACAAGTTTCACAGCAAGAATTTTTAATCAGTCTCGCAGCAAGCAAAAATGCTCATAAGTTTCACAGCAAGAATTTTTAATCAGTCTCACAGCAAGCAAAAATGCGCACAAGTTACACAGCAAGAATTTTTAAGCAGTCTCACAGCAAGCAAGAATGCTCACAAGTTTCACAGCAAGAATTTTTAATCAGTCCCCCAGCAAGCAAAAATGCTCACAAGTTTCACAGCAAGAATTTTTAATCAGTCTCACAGCAAGCAAAAATGCTCACAAGTTACACAGCAAGAATTTTCACAGTGCTCAGAATTTTCACAATGCTCCCAGCAAGCAAAAATGCTCACAAGTTTCACAGCAAGAATTTTAATCAGTCTCGCAGCAAGCAAAAATGCTCATAAGTTTCACAGCAAGAATTTTTAATCAGTCTCACAGCAAGCAAAAATGCTCTCAAGTTACACAGCAAGAATTTGTAATCAGTCTCCCAGCAAACAAAAATGTTCACAAGTTTCACAGCAAGAATTTTTAATCAGTCTCACAGCAAGCAAAAATGCGCACAAGTTACACAGCAAGAATTTTTAAGCAGTCTCACAGCAAGCAAAAATGCTAACAAGTTACACAGCAAAAATTTTCACAGTGCTCAGAATATTCAGAATGCTCCCAACAAGCAAAAATGCTCACAAGTTACACATCAAGAATTTTTAATCAGTCTCCCAGCAAGCAAAAATGCTCATAAGTTTCACAGCAAGAATTTTTAATCAGTCTCACAGCAAGCAAAAATGCTCACAAGTTTCACAGCAAGAATTTTTAATCAGTCTCACAGCAAGCAAAAATGCTCACAAATTACACAGCAAGAATTTTTAATCAGTCTCCCAGCAAGCAAAAATGCTCACAAGTTTCACAGCAAGAATTTTTAATCAGTCTCGCAGCAAGCAAAAATGCTCACAAGTTTCACAGCAAGAATTTTTAATAGTCTGCCAGCAAGCAAAAATGCTCACAAGTTTCACAGCAAGAATTTTTAATCAGTCTCCCAGTAAGCAAAAATGCTCACAAGTTTCACAGCAAGAATTTTTAATCAGTCTCCCAGCAAGCAAAAATGCTCACAAGTTTCACAGCAAGAATTTTTAATCAGTCTCACAGCAACCAAAAATGCTCACAAGTTACACAGCAAGAATTTTCACAATGCTCAGAATTTTCACAATGCTCCCAGCAAGCAAAAATGCTCACAAGTTTCACAGCAAGAATTTTTAATCAGTCTCGCAGCAAGCAAAAATGGTCACAAATTACACAGTAAGAATTTTCACAATGCTCAGAATTTTCACAATGCTCACACAGCCCTTTCTACTCACCGTTACTGAATACTTAGTCGGAAAATTCTCTTGGCCAAGTTCGGACCATATCTTCCCCAACTATTCTCTTCCGGGTAGTAGCCAAGTTTTGAATTTCCAACCGATCGTTAGTTAAAAGCTGCAGCACTTCAAACGGGCCTTCATATTTTCGCTCGAGCTTGGGTAAATGTGAATTTCCGGAAGGATGGAAAGTGAAGTCACCTACATCTATTGGTTTGTTTGTTCTTCTAGTCTTGCAAATCGTCGCTTAGAATAATCTGCTTGTTTTTTTGTACGCTCGTATGCCAGAGCTCGGTCATTTTCCAAATTAGTATTAGTTTCTTTTGGCAACATAAATTCTGTCAGGGATCCTATTTCAGGTAAACTATTATAATTTAGCTAACGCTGGTCGACCATTCTGACTTATTTTGAATTTCTGTCCTTAATAAATTTAGTAAGTGGATCCCAATTTCTCGATTTCTTGACACCATTTTACAGCTCCGTCATTATTTACCGTTGGATCGAATCGTGGCACATCAATGGAATTGACAAGAACAGGAACTGCTGGACGATGCCAATTCTCCTTGATTTCCTTCAAAGTTTCGGTCAAAATTTGCGTTAACTGTTCCATTTTCACACACAATTCGAACTATTTATCACACGTAGGCGATCCCACTTCTGATATGAGATTTATCTCGGATTAAAAGGGTAAATTAAACACAACACGCCCTGTTCAACCACTGCTCTTTATTTTCAGGTGTTAGCTGCTACAAGTCAAACCCCAGAATGAATATTGAACAGAACTGTTGATACTAATAACTTCTCGTTTTTTATGAGTCTTAACACTACTAAACAAAACAGTCGGTCTCGGGGTGAGCGCAGCCCCTCGTGCCGCCCAATTAGCCACCAGCAATTTGAAATTCGTCTCGATCTTGCAATCGGACCCGGGGAACGTCAGGGTTGATTTCCAGTGCCCTCGATAAAAATCCACAGAAATGCTCACATGTATATGTGATGCAGACTCTTTGGTAGCGATAAACAAACAACTGTGAATACCTAAATATAGAAATAGAGTTAAATTAATTATCATCTAAGTTTATGTTTCAGCACACTTCAATTTTTAGGTACCGTTTTCTCGAAAATTGCTGCTGGTGCGCTACTAAACTAGAATTGATGAATACATTAATTCTGAAAAATTATGGTAAACATACTTGGTAAGTTTACAAAGCTCTCTATGTCGTTTTCTTACCAAGTTCTTTTGCAACGTCTATTTTTACTATGTGTATGTGGTAGACTCAGGTAAGTACCAAATTTGCTCAGTTGCCGAAATGAATTTGGTCAATGCTGCAATTGAGCAAATTAATTCCGCAATTGGGAAACTTTAGGATTTGCGCAGTTCTTGGACTGAGTATTTTACTACGGAAATTGAGTGAATTCGGCATAGGGATGGGCGCGTGATATGAAAACAGTCGTGTCACGTCGAGTCACGGCGTGAACGTAACTAATATTTGAAAATCGTGACGTGAACGTGAGTGAAAATTTCCAAAGCGTGATTCACGTTTCACGTTAATTTCACGTTAATTATTTAGTAACGAATAAAAAACTGCAGGGTGCCCAGGGTGAACCTATTTTTAGAAAAGTAATGTTTCGTTTTCTATACTCGACTTAACACTGAAAATGTTGATCTTTGTATGTAAAAGTACTTTTAAACCTACGAATTAAAAGTGTTGCCTAGCAACATATACCTTCTATACTCATACTAATAAGGAAAACGTCAATTCCAATGACAGCTTTTGGTATTAAAAGTAATGTCTTTGAAGACAGCTGCAAGAAATGTATTTGCGAGAAATCAGTATTTATCTCTTGTCGGTAAGTTATTGTAGTCAATTTTCATTTTTTTCTTTTTGTGTCAAGTATTCGGATTGCAACATATCACGTTAATTATGTCACGTGCAAAACATATTTTTAGTTCTGTTTAGGGTTTTTTTCATTGATTTTAAATTTGAACATTCTATTCTATCTGAATTTAAATTTTGAAATAAAAGCTGCGTGTCACGCCGTGAACGTGAGTGAACGTGAGCGTGAACGTGTGTGTTTAAAGCAAGCGTGAAACGTGCGTGACGTGATTGAAAACTCACTCACGCACCCATCTCTAATTCGGCATCTAAGTCTAACCGATGTATGTATACCTGTTATTAATTGTTGTTAGACAAAAAATATGTTCAAGGTTTCCTACTTTTCTACGTTTTCTGTTTTTCAATTTCTTATTCGAGTCCGTTGCTTTAAACGTTTGATGTGATATTTTAATGTTCAGTTTTATTGAACAGCGGTTTCCAAACTCCAATCCACGACAGGAGTCCATAGAAGATTAATAAAAAAACACAATTTATTTTTTACTGATATAGGTACATATATCTTTTTCTCATTTTTACTATGTATTACCACTACGCAATGGAATAACATATGCTAGGGCTAAGATGAAATTAACTCCACTCCCCTCCATCAGGGTTTGTATTTTTGAAATTAATATGAGTCCTCAGTTTTAAAAAGAGAGAGCTGCCATAATGGAGCAGCAGCGCCTTTATGTTTTTTCGTAATTTAAGGCAGTAAGTTTTATAGTAATTAGTATTTTTAGTACAAACAAAATATGGACTAAAATTATGCAAACAGATAAGAGTAAAACGTATATTCGCGCAGAAATATTATTTTAAACTTAAACTGCTTCAAGACACACTGTCGGTGGTGCTCCATGAAATTTAATACAATCCCTCAGGGTACCAAAGGTTTCACTTATGCAACATACCTGAGTTGCAAGGTTAGGCACGATCCCGGTATTTAGAGAAATGTGCATGTAACTTAATACGATAATTTGTACACAGACTATAATATGACCCATTAAATATCAACGTATACTGTTTCAATTGATAATTATTAATTTTAACGATCTTGTACAGTAAATGAATGAAATTAAATGATTATTTCAAATAATTTCATAGTGCATTAACCAAAATAAAAAATCTAGGGGAGAGTTTATATTTTTTGTCTCCCCTCACAGAAAATATGTCAGCGGCCGCTTTGATAATTTGTATGTAATAAAACTCTATGTTACAGCTATAGCAATTGAGTTCTTTTATGAAATTCAAACTGTCGTATTATATGATATAGGTACACATCGATTACTAACAGGACTATTTATTTATCTGTTGCACGTCATCTATGTGGTAGATTTTCCAGGGTTTTTTAAGTTAACGAAGAAATTTTGGATATTGATCATACATTGTAGTTTGGCCACCACATTGAACACGAATGAGTAATCGGCCAAATGATACCATCACATGTGAGTTGACAAGATTACGTATTAGCTTAGAAATTTCTAACGATTTGAGAGCTACTGACGTACTTAATCCCCAAGCAATTAAGATCAACCTTCGATGACATCACAAAAACGTATTGATAATTTCGGCATTTGGCAAATTTAAAGAAAGAAAGAATTATTAAACAGGTTTGTAATCCCTTTGTGGTGTTGGCATACAATTTTTAGCTAAACTGTAACGCTTAGTTAATATTCACAATTACTGGCGGATAATAAAACATTAGCCGTGCATATTGCAAACAAAACAAGCAGTTTTGTACTAAATAAACTACATTTAAAAAACGTATAATTTAAACGTCCACATCGCATGCCGCATTTCTTTAAATTTAAGGGGTTCTAATTTGAACCATAAAAGAACATTATATTATAGCAGTGGTCACTGCAATCATTAACATTCCTTCTGCATTTAATAATGGTTTGTTTCCATTACAGCGATTTTTGATTGATGTAATTTTAATTGTTTTTCTAAATTAATATCGGTTGTAAGGAGAACAATGCAATAACTTCATAATTAATTAAATTTCAGATCTAGTCCAAAACAAGCAAACGTTATATGAGTTTTTTATAATAGAGATAATGGTTAAATGCCGTTTAAAGACATGTCTTCGTGAATTAAATATAATTGAGACATCTTAGTTATTTAATTTGATTGTTCATACATTGGTGTAACTAGCGTTATGCCAATGGTAGGCTTGCAATCAATTAATTTAACTATTTCTGTTCTGTATGTTTTACCTTCTCTATTTGTTTTCCTGCAACCGAGATCCTGACGGCGGGATTAGTAATCTGTTCTATATTGTTGGCGATCATTTTTAAATCAACAGTAACCTTTCTTTTATGTACTTAGTGTAATATTGTCCCCGCAACGAAGCTCTGTTTAAAGTAATTTATAAGTGAAGATATAAGAAAAATACATTAAGTTTAAGTAGGAGTATTTGTTTCTATTAGATGTTTTAACTTTCTTTTTAAGATTATCATAAGTTTGCTTTCTTTAAATCCATATACAGGGTGTCCCGTGACTCGATGGTCATAGCCTAAGAGCGTATTTCTTCGACAATTTTAATATAAAAAGTTCATATAAACATAGATCCGCAAAACCTTCGTTACCTACAGGGTGTTGAAATTTCAAGATTTTTTTAGTTTTTTCTTTATAGCTCCTGCAGTTTTTGAGATATTTAGCTCAAATTTGGAATACAGATTATGCTGTAGGGTTTACATCATTGGCCATATTAAATAGTTGTGAGAATCTACAGAACGATATTTTTTCAGGGGTCATGTCCCCTTTTCTCCCCTTGAACTTATTTGCGGTGCGCCGGTGGTAGATTCTAAAATACAAAATGAGTTTTCTGTTTTGTTTAGAATCTTTTTGTTCTGTTGTAGTTATTTGTATCAGCGACCGTTATCGAGAAAAAAAAAATAAAAAACAATTTTCTGTAATTCGCTAGACGAAATACATTTTTTTAAAATGGTCTAGTAGGCCCTGGCTTTACTTGGATGATCTCTTGTTTCCATTAATTTTGACAGTTTAGTTGCCACTACCTGTTAAAAATTTTATTTCGTCTAGCGAATTACAGAAAATTGTTTATTTTTTTCTCGATAACCGTCGATGATACGAAAAAACTACAAGAGAACAAAAAGATTCTAAACAAAACAGAAAACTCATTTTGTATTTTAGAATCTACCACCAGCGCACCGCAAAAAAAGTTCAAGGGGAGAAAAGGGGGCATGACCCCTGAAAAAATATCGCCCTGTAGATTCTCACAACCATTTCATATGGCCAATGATGTAAGCCTTACAGCGTAACTTGTATTCCAAATTTGAGCTAAATATCTCAAAAACTGCAGGAGCTATAAAGAAAAAACTAAAAAAATCTTGAAATTTCAACACCCTGTAGATCGGTAACGAAGCGTTTGCGGACCTGTGTTTATATGAACTTTTTATCTTAAAATTGTCCAAGGAATACGCTCTTAGGCTATGACCATCGAGTCACGGGACACCCTGTATGTATTACACATGTATTGCTAGTAGGGCCTGGGCGCATGCCTGAGAAATCGAACTCCGCCTTTAGAAGCGAATTTTAAACTTGACCACTTCCCCACCGAGCGGACGACGCCGACGCGCTTGCGCACAGCTCACCATATACATTGAACAGTTGGTTGTCTGTCTCACTTACTTCGTGACCTCCCCACTCATAGCCGCTAACAATATCTTTATATATATATATAATTTTTCTGTACGTGCGTACGTCACTGAACTCCTCCTAAACGGCTGGACCGATTTTGATGAAATTTTTTGTGTGTTTGAGTGGGTCCCTGGATCGTTTAGATTCACAACTGGACCCGGTAGGTGTTGCTGCAATCGGGTTCTAGGATTAAAAAAAAATTTACGCACTTTTTAATTTTTTTTAAATATTTCTCGCATATCAGAACATATAACTCCAAAATTTCACCCCCCATCACCCCCCAATATTTTTTAAAATGAAAAAAATTGAAATTTTGAAAATCGAAAAAAACGTTGCTGAACCTGCTAATAGCAGGCAAACCAACGTTCGGGTAGGACAACGTCTGTCGGGCCCCCCAAAATTTCATCCCCCACCGCCCCGCAATATTTTTTAAAATGAAAATCTTTATATTATATATAGGTAATTATTCTGTACATGTGTATGTGACTGAACTCCACCTAAACGGTTTGACCGATTTTGATGAAATTTTGTGTGTTTGAGTGGGTCCTTGGATGGTTTAGATTCACACTTAGACCCGGTAGTTGGCGCTGCAATCGGGTTCTAGGATTTAAAAAAATTTTGACAAATTTTTGCTAAGATTTCTCGCCTATCAGAACATAGAACCCCAAAATTTCACCCCCCCCCCCACCAGACCCCAATATTTTTTAAAATGAAAAAAATCGAAAATTCCAATATCGAAAAAACGTTTGCTGAACCCGCTAATAGCAGGCAAACCAACTTTCGGGCAGGACAACGTCTGTCGGGTTCGCTACCTCTTAGGGAGTGAAATGGGGTAAATAAGCCTAAAAATCGATATGGGTGTCGTTATTGAGGTTCTTTGTGAAGTTTATTGCGAAAATGGCATTTATTTTTAAGTCCAAGACGATGGACATGACATAAAAGTAAAACTCTATAGTGGTGAAACGGGGTTTCAGAGACAAATTATTTTTGGGCAGAACAACGTTTGCCGGGCCAGCTAGTAGTAGTATAAATATATGGTTAAATCAACGTGATACTTTATCTGCAATCAAGATTTTTATATCGTAGTTAAGAGAGAAAATATATGAAAAATAAAATAAGTTTAAATCACATTATTTGTTTTAATTGTAATTTCTGTCGTGTGTTCTTCACTTTTATTTTTAAGCTTTTCAAAATACGTAGCTTTTATTTCAAAAACTGAATGTGATGCTTTGCCTGCAATTAAGATATTTACATACTTTATAAATAAAACGCAAATAAAACAACCTTAAGTCACATTATTTTGTTTCTATTATAATTTATGGTGCACGTCTTTCGCCTTTGTTTTTAAGCACTTCAATAGTATTTTCTTTGCCAAATGCATGTTATATTTTGCCTTCAACTAAGATCTTTATGGCGTAGTTGATGAATGAAAAGGAAAAGAAAATGCTAAAATGTTATTATCTGCTTTTATGACAATTATTTCTGTTATTTGTTTCTTTATCACCCGTTTTAAGCTCCTCCATCGGTTTTTTTCTTTATGCAATTATTTCTTCTTGCATCAGAGATTTTTCCGACGTAGTCAATAAAGAAATAATAAGAAATATTAAATTAGTTGAAGTCAATTTATCTCTTTCTATTATACGAGAGATCTACAGTATTTGTTGTCCCTAGCATAGGTGGCTTTGGAATATTTTGTCTCTAGTAACCGCATTTGTTTTGTTATTTTATTGACAAACAGACTGCCAAATTTGATTAGTCGAGCTTTAATAGTTTTAAAGTTGAAAGTAGTGGTTGCACGAAGATTTTGGGAAATGGAAAAAAGGGAGCTTCATGCTGTCATCAAGTACCTACCAAAGAAAGGTTTACCATCTAAAGAAATTCATACAGATATGGTTGGAGTGCTTGGAGATTCTGCTTCTTCCTATCAAGTAGGGATGTGCGGTACGATACGATATTTTGAAGTACCGGTACTTTGTCTTCCGATACTCGATATTTTGTACCGGTATTTCAGTCAGCGATCCAATCCAATACGCTTTATTTTTGGCTCGATTTTTGGTCAGTATCGGATCGGCAGGACCGATCCTGGATTTTTGCCGCCTGTGTAGAAATAATTCATCTTTTGACTATATAATGACATTTTTTATTTTTAATATAAAAAGTATTAAAACTAGAAATTTTGAAAAAACCAATGGGAAAAGGTCCAAAATATGCCCTTTTTCTTCAAGGGTAAACAACCTAAGCCATGTGCAAATATTACTTTTATGGAATTAACAGTTCTTGAAGTCTTAAATGGTCGAACGTAGATAACTTTCAATAAGTAATTTTCAGCTTCTACAACCGCAAGAACAAAAATCAAAACAAAATGATTTTGCTGAGCCGAAATGTTTCTGTTTAATCTGTGTACGTATTACGCTTCGGATTTCGGCTGGTACAGCAAAATTGTAAAAATAATGACTAATTCTGGTGAACTGGAGCTCTCATGTATCGCAACAAATTTTTATGGTGATGATTAAATATCCAAAGAGAACTTCATTATTCAGATTAACTGTTTATAACAGCAACAGCAACTTCTCACTAGGATATCGCAGCGAAATTCGGTAAATCTCCGAGAAAAATTTTATACTCGAGATTATAAAAAATTGTGCCTATAAGGCAATTGCCACAATTGTGTCACTCGTCACTCCATCGCGGTCGCTGTGGGTGTTCGGTAAATTAATTAACAGTTCTGGTTTTATTATCAGTTTTCTTTTATTATTCAGTGAAATTGTGGTTTATATTGTGCTTTTTTTAAACAAATATGCCACCTTCAACCAGTAACGTTTGGAAAGTATTTATTAAGATAGATTCTGGAGGAAAATGCAGACTGTGTCAGTGCGAAATTAAAAGTTCAGACGGAACTACAAATTTAAGAACAGTTCGAAAACGAAAAGAGAAAAATTACCATAATTTATTTATTTATAAAAATAACTATATCACGTGGTATATTGTTCGAATCGTTGAAAAATTGTCTTTTTGATAAAGTCATGGCCGACTATAGTTTCCATTAGAAAAAACACAAGTTTGTGTCATAACTCAAAAATTATAGCTTAAATAAAAAATTTGGTTAGACTGTGTTATTAAGCACATAATTATCTACAACTTTTTTCTTTGCACATTTTTTCTAAGGTCAATAATAACAGAGCTATAGACACCGAACGAAATTATAAAAAAATCATTTTTGCGAAATATCTAGTTAGCCTTGCATTTTTTCCAAGAAACGAAACGATCATTAAATTGAGCTCGTAAAACTGCAATTCTTTCCCCAGTTAACCGTCTCTCTATCTCCAATACTTTCCGAGATCCCCATGCTAAACTTTCAAAACAACTCGCCCTGTATACTTTTAATGTTTCAGTTATTATATTCATGTTAGTTTTAAAGTTTTTGAGCGTTTATATGTATACTATTTAATAAATGTATTTCTAATACTGATTTTGCAATTATTTATTGTTGATTTCTTGATTGTTACGTCACTATTATTGCTAAACTTCTATTTGCTATACTAGGACTCGAAGTGTGGCATAAATAAATTTAGAAAATATCCCGGATCGATTGTGTACCGGTATTTCGTGTACCGGTACTTTTATATACGATACTGCACCGAACCGGTACTTTTAAGTCGATACGATACGATACGATGGTACCGGTACTTTTCGGTGTATCGAACATCCCTACTATCAAGTAGTAAAAAATTGTTCTCGAGCGTTCAAATGTGGCAGAACAAACTGCGAACATGCAAAAGGTGCTGGTCGGCCGCATTCTGTGTGTACTCAATAAAACATTGATCTTGTGAATGACATGATCAGAGAAGATCGTCGATTGACAACAAGACGTGTAGAGGAAATAACAGGCCTTTCAAATAGTACGATTGGAACCATAATAAATGACTACATATTTATGGCTTCATAAGGTGTCAGGAAAACTGTCACGCGGAATTATCTTTCATCAAGACAACGCTCCAGTTCATAAGAGCCTTAGTTCTATGAATGCAATTCATGACGCTGAGTTTGAAGTTATGGAGCATCCACCCTACTCCCCTGATTTAGCTCCGAGTGATTTTTATTTATTTCCAAATATAAAAGAGAGTCTTTGAGGAACAAAATTTGAGAGCGATGCTTGAGCATAGGTGAAATAAGTGTCTTCACGTTCAAGGAGATTATGTTGAAAAATAATGTTGTATTATATGCTAGGGACAATAAATACTGTACATCCCTCGTAATTTATGATCCTTGTTTTGTATCGTTCGTTTTAAGATCCTCAATAACTATTTTTCATAAATATAAGAAAAATAAAACTAGTGTAAGTCGTATACAGGGATTTTTTCTTTTTTGTATACATGCAAGCATGTATACTTTCATAAAAAACGGACCAATACATTGTTTTAGTGCTAATTATAGATGAATATTCTAAATATTTTATTGAAAATAAGTCTCTCGCAGTTCTCAGGCTCCTACCGTTCTGATACCACAACAATATTAAAACTTTTTCGTCTTTGCTGTACGTGGTTGTATTAAAAATCACGATTTTAATTTATCCTCAAAAAATAAAAACTAATTGCTATTAATTTGACATTAAATAATTTGATTACTGTTTCCACAGCACACTATTACATAACTTTCCCTCTTGCCCGCATTATTTTAAATACATTAATTTTTATAATATACTATAATTAAATGTATTCTATCTATTAGTTGTTATTTATTTTCTTTCTTTATCATCTCAATATGGTTTAAAAAATCGTGACTAGATTTGTATATTTTATTGTCAGAAACTAGTCCGTAGCCACGAACCAGGTGCAAGTGAAGTGTAACTATTTCATATAGATTGTCACCTTTGAACTTTCTAATAAGTACAATAGAATAAATTAACGAGAATCATTCAACACTTCCATATAAGCTGAAGAGCGAGCTGTGAATACCCAAAAAAAATCCCGTAACCAATAGCGTTCAATGGCCCACCTAAGCTACTCCGGAAGAGGGAGTGGGTTAATAGTAAAATAATAAAAACCAAATACGGGCGCCATCAACTTGATTGTTCGAATCTAAGTTGGAAGATTACTCGGTAATATGGCAATCGCAACTTACATTGAAGAAGAAGAAGCAATCTCAAAATGACCTTTATCAGACACAGGCTCTCTGATAAGCTATAACCTGTTATAGAAAGAACAAGATATAAATGCTGCGCAATTTAAGTGATATTTATAAGAGGGTAGATCCCTATTCCAAAATGCGGCACTGAATTTAGGATATTTGCAGTAAGTAATTGAGGCGAACCATATTAAATCCGCGACATCCGCTGCATTTTAAAATATACGTTGAATGTACAAATAAACAAAGCGCAAGGCATATAGGAAATACACATAAGAATCAACAATACATCAATAACTGGTAAAAAATCAGGCATAAACAGGACAATTTCAATATCAGAAGCTCATAAACGTATTCACAATAATAGGTTTTGAAATGCCACAAAATATTTATTTACAGTAAAGCAAGGTTGTGGCTTATCTGTTGATTCGATATCACGCGTCAAACAATGTAATATCGGGAATGAATGGTTAAATAAAATCGCACAAGTGCTATAAGGGACGCTTTCTACTGCAGCTTTCAACCTTCAGCTTGTCCAAATAAACATTTATTTTATATATATAAAACTGAAAGTCCTGACTCGCTCACTCACTCACCCACTCATCAACGCCCAGCCCAAACCTTTGGGCCTAGAAAGCTGAAAGGTTCCCTTTATGATGTATACAAGGAATAAGAAAGGATATTTCGAAATTCAACCCCGAAAGGGGTAAAATGGAGGTTCCAATTTTGTATGGAAAAATAATATTAAATAGACATTTCGACTTGAAACTTCGTAGGAGTACTCCTAAAAACAAATAAGCAAACACGTATTTCGTGAATAAGCCTAAAAATCGATATGGGTCTCGTTATTGAGGTTTTTGGGACGTTGATTGCGAAAATTGCATTTACTTTTAAGTCCAAGACGGTGGACATGACGCAAGGAAAGGGACGGGACGGGACGGGAAGGAAAGGGAAGGGAAGGGAAGGAACGGGACGGGACTGGACTGGACGGGAAAAGATGGGACGCGACGGGGCGGGACGAAACGGGGCGGGACGGAACGGGACGGGACGGAAAGGAAAGGGATGGAATGGAATGGAAGGGGAGGGGACGGAACGGGACAGGAAGAGACGAGATGGAAGGAGACTGGACGGGACGAAGCGGGACGGGACTGGACTGGACGGGAAGGAAAGGAACGGGACGGGAAGGGACGAGACGGGACGGGGCGGGACGGAACAGGACGGGACGGAAAGGGAAGGAGAGGAATGGGATGGAAGGAAAAGGACGAGGACGGGGATAGAATGGGATAGGATGGGATGACAGAAAATAATTAGTCATTATTTAATACACAAATAACGAACCTCGCGGGAACGAAGTAGCGGGTAACAGCTAGTATCTGATAAATACCCAGCTCCCCGAGCAAATTAATTCACGTACCCCTTTCAGAAGGAATTTAACAAAACCAGGAACGATCACATAATACGAGGAGTCTCATCTAAAACGTACACCTGCAATTCCCAACGTAACCTTGTGGTAAAAAGTTTACAGAAGTTGCAATTTACCAATCTTCGTTAATGCATTGAAAATGAATTTTGCTAATTTGCAATTACAAGAGATAAAACTAAAAAAAAAAATTTTTTAATTGTTCACATCTGAATTATTATTGTTTATTATACGCCCCGCGAAACGTTACTGCGAAGGTCTACTGCATAGTAGATTATTAATAAATATATAAATAATACGCACTACAGTTTTGAACCTGTTCAGCATCTTGTACACTTTAATATTAATTTGCAATTAGATAAAGATGTTGAATTCGATATTACACTCAAAACTTTTTATACAACTTTAGCAGATGTATTGCTTATGTGAGTCATTCTTATTATTACATTTATTAGCTATTTTAAAGGAGTTCTGAGAATTAGAAGCCATCCCATCGGCGGCTCCACATATCATTGTTCATAGTTTATTGTGTTTACTCATGAAACGTGCTTTAATAGCAAATATAAGAACTGGAGCGTAAATGCTTTTAATAGGAGGAACAGGGCAATGTGAAAGAAGAATTAGATGTAATTAGACGTTTGAGTTGTTTAGTCGGATTTGTTATTTGGGGAGCTTTTACATTGTATAAACTAATAAGTTTTGCATTTTCCCTACATATACATATTGTAACGACCTTCGAAGCGGGTCGCGTGCAGACAGATAATCCAGCTTCCAGATCATTCGAGAACGAGCTCGGTGACTAATGCGCGCGATACGTCAGCATTTGCTAGAAGAATCGAGTGAGACCGCGAAGTCTCCAGAAGGAATTATCCGGCAATATATAAGCAAGCACAGCGGGAAAAACAGGCAGTTCCAATCTAGCTTTGAAGTGTGCGACGCTTGCTATATAAATCACTCGTGTTGAAGTAGTGTGTAAATAAATAAAGTGTATTTGTTGTTAGAAATAGTTCCTGTTAGTGTATAAATAGTTCTTGTGTTTTTGTAAATCGTTAAGTTAAATTGCTGTAAATAAATGCTTAAAACAAGAAGCGGCGTATAATTTTTAATAGCCCAGAAGATAAATCGTAACAATATGTATATGTATTTATATTTTTAAAGTCCCCCGTCAATTTTTTCTACTACAATCGCGTATTAAGTTTTAGTACAAACAGCTGACAATGGCCACTACCATTCTTCGAAGAAGTGCAGCGCGGCAATGACTTTAACCCAAGCAATATTATTCATGTTAGAGTATACAGTCCGACACGCCATCTACTATTTACTTGCAAATTTACAATCACACAAAGTGTCAGAGTAAAAAAATTGCACACTTTCCTTATTTAAAAATTGAGAAAATAAGGTAATTCTCCCCTCACAACCGCATCCCGAACTCAAAAAATACAACCAACCAGTAGAAATTTAACACAAATATTGATTTTAAGGTTATTCTTTAAATACTAACGTGTGCCCCATTTTGCATCCCCAAATGCAACTGGGCCGCAAAACCCCCACATCCCGAATATCGACCCGTAGAAAGTCTCCAAATAGCGAATTTGATACAAATATTGATTTTTAAGTTATTCTGATAATTATATCGTTTTCTCCATTTTGCAACCCGCAAATCCACCTGGGCCGCAAAATTCCCACATCCCGAATTCTCTTAAAAATACAATCGACCAATGCAACGCCTCCAAACAGCAAATTTCACACAAATATTGATTTAAAGCTTTTTTCCTAATTATAACGTTTTCCCCATTATGCAACCCCCAAATCCACCTGGGCCGCAAAATTCCCACATTTTGAATTCTCTTAAAAAATACAAACGACCAGCAGAAAATCTCCAAACAGCGAATTTTACACAAATATTGATTTTCAGGTTTTTCCAATAATTATAACGGTTTTCCTATTTTTCAACCCCCAAATTCAACTGGACCTCAAAATTTCCACATCCAGATGTATCATAAAAAATACAATCAACCAGTAGAAAGTCTCCAAACAGGGAATTTCACACTGATACTCATTTTAAGGTTTTTTTGATAATTATAACGTTTTCCCCATTTTACAACCCCCAAATTCACCTAAACACAAAAATTTCCACACCTCTAATTTTCTTAAAAATACACTCAACCCGTAGAAAGTCTCTAAACAGCGAATTTCACAAAAATATTGATTTTAAGGTTTTTCTGATAATTATAACGTTTTTCAATTTTGCAATCCCCAAATCCAAATGGGTCGCAAAATTGCCACACCTCGAATTCTCTTACAAAATTTACACGACCCGTAGAAAGTCTCCAATCAACGAATTTCACACAACTATTAAATTTAAGGGTTTTCTTATAATTATAACAGTTTTTCGCATTTTGCAACCCTCAAATTCACCTGGGCCGCAAAATGGCCACATTTATTAAAAAATAGAAACACTAGCAGAAAGTCGCCAAAGAGATCATTTCACACAAATATTAATTTTAAGGTTTTTCTGATAATTATAACTTTTCTCCATTTTGCAACCCCCAAATCCACATGGGTCGCATAATTCCCACATTCCGAATTCTCTTAAAGTATACAATTGACCAATAGAAAATATCCAAACCGCGAATTTCACACAAATGTTAATTTTCAAGTTTTTCTGATAATTATTACGTTTTTTTTTTTTTATAACCCCCAAATCCACCTGGGCTGCAAGATTGCCACATCCCGAGTTTTCTGAAAAAATACAATCGACCCGTATAAAGTCACCAAACTGCGAATTTCACACAAATTTTTATTTTAAGGTTTTTCTGATAATTATAACGGTCCCCATTTTGCAACCCTCAAATCCATCTGGGCTGCAAATTTCTCACATCCCAAATTTTCTTAAAAAATAGAATCGAACAGTAGAAAGTCTCCAAAGAGCGAATTTCTCACAAATATTAATTTTAAGGTTTTTCTGATAAGTATAACGGTTTCCCTATTTTTAAGCCCTCAGAGCCACCTGGGCCACAAAATTCGCACAACCCGAATTCTCTTAAAAAATAAAATCGACAAGTAGAAAGTCTCCAAACAGCGCATTTCACACAAATATTAATTTTAAAATTTTTCGTTAATTATATCGTTTTCCCCGTTTTGCAACCCCCAAATCCAACTGGGTCGTAAAATGCCCACATTCCCAATTATCTTAAAAAATACAATTGTCCAGTAGAAAACCCCCAAACAGCGAATTTCACACAAATATTAATTTTAAG
The DNA here is from genome assembly GCA_940337035.1 of Agriotes lineatus. Lineage (NCBI taxonomy): Eukaryota > Metazoa > Arthropoda > Insecta > Coleoptera > Elateridae > Agriotes > Agriotes lineatus. The sequence continues at coordinate 119,921,553 of OW679202.1, forward strand.
ATTTTTCTGATAATTATAACGTTTTCCCCATTTTTCAACCCCCAAATCCACCTGGGCTGCCAAATTCCTACTTCGCAAATTCTCTTAAAAAATAAAATTGACCAGTAGAAAGTCTCCAAACAGCGCATTTCACACAAATATTAATTTTTAAAATTTTCTGCTAACTATAACGTTTTCCCCATTTTGCAACTTCCAAATCCACCGGGGCTGCGAAATTCCCACATTCCCAATTATCTTAAAAAATACAATTGACCAGTAGAAAACCTCCAAACAGCGAATTTACACAAATATTAATTTTACAGTTTTTCTGATAATTATAACGTTTTTCCCATTTTGCAACCCCCAAATCCATTTGGGCTGCCAAATTCCCACCTCCCAAATACTCTTAAAAAATAAAATCGACCAGTAGAAAGTCTCCAAACAGCGCATTTCACAAAAATATTATTTTTACAATTTTTATGATAATTATAAAGGTTTCTCCATTTTGCAACCCCTAAATCAACCTGAGCCGCAAAATTCTTAAAAGCCCACAGATTCCTCCACATAATGCCATAAACAAAATTGGACATTTTTCCTTTCCCCATGTTTATGCGAACATCCAATTTGCTACAAATGCACCTCAGCTTTCTACCCCCTGCAACTTCGCCCCTGTGCATCGCAGACCCCAAAAACCAACCAGTACCATGAGCGTTGGTTCGTCTTCTTTCCAACTAGCCCCGAATCACATTTGGATCTTTCAAAAAGTATGCGAACGCTTTCGTGTACAAAAAATCGTTTTAACCCCCCGTACTTTCGCCCCCTCGAATTTTATATTTTTACAACATCTCCAGAAAGTGCGCCCTTGACGAGAGCTTCAAAATGGCTCCAACAACATTCACCTGCAATACGTACAACTAGCAAAAATTAGCGAAAACTGCGCATTTTCCAAGCGTCACACAAATCGCTAAAAGAGCACCGTACTAGCGTCACATCTCCAATTCGTTAAACATTTTCAATGTTAAAACACATATATTCTTTAAAAATGCTTAGCCAATAAGCAGCTTTTAAGGGAACCTAAGGTTACTTAGATCACTAAGGTTAACGTTATTAGTAAAGAAATCCAAAATAGAGGCTAATGTCGAAATGACCGTAACAAGATCTTAGACGGATTCGTACGGATGCGTTTCTCGTACATTTTTGGGTAGAATATATCCCCCTTCTAATTAAACTCTTTCGCCCATATGTTAACCTGATCAGAATTTTCTCACTTTTTTCGAATACTATAGGATTTCTTTATTTTCGTAAAACTTAATTTTATTGTTGTGCCTGCATTTGTGTGTATGTATACACGATTGAAATTCATAAGATCAATCTGTATTAGTAGTGTGATAATTTTTTAATTTACTATTATTGAATTATATATTTAATTTAAATAAAATGTTTATAGGATCATCATTTCCTATTCCTCTTTTAAGCAATTTTATTAAGTACATAAATACTTTCGAGGAATTGCGTAAAATGTGTATTCTTTATTCAGAAATCAGGTGTGATTTATGAAGAAATACCCCATAAGCTAACGCATTTTATACATTTTAGGCTACATTTTAGACTACACATTAAAATAACATATTGGCGACGATTGATATAAAGGCGTTTTATTGCAGTGATACATAATATGACAAAAAAGAAAACGTAATACGATGCGGCTGATTATATTAAAATTTGGATCATGTATTTATAATCAGTTATCAAATGTCTAACATATACGTATAGACGACCGGCGATCCACATTTTAAATGGACAAAACCTGACTGCCTACAAGGTTATCCACTTCAGACGAAGTAGTGTTCGATAATAACTTCCGCCATTTACAATCGAATTTATTTAAATGGCAACTCCCAACTAAAAATATCGCAATTAATTAAAATATCTAAGGGCGAAATGCGACTACCATTCTTGTTGGAAACCACAAAAACGCCTGGGAATTTACAGTTATCGATAGTAGATGTGAGATTAACCACAAAACCACAACTATAGCAAAAGCTACCAAACCAGAATTCATCCCTTAATTGCTTTTGGGACGAGGCGCGATGGGATCTAGCGTGGCTGGACCGTTACAATGTGTAGAAATATTTCGGGCAGAGGTGGCTTTGCACAACAATGAAACAATGGCGATCACAATTTTTCAATAACGTCTCGCAATGCGCTCTCACGTAAAATAAGTGGGTGGGATTGATGCATTAACAAATCTGGGAACCTGTATCTTCGAACAAAACATCAATTATAAAACTTGAATTTAAGACGTCCTTGTGAGTGTCGATGGTCTGGGAATTTCTAAAGCATGGTCTAAATCCGTCTAAATTTATGTGAAACCATGCAGGAACGCACGAGGCACTTCTCATTCCACGATTCTTCCAAGGACATTCTCAGCTTTTAGGCCTCTTTCTCAACCCTCAGGGCAGCTTATGACTGTGGTTCCACCCTAGATTAACATTCCTTAGGACAAATAATATATGTATCTGAAATTGTCTGGAGAAGGAGGCACGATTCGCGCTGATGCCTGCAAAACATTTTCTAGTTTCTGAAACTGAGTCATTTATGTATGCAAATTTGGCATAATAGTAGGCGTCTACGGTGATGAACGCTTTTCTGCGTTGTAATTATAATTATTTTCTAATTTGTCATTTAATCTTAGTTTTGACAAAATGGGTGAATTCCAAGGCCCTAGTCGAAATCTTGGCCAATTTATCATCACTAGATGTATTCTCATCGGTAGTAACAATCTTCTAGACACGAAGCTAGGAGGAAAACCCCCCGGATAAAAACCCCGGACATAGAACCCCAGTTTAAAACCCCGTTGCCAAAAAAACACCCGCCAAAAAAACCCGACCAAAAACACTCGAAAAAGAATTAGCAATCATAGACGATCAATTATTGCTATTAGTCTTACTATTACTATTAACAACTTATTAACCATCATCAGGGTTGATATGATATTTATTAGCCTTGATTATTATTCATTATCGATGCAAGAATGCAGAAAAACATATGAGATAAGTATGTACAAAGTAGGACATTTATTTAATAAAAAATACATCTAGAAACAATTCATACATTTACAATCTAATTTTGTAGCTGATGGAGCTTAAAAGTTTTTGGAAATAACGTTCGCATTCATTATATTCTTGGAACAATTATTTAATGCGGGTTTGCAAAATTTGATAGGTAAAAAAACTGCATAAAGAATCTGTACTTTGTTTTGATATTTGACAATCAAATGAACTCGAAATGAACTGACCTTTTTTCATTTTTCGAGTGGAGCTCAGAAACCAAAAGAGATATTCGAATTCTGCTTTCACCATTGTGTTGGCCTTGAAAAGTTAACCACATAATGTACGAACCATTTTCCTTTAGTTCTTTAACTAATACAGATTTTCATTTAATCCCATCTAAAATGGGATGCTATGTACACATATGGTGGGGATTTTTTACCCGGAGGGTTTTTTGTTTGAGGTTTTTCGTCAGGGAGTTTTATGCTTTAAATTATTGCGACCATATTTGTTTTAATATGGTTAGGCTATATAATAACTCATAAAGAGTCGACTGCAGATAATAAAATCAGTGTCATTTCATGATTTAGAATTCACATAATGCTACCTAATAATTTTTAGATTACTTCTCTCATTATCATTGGACAATTAGCAAATGCAATTATCTAAAAAATTTGTTAATAGCGACAGGAAAAAATCATGGAAAATTATACCTTCTAGAATGAAAAAGAACAAAACTATATGGTTTAAAATGACAAACATGCTACAGACACCAGTTGTCGTGTCTTTATAAGCAATAGTGAAGTTGGCGCATATATATTTCAAAAATTCCGTATTGTAACTTTGGGATGCAAGATTCTTAACATTATTTAAGATCAAAGTCTTTAGATAGGTAACTTTTGAAGAAACCAGTCGCTTTGAACGGTGGCATACTAAGAAAAATGTTCAACAAACACGCTCTGTGTATAATTTAATGTTATGGAATATATCTCGATAATTAATAGTTTCAAGATAAAGCAGTCCAAGTACCATCATTCAATAAGTGCAATTAGTAGTTGAAATTTTCGAGAAAATATTACTCCATGGAAGAAACACACTACCCCTACGTTTACGAAACTGTGATATTTAAATCATAATACTGATGAAAACGAAAACCATGAAGTAGTAGCTATATTCCACTCAGACACATTTGATTTACTCCATAATAAAGCACTAAGTAATTCTCAAGCTAATTGTAGTAGCAATTCATACTTGAATTCATAGCTTAAATATAGGTAGGTATAGATATGATAATTGCATTATATTACACAGTGTACATTTACTTCACACGAAAATTAGATATTATTAAAAATATCATCTGCCAATAGCTCTCTCTCTCTCTCTAAATGTTTAATATGTTGTTTGATCTGTGTTGATGTATGTTCTTCTAGCTCGTGTCAATATTTTTATCTCTACGTAACTTCTACTGTATTACTGTATTATTTTTCAAACTTTTCCCAAAAAAAAATTAAACTTTCCCACGCTCGAAAAAGTATCCAGTTTTCTTGCAGACCTTTAAAATTCTGCTTACAAAGGATTTGCTCGACAAGTATGAGCATTTTCAGTAATCCATAACCTCACAGTGAACCAACATACTCTGTAAGAGCGAACCAAGTTGACATTATAAAATGTACAACTTGTTATTTGCTCGTATTAATTTTGTAAAGCTAGTACTACAGTTTTACCTCCCTTTAGACAATGGGGTGTCACGTGTCCAGTAGGTATATATAATCTCATCTTAAATATGCCACTTCCATCATAATATCTAAGGCTTCTAGTATAAAAATAAACGAACACACTTTCAGGAAACTGTTAAAATTTTTTTTAACTTAGCCCAAAACTGTCAGTCCATTCTTCAGTTTTTAAAACCATTCCGAAAATATGAACCAATCATAAATTATGTTCAACGCTGTATTTGTCCTGTAATATCTTGCTAGCAGCAGTGATGACAGTTGATACATTTTAAAGCATACCATGATCGTTTTTTTATTATTCATGTCTAGTTCTTATTACATTTTCAAATTACGCCAGATGAATTTTATTTCACATTCAAATTCAAATTTATTCAAAAAAAGAAAGAACAAAGATATGGTTTAAAACCAAAAATGATAAGGTAGCGGCCCAAATCTAAGCAAAGCTTGAGCATCTAGGGGACTGCCCTATGCTTTTTATGTGCTGTCCGCTTTTCTTCCCTTCCACACAGTGGCCTAACTTCTGATTTTGGGCCCTCTCACGAAAATTTGCTGCGAGCCCCTCATAGGTTCCTAATAAAATAAAGCGGCAAAAACATCAATTAATATTATTATTAATAATAATAATACATATAATAAATAATAACAATAAGATTAGGCACTACAAAACAATGTCTTAACTAAGATGGTTAAAATAATAAAAATGAGATTTTAAGCATAGTGCTTACGCCTGGCTTTAATGTAATAACCTCTTGCAATTTCATTTTATCAGCTATCTCAGATTCAAGAAAGGTTTTCCAATATCTCCTGGTGGATACTCTTTTTGACATAATTTTCAGTCAGAGAAGCTTCTTTCAGCTGAAGTGACGAAAACAGGTAATGTTAAAAATAATAACAGTGCTGTCACAATTTCCAAAAAAAATTATCATAATTCCGATTATCAACTATTAAAAACTTAGCAAATTGTTTCACGCTTTTAAACTTTTAGTCTATCTAAATTACAAGATTTTTTTGAAAAAGAACAAATGTCTATAGGAAATGAAGGTGAAATATTATTTTTATAAAATTTCCAGCTGTTGCTTTTGAAAAGAGATCTTTCTCGGTAATTTTGCACAAAGTCTTTGGATTAAAAAAAACTAAAAAGGTTTGCCGTTTGAAACATAGATTCAAATCGCTGACTTAACTGAGTTATTGTGATATCTAAAACTCTATAAAAATTTTGACTTTAAAATACTTATTAGAATCCGATTATCTTCCAAAAGATCGTCAAAATGTCTTTTTAACTTTCTGTCTGCGTTTATTTTTACATGTAGGATTTATGTTCCAGTGGTTGGCTAAATCGGTGGCTTCTAATTCAACACTAAGGTACCCACTTCGATATTTCTTTAAATATTTTAGAGGTTTTTTAATACAGCTTCTAGCTTCCATAAAATCCGTGTCTGGATCCTGTAGCATTTTTGAAGTCATGTTAATTTCCCCCAAAATTTTATTCACAAAAACACAGAATCATAAAATCCAAATTATCGACGCTGGTTTTCGATGATAATATTATTTTATAAGAGCAGCAGTAATATATTTAAAACGTAATTTAATTGCGGTGAGAGTTTGCGTTCTGGACAACCATTTAGGGTTAAGTTTCTTTAATGTTATAGCGAATTCGCCTGTAATGGAACTTAAAAGATCCCACCGATATATGCTTAATAAAAAAAAATTATGTTTTGAACAGCAGCAAAAAAAGATTCAATTTCCCTTACACCTTAAACTATATTATTAATCACCAAGTTGAGGTAACACTTCGTGATTGGTTGAATAATGACTGGTTCGACGCATGCACCAATATTTAAACGAAAGAAAAATAACATATTTATAATTTAAAATGTTTAATGTCTACTAAAAAATATCAAAACTTCAATATTCACTAAGTTAAAATGCCCAAATGTAAAAATGATCGACACATTGTCAATCGTAGCATTTTTTCGCGCCTCTACGGAATTCTAGTTCATAAATTACCTTACGGATTACGGATGAGGTAATCACGATACAGTTGGCGACTCTGCTGCTAACAGAATGAGGATGGGATAGGCGTCAGAACAATCCATCAATCTAACATGTAATGATCATGTCGTTCAATTATAGAATTCTTACAATACAGCGGTACTAAGACAACTCAAATCAACCTTACGACTGCAGAAAATTCGCCACTTTTATTACCATATGTCAGATATTACAAAAAAATCCATGTCAGCATGAATTTAAAGGCCGTCAATTCAAAACTACTTTTGCCTATTGCGTGGACATCTCATTATCATAAAAATAAAAATGCTTGCATTTATCGAATGAAAGAAAAAGAAAATTAAGGCCCCCCTCAGGCTCAGGGCCCCCCGCGGCCGCCGGGTGTGCGGGTACCAAGTTACGCCACTGCTTCCACATCACTGCAATAGGCTCTTATAATGGTAAATTACAATATATCGAACCTAAAAATTTACTTCTTCACTCTAAAGACTAAAGAGTAATAGATAAAACAAGAGAAGCAAACTTTAATCCTAAAAATAGTGAAGGTGGGATGTTGGAGGTTGCAATGAAAGTGCAATGAAATGAGGAAAATGTAAGTAATAGTAATTTGATAGTAAGGGCTCATACGAGGGCTCATATAACAGGCCAGCAAATGATGGTAAGAGGTTTTTTAAATGTTTTGATATTTCTGTAATCACAAAGATGTCTTGTAAAAACGTGGTGCTGATTAGTAGGGATATCTCGTACCAAAAGTTTTTGCCTTTTCTAGTAGTTTCGTTTATATTAAAAAAAGAATGACAGCAGTTGATACTCTGGTTGTGTTTTCTTTTTTTTCAAGTAAATATTTTTGTGGGTCGAATTTATAACTTCCCATTTCAGACTATTTCGCAATTTTCCCCTGCGTTTAAAAATACAAGGTATGATCACCACACGACTTTTTTGTAAAAATTTAATTTGGAGATTTTTCAAAACTATACTTACAAAAAATTCTCTTAACAAAAGTTATATATAATTACATAATATAATATTAATATACATATAACAGTTTTTATCTACGACCACTACTAAAAGTAGGCCTTTTAGCGCTAGCTTGTTTCACTAAAGGTGACGTTTTATAGTTTACCGTGTTTAAAGAAATCAGCTGTTTACTTTTAGCACATGTGCTAAAAGTGAAGCGAGGTTCAAAACTACAATTTCGAACTGCAAGTGAAGTTGAAAAGCTATTCTAGTTGCTTCTTGCGTTACAGGTAAAGCGTTTTTGAAATAATTAAAGCGTTATGTAATGAATACAGTCATATGTGGAGTATCAATAATTAAATTTCGTAACTCACCTTGACAGCACGGGCGTGGCCAAACAATCGCCAGCGGCGTAGGCTACTATTCATTATGACGCAGCGTCGCAGATGCGAACCTTTCTTAAATCGATATTTATGGATTAATAACGGTAAAATTAAGGTCGTAGATAAAATATTGTATGCAACGCGTGCTAAAAGTCGTTTATGCGCGAGACATGTTATGAAACTCAGCCTTCGGCTTCGATTCATAATTTTCATGTCTCGCGCATAAAAGTCGACTTTTAGCACTTGTTGCATAAATAACTATTATAATTTTTATTCCCATTATTTTTAGACTTTCAAAAACTGTACTTCCTGCAAAAGAATCTTTGACAAAAATTATAGACTATCACGTACTATATAATAGGTATAAAAATTATTTCCATTATTAATTTTTGTAAAAACGTAATTTTTGTGATTTTTTGAAAAACTATTTTTTACAGAAAAACTTTTTAAATAAAAGTTCTAGATAATTGCATAATATATGATCTTATGCTATGAAATTTAATTTGTATCAAACAATTGTAACATTTATGTGACAAATTAAAAAAAAAACAGAAGAGTAAGGTGTGGTTTCCGGTAGCTCGATTTTTTCCAAAATTCTCTGGATATCCGAATTTATATTAAAATTCAAAATATAAGTTTTCAAGCCGATTTATTAAACCGTCGGGGCTGTAGAGAGGACATAGACAGACACGCAAACGGACAGATTATTTTTTTAAATCGGGAAAACGAATATTTCCACAAAAATATGGAGTTCGAAAAAATCATGATTAGGTACTATACTTTATTTTAAGAGACAAAAGAAAGTAAAAATGCTTTAAACATCACTACAGCTGTATCATCATCATATGAAATTATCAGTAGGAATTTATATTTAAAAGGTCAATTATATAAACACGACAGGAAGTATGACCCAATATGCTACCTCGTGGGACACCATATTCACATGTACTATTGTCACTAAGTAGCCTGTTGATTTTAATTAGAGGGTTCAGTTTTTTAAGTAACTTTTAAATACATTATAGATGGATTCAATTGCATTTTCTCGTATTTTCTGTTAATTTATATTTACGAAATCCGTGCTGATTTTTGATAGTAATTTCTGTTTTCCTAAAAACGACATTGGACGTTTATCGCACTTTGCCAATCGGCTTAGATAAATTAGAGATAATTGCTGGTGGTGTTTTTTGGCCACTTTCTGTCCTTTGCAGGAATCATACTGATAGGTTTCCTTCATGTAAGATCTAAGAGAATCGTCTGATCTGATTTATACAGTGTGTCTCAACAACTATCAGATATAGCCAAATTAACATTGGAAAATTACATTTATGACCAATTACGTACCTCGGTGCGTCAAACACCAGCAGTCGATCGTTTCATACTTTACCTATGTCTGATACTTTGAGAGACACACTGTATATGTACAAATCGCTATATTCTTACATCAAGTCAGAACAGAAAAAGATAAAAATGCGAGAAAAAAATGAAAACAATATAATAAATGCAGGAATAATAGAGTTATTCAGTCATGCTTCAAAAGTTAGTTTTCAATGGTGTAGCTTCCTTCCTGTACTCTTATTCTAATTACACAATTTTAAAAAGATCTTACAATAGAATGATGAATGAATTGTAGTAGTAACTAGCGATGTTTCACACAAATCTCTGTACATGTTTTACACAATTAGAAAACAATAAGTCAAGGACTATTCTCAAATGTTTTCATTAAAACAGAGCCTTCCCATGATATCAAGGCTGAGGCTGACATCGTCAAGGATTAAAGGCAAGCTAATTCTTTTGTAGTAAATTAATCATGAAAGCAGGACTTCTTTTAATTGCACATCTAACAAAATTTTAAAATCTTTCTAGCGGGATGGAGGTTAGCTGGGCTGTTTGGAAGTTCCAACGAGTGCAGGATGATTTAAGGCTTAATTCCTTAGCCCATTATGTTGTACCTGTCCGGAGGAAAAAAGAACAGGTGCGCAGGGTTGAACTGCAGCAGGGGATGAACAATGTACAAGTGTGAAGTGAGATGTGTCATATTTTAAAATATTCCTTAGAAATCTCCTTTAGAATCGCCTTGCTTTGTCTATTTTCTCAACTTCTACCAATATGGTGAGTCATTGAAAGGTATCATTCACAACTGTTTATTAACGTCTGTAACAAACGATAGAGCCACCTTCAAGAAAGTATTTAGTTACCAGCAATCACTAAGAATACGGCACATCAGGAAGAAAAATAACAAATCAGTTTTAACCATCACCTTCTACTAGTATCAGCTGAAGCCATTTTACAAACATTGTTTTAACTTCTTACTTAAGCGACTATCTGCTCCAATTCTCGATATAGTTCCATCGAATTAATTATTTATTTATACATTTTATTTAAAACAATAGATATCAAAAATAGTAACTCTATACAAGCAAGTGGTTCGGCGATGGGTTTTGGGGAACAGGGAACAAAAACATTATCCGCCCTATTAGAAAGCAATTTCCTCGTCCTCATAAACCGGACCGTTCAGTGTTGTGATAGTTGTAGACTTTAAAATGCCGAGGAAACCTCTTAAATTACACATCAAAATACGATCTTTGATTCGTAATTTCTATAAGTTTACCTGGATGTAATAAATAATGGTGAACCCGGGTGAACCATTGTGACTGCTGACAATAGAAATTCGATTGCAAACGTGTAATGTGCAGCGGAATTTTGTTCGTTTCATTGGTGGTTCGTGAACATGAAGTGTTAGAAACCTCTTCAGCTTCAGCAATTCCAATTGTAAATTATGTTGTAATGTTCGAGTGTTTTATGAAAATGGCGAGAAGATTCCCAAGAGTGGTTTTGTTCATACCTATCCAGGCAGAGTTTCCGCCGAGGTAAATGCAACCAATTAGTAGTTATGGAATTAATTGTAAAAACGTAAATTTAATGAAACGGTTGCGCTCAAGTTGACTAAAGGCACTCAACGTAGTGAAATTTGGTTGAGTGCCTGCAATTTACTTTCGAAAGAATTCCTCTAATTCATTCATTTTACATGCTAGAACAAGGAAGTTTCTTGAACTAGGAAGTTACAGTCGAATTTGTCGGACTGCATGCATAATCGTGACCGTTCAATCGCCAGACTTCTTTGTTTTGTAGCAGACTACAATGCCATCTTATACGATGCAATGCGATTGCAATTGACGTTACAGTCACAACTGAAAAACAAAAACTTGCGTATGCACTTCGTATAGTGAATAGCACAGTTATTTAAAATGTCTGCTATAAGCGCGTTCAGCAGTATCGCATTATTGTTAACACCTACATATAAAGGTATGTGCTCACCGAAAAGGTTACTCTAAATGTTTCTTGAAATGTTAGGAATAATCGTATTCAGATTTAGTCGCTCTCCCTCTTTCTCTGCGTCACAATTTTTAGAACGAAAAACGCGTGGCTGATGGGATTTTTGCAAATTAGACCAATCAGGATATGTTACGAAGAGTGTCATAAGCCAGGCCTGATAATGTAATAATTAACACTATTATGAAGTCTTGTAATTTACCTACTACAAGTAGCATTTTAGTTAAATCTGAAGATGGCCGTGTTTAAAAAGTTACTGTATTATATACAAATAGGTTTACTTGCTGCTTGATCTGCTATAGGTACTTAACTACTTATAGATCTATGCTATGCGCGCATGCAAGTTTGACATTGGTCGTCAGTATCTCTTAAAAGTTTTGGGTAATAGGTATTTTAGGGCTGATATTTTAAGAAATAATTGCTAGTATGTATTAAAAAATTTGCTATAATCCTATAGAGCATAGAAACGGAACTGTACTGAATGAGGCGAAAACCAGTAACACAACATCTGTAAACCGATAACTTGAGTAACAACTTCCTTTAAGCACTTGCACTAATAGAAACTACCTTAAATTCATACTTGGCAGATGAGTACAATGCAAGACTATTAATGTAATGATTAGGATTTGTGTATTGAGAATGAAACAGACAATTACTACATGAAACCAATAATTTACCGTGTTAACATAGGTACCTATATTTAAAATATTTAAATAAAGATATCGAACCTAGAGCCAATACAGAACAATATTGAATAATATTAAACCGAACACACCAACTAAGATTTAGGATTTATAAGAAAATGGATGGTGTAATGATTTTTACGTCTGAAAGACTACACTAAGAAATCTATTGTGAAAACTGGATAGGTTGACGACTTGCTTAGGAATGTGATTCAGAATCATTGCAAATACAGTTTGGAAAATAGTCTATATGGTTCATCAGACAATATAAAAACCCAACGTACCTATCGCTTCCTCCGTGTGGACTTTTAACCAGCTTAACGGCAAACAAGAACTGGATGGCGCACACCAAAAGACAACACAAATTAAGAGATAAAGTTAACGCACACAACGCTAAGGTCACTTCATATACCACAACATACTCTTCTGCAGTAATCACAGTCAACTGTTCCGCCCTTAAGAGCTCCCGAATGTCGTTTGCTGTCACCGGCGAAATTTTTAGAAGGAAGATTAGAGACAGCAGCGCTAGCAACAAACTTACTAGGCAGAGCAGTCCTAAACTCACTAACATTTCCTTAACACCTATCTGTTTGGATTTGGTAATGAACTTGTTCACTGTACTTTGATTCCGCACTCTGGAGATGTTGAGGCCTCCATTTAAAGCTTTGTTTCCTGGGGTTAACACGGAGTTTCCTATCACTGAGTGTTTCGAAGTGTCCAGGTTCGTTGCATGTGTCAGTTGGGATACATTCAAGGGATATTGTTGAATTCTCGATGTGTTGGAGGTGGGTGAGCGATACCTATGGGCACTTTGGTCGACTCGGTGCTCCATTACCATGGAGCTATCCTGTCGGGACGAGCGGTTGCCCACGCCACCGTTCGTTGTTAACATGTGCTTCAGCATGTCGTACTAGTACAGGCATTTGTCCACTGTTGATTTTTAAATTAACTGTAGATCCACGATCCTCTCTTAATGTTCCACGCACATTTATATCGATGATTGGTGTCACTTACATAATTCTTCCACATAGTTTGCAACATACGCATGTTCTCGAAAATGTTATTCGTAAGTTATTCTGGAAGAGGCTCATTTCTATCAGTCATCTTGCAGAAGTAATATATCGGCGTATACCTCAACAGGGATGATCTTCCCCATATTGCCATTTTGCTTAAAATGCGGGAAACTCTCACGCTTGAAAAGGTAAACAGTGCTTCGTTTGCAGTTGAAGCTATCTGAAACATATGGTAAAAGCTATTAGGAACAGTCCCTTACAACCACTTATTATTAGTATTACGTTAATACGGGAATATATTTCATTCTGGATGCCGGTCTTACAGTTCATTTAATGACCGTACTGTAATTTAGCGTAATCGCTAGCGTATCTTCAGAAGAACTTAATTGCACTAAATAACGCATGTGTACGTTGAGCTTGAACGGACTTTCTAAATTAAAATGCTACTTAGACAACTTGTTGATAAAAAATAGTGATTAAGTTCCCTGCTTTACTGAAAATTGTATAGTTTTCAATTAAAAGGGGTGTACTATGCTGTATTGCATACACATATAATTACAAAATTGTTTGAGATATTGGCGAATCTTTAAGTGAGATTCTATTGTAGTATTCGTAATGTAGTTTACAGATTAAAAATAAAACCAACTTAATATCAGGAATATGTACAGCTTTAGCAGTCTTAATCAATGATTGAAAATCTAGCAATGTCATGATGATGTTAGTATAGCAAATTATAGTTAGTACTTTTATAATAAAAAAAAACTGATAGTATCGCAGTATTGCCAGAAATATCAATGCTGGAATTAAAAAACTTAATCTCAGAAAGATGTCCAATTTCTAGTAGTGTAATAATTAAAAACCTAGGAATGTCATGGCTAGTTAAAAAATTGTAAGCAGCTTTAACGGATATTTTTTTGAATTTTAGGAATAATTCCTGAGCGTACTTGCAATCCCTCTTTCCTGTTATTGCTCAAATTTGGCTTACTTTATAACGTGTTTTTAAAGAACTCATAAAATAAATCGGGACTAACGGGTATTTCTAAGAATCTCCGAAACACTTCTAAAGCATTACAAAATTATTGCCAAATGCTGCAAATTGCTACAATTCTGTCGGTTAATCGAACACGCAGAATTGGGACACAATGTATTTACACTTTTTAATTATACAGTCCCTTCCTAAGGAACCAGAAGGAAGTAACCGACCAACTGCCGTAACAGACAACGAATTTTGTCGTCTTCCATCGTTGAGCACCTGTCGGGGCGGTTTTTTAAATAGATTTTTACGTTTCAGTAAATAAGTAGTAAATACTTGGGAAAAAAGTAGTTTAGATCACAAAGTCATGCTTGGTTAAGCCGAGTAGCGCCATGTGGCTTTCACTATGTTCGCGTAATTATGGAAATGTTAGATTTTAATTTTTTGAATCGGAATAAAATAATTAGACGATTTAGTTAATCGAAATACTGGGTTAAAAATGATGTCAACTCGTTTCTACAAGATGACACTACGTATTAGTGTGAACTAAACAGATTTAAATAACACATGCGTCCCGTTTATTATGGCAAAATGTTTACAACATGACATCACACACCTGCAAAAAATATTCAATAACTCACTGCCTGTTAATGTCATCTCTAATTATTATTTCTAACAATTTATCCCACTAGCTAATATTTTTATATTAACCAAATAACATACGCACCAATAGCATGAGAACAATATAGTAGGATTTCCCGTCATACAAAAGTATAAGAAAGACATTCACTTGTTAAGAATCATTATCAATACACCTGTAGTGGCGCAAAAAGGTTAATTTATCCGTATTTGTAGCAGATTATTAAAGCAAAACAACGAGCAGTTTCCCAATGACTCGCATGGAAATACACAGCCTGCGGCGAAAATTCCACCGCGAACTCTTACTTCCACGATTTTCAAAATCCAAAAAGTTAATGAGCCCCCTGTTATAAACAAACACTCGAAAAAGGCACCGGGTTCCCAACAAGGCAGACTGTTTACCTGCTTGTGCAGGTAAAGCCACATACGTGGCTCGAATAGGCATAATAAAATACAAGGTATGTGGTTACATACCTTGGCATCCCTGTCGCTCCAATTTGTCACCGTTTACACCCCTACCACTGAGCCACTGACTTCACATATTTTTTCCGCTGTTAGTTTTTAGCACATTTGGAATAGGTGCGCGCACACACACAGTTTCAGCACTGTGTAAATGAACTTACATTTTTGTAACGGCGAAAAACCGACCATAGCGCGCCAAATGGGTATTTGATGAACCATTCTTCCTCTACGGTGGGCGGGGTCTGAAGTCGCTAGGCCAATGCCAAGGCGCAACGCTACCGCCAAATGCTTTAAATGCTTTCTGCCACGTTTTGAAAACGTATTACGTTAGAAAACATTTAAATCGGTAGATGCATCTACATTTTTGAAGTTTGATTAGATTGACTTATTTAGTGGCGTTTCGAAATTACAGAGCATCGTTGTTTTAGATTAAAACAAATTAATGACAGTCAAGCCAAAGGTTATTAAACCCGTCTAGCGGTACAATTGTTTAAAATAGTTATTTAAACAATAAAGCGGTTTAAATAATTAAAAACAAATAAAGCTCTTGTAATAATAACCAGAAATGACGTGGTTTATTTTAATAGTCTTCATTCTTAATCGAAACAAAACAATTAAAGGTCGTAAATAGCTACTCTAATTAAGATTTGTCATTCTTAATTTTTTGTTGAAAATGAAAACTAACACATATATTATATTTTATTATAAAATCGTTCGAAAAAATTTAATTTTTTAATAAAGTGCCAACCTGACAACACTGAAAAAATCACCGCTTTCTTTATAAACACAAATTAACCTATGTTATGTTTTTGATAAATAATACGTTATAGTTTGTAAATGGCATTAGCTGTATTAAGAATTGAAAATAAAAATGTATTTACTATTGTTATTTGTTTCTTGAACAATTAGCAACAATGTAAAAGGGTAATCATATTATAGTTTTGCAAAATTAAAAAAAAGATTTATAAATATTTTTTTTTTGATCGCAAGGGAAGGAGGATAGTTATTTATCAAGAAACAGTAAATTTTATTTTAAAAACATTTATGATATTTACTCTTCGTTAGTATTTAGAGGTATGTTTATTTACAGGCAAAATAATTTTATAAAATTAATGATTGAGATAATTTTTGTTTCTACTTTATAGCGAATTCAGCAGTTTATAATAAACTCTTGAGATTTACCTTATCGATTAGGCAACCTAACTAACAGCAGCGTACAGAGTATAATACGATTTCCTCAAATCTACCAGCAGTGGCGTCACTATGTGTCGCAAGAGGTTTAATTGTATGCGTTTTAAAATTGTGTTCATTTAACAACATTCCCAATAGTTTTGTAATTTCTCTACCATTTCGCCCCGTCCTTCGTACATACTAGAAATGGAGTTGGTCGGTTTTTCTAGCAGCAGTGCAAATAATATAGTGTCCATCAAAAAAGACTGATTGTTTTATTTTCCAAAAACATTTTATTATAGTAAGTTACAACTTTAAACAAAATTGTAGAATTAACTACAAAAGTGGGATATTTATTTATGAAATATTGTATGCTACAAATGGTCGTCGCCATGTCCTAAACACTTTTCTAAACGGCGCACAAACGAGTATTGTACTAAAAATTGGACTAAAAGTCGAAAACGTAAAGTATGGTAAAGTTCCTAAATAACGGCCCCTCGCGCCCCGCTCCTAACATCCCGCGACGCACGGGCAGTCAAAACTCAGTCCGTTTAATCGGTACTGCTTTTGCTTTGTTTTCGGTGACTTTATTTTTATACAAATTACATCAGTATTTTCAGTTAGTTTTTAGTGGAGTTAAAAAATAACCGTTATGGAGATGGAAGATGAAGGTATGTACTTATGAAGTATGTTTAATTTAACTTGTAGTTAAAAATATTGTTTTTATATTACCTATTTAAAACAATCATAAATAAGTTAATCTTCATTTTAAACAGAAGTGTTTTTGTACGTGTTCCGAGTTATTATGTATTCATCAAAATCAAGTTTAGTGTTTCCTTAGAATGACAATAAAAGAAAAAGTTCCGCCATTTTGTTTACTACACGTTTAAACGTAATGATATTTATTTTCGTATATATTCTATTAATTTTAAATATGTTCTTTTTCTTTTCAGGATTTTCTAGAATGCCAAAGGATATTACTAAAAAGTCATTATACAGTGTGGTCCATTAAGTGTGCAACAAATGGGAATTTTTTTTATTAGTTGTACAATCGAAATTTAAATATTGCCAAAAGTTAGTGCATGTTCGATAACCATATCGGATGCCCTTAGAATGGCTTCAAGTCAAACAATATACAGGGCAGGACAAAAAATATGAAATTCGTTCAAGAACAAAGTTACCTTATTTCAAAAAATATAGCAAAATTTTATTAAGAAAAGTTGTTTAGAATTAAAAGCTATGCTCAAATACAAAGTCACGGCCTCCTATTCAAATTTTGATTCTTTTTTGGAAAATTTTGTATTACCCCCGTATGATACATATTTTTATTATTTTTATTTTATATGTATTTAAAATAGCCACAACCACATCCCTTTTAAATAACTTTTAGCAGCTTGAAGCGTATTTGTAAAATTTACTTGGATTTATATTTTTTTAGGTAAGCGTCCACTTCATGTTTGTTGCAACGATATTTAACAGAACTTTAGAATTTCGCAAATATTCTTTTTAACAAGGCAAATGCTTTACTAATCATAATTTACATATGAAAAACTCTTAATAAAATCAGAATAATAAAAATATGTATCATACGGGGATAATACAAAATTTTACAAGAAAAAGAATCAAAATTCGAATAGGAGGCCGTGACTTTGTATTTGAGCATAACTTTTGATTCTAAACAACTTTTCTCAATAAAATTTTGCTATATTTTTTTAAATAAGGTAACTTTATTCTTGAACGAATTACATATTTTTTGTCCTGCCCTGTATATTGTTTGACTTGAAGCCATTCTAAGGGCATCTGATATGGTTATCGAACATGCACTAACTTTTGGCGGTATTTAAATTTCGGTTTTACAACTAATAAAAAAAATGTCCCATTTGTTGCACACTTAATGGACCACACTGTATATGATACAATGCAAAAATGTCCGAGCAAGAAGGTAGATGAAAAACATTCTTTTTGTGAAAAAGCTTATAGAGTTGACCAAATCTCCAGGTAGTGGACTTGACCAATTAAAACATACTTTAAGTCATTTCAAGTTTGACTTTAAGCAAGAATGGTCAGCTGCGAATTATAAGCAAGCACGTTTTCTAAAAAAAATTACAACGACTTTATAATTAAATACATTAAATTTACCATTTGGACTATAGAGAAACCTGGACGACTAACAAAAGAATTCGGCGAATCAAATGAAAGAAGTAAGCGAAGGAAAACAAAAGATTTGAGAAAGCAGGTACCTGCTGAAGAGTTAATCTATGCTGCTCAAATGAGTCAACGTGGTGAAGGAAATAAAGACGTGTCTAACAGCATACAAGATAACTTTAACATCGACAAAAGCTACAAAGTTCCGAAAGGCGATCTCTTCGGCAAATAAAATTGAAATCAAAAAGCACACGCTATCTGAGGCGTTGGCAATATTTGTGGAGAGAGATGTTACTCGGAGGTAATCGGATATACTACACAGTGCAAATAAAAGTATTTATCCGTGCTATTCACTAATAACGAACGCAAAAAAAAGAATGCTATCCGAAGAAACAATCAATGAGAGTCACTGAAACATGTGCTGAAATTATGTTGCAAGGTTTACTCGACCATAGTTCTTTACGATTGTATTTGAAAGAAGACATAAAAACTTGCACAGAAGAAGACAAGAAAAACTTGGAACTGGTCAGAAAATGGGAATGTGAGGGATCCCAGAAATCCCAATTCAAGCAAAAGTTTGAAAATAATACAGATAGTGATGCAAATATTGTCCAAAGTATCCTTGTTCCGATAAAACTACGAGGGTAAGGTGAAAAATTCTCAGTCTGACAATGAAAGACTGCAATTTTCAGTTAAAAATGATTATATTTTTCTACTTAATCTTCCTTGGCTTCAACACACTTGGTCCAGCGTTTCTCCAACATCAGTATTCCTTCCTGGAAGAGAGTCTGGAAGGCTGTGAAAATATTTATCTACGGCCCTCTTGACTTCTTCATTGGACGCGAAGCAGTAGTGTACCTTCAGGCGTTCTGCCTCACTTTGCATGTCACCCGAACGAAGGTCACGGGCGAGGTCGCGGGTCTAGCCAGGGTCAAGGTCATTGGCCTAGCCGGGACCAAGGTCATTGGCCTCACCTAGGTCACGTGCCACTTCCGGGAATTTTTGGGCTAAATGTCAAATTTTGAAATTTTTACAAGATTTCTACGCTTAGCCAGGCTCGACAGGATGTGACTCATCGTCTGACAGACATGTCCATTCTTGCAGGATGTTGTTATCAGTAAATAGAACAATGACATCCATTGTTTTAAAATCAGCACGAAATTGGACAATAAAACCGTTGTTGTCTGGAGATTAAAATGTGCAAAGCTGGTAAAAATTCAACAATGAAAGCCATTGTTTGAGAAAAAATTAGCACAACTGCTAAAGTGAATGCTGTCTTTGTTTGAAAATTTTTGCTGACGCTGTTAAAAGTCTAATTTTGAAATTTTTACAACATTCTCACGATACATTTTGGAGGTAAAAGTTTAATTTTTACAAGATTCCCACGATGAATTTTGAGGTTAAGAGTCTAATTTTGAAATTCCTATAACGGATGTGAGTCATTGTCTGGAAATGCCAGACTTGTCAAAACCTGCCTGCCTGCCTGTTTATCTTCTGCGCAATTAAACAATGAAGCCATTGTTTGAGAAATGTGCAAGGTTGCAAAAAATAAACCGAATTAATTGTGGTCTAATAGTATATATCGAATTATTTCCAGCTAAAAAGATGCAATATGAAAATCTAAACCATTTTAAATACCTTGTTAGGTTTTTGTTTTATTACACGTTCAACGAGATGTATGTCTGGATATTTAACTTTTTGAAACTCAAATAGGCCGATTGGAAGCATCTTTTAGTAGATAGGTAATGTGTTCGATCCCGCTGGAGGACTGTTTAAGCGGTAGACAGTATTTAACATAATACAAAAGTGTTGGGGTGTTAGAGACATTGTTTGTAAGCAAAGTAAATATTACGTGGTTTTTTTTCCCGTACTTTATTAAATACACAGTCTCGAGCCGATAGTTATTTATTTCGCTTGGATTTATGTACAGCACCCCCTCACTTTAGCAATAAGCAAGTTCCTAAAAAAATATTATTATGCTGTAGAGATTTACAGGTTACAGTTCGGAGTGTAAATTGAGTTAAAAATTTTGGATATTAGCAACAGTACCATTTAATTGCATATTGTTTTCTTTTACGTAAGACCCAATTTTTTTAGATTCCATTGTATTTATTAATATAGTTTCGAAAGCACTGCTGACAGACAGACAGAAAACTTGTAATGCAGCTGTCAAACCGGGTCTTGTCAAATATCGAAAAGCAATATATATTAGTAAAAAATACTCTTCCAGGTTAAAAGTTTGATGTAGTTTTACACAATCTTATACACATTCCAGCACTAAAAAATGGTATGAAGTGGAGTTTTAAACAACAGAATTTTATAATACAAAACGGAGCGATAAAAGAACGGTGTGTACCACCCGACATTTTTCAGTTTATCCGATTCAACAACTTCCGCATATCACAAAAACAAATATCTTCTTTGTTCTTGTGTTAGCACCTTGGCTTTAAGAATGTTACGAAATCCGATGCCACAGCACTATATGTTTTAACTACATTTTTCAATAACTACAAAAATAAAAAGCAGCTTAAAATATTGTTCCTAAAAGGAGTGGTGGTGGTGTAGTTTTATCATTGGAATTTCGATTTCTTACAACGGTATTTGTAAATAGTCTAGTTTTTGGTTGCAACGAGCATAGTTGTAGCAGAAATATCTGACGAATAGAAGATATAAACAGACAGTAATATTAATCTAAAATTGGATTAACTAATATTATTAACAAAGTTGTTAAACGCATGATACAGGCAGTTATTAATTACTTAATATATACAATTGTCCTATATCCGGTATTCATGGTTTATGTCTTAATCTGATTTTAATAGTCGATTAGAGTCGAATAACTAAGGTTATTACAATGCTAAAGACTGTGCGCAAAAAGGTAAGATATCAAAATTTTAAATTAAAACCCAGAGAATAAGAATTAAATAAAATAAAGCCAAGTAAAAGCTATTAGATCACTGCAATATATTAGTAAAAAATACTCTAATTAATAAGGATGATATACTCAATGGTGAGGGACAGTATAATTTTTGCCGGATAAAAACTTATCTAGATGGGTTAAAAATCAGATGTATAAGAGAAAATCTCAAACTTGTTTAAAAACATTTTGTCAGACTATAGAAGACCTGCGGATGTGAGTCATCGTCTGGGAATGTGCAAGATTGCTAAAAATAAACCGGTTGTCTGAGGTTTCTGCGTAGGTCTGCGCGGGAATCTGCGCGGAGGTTTCTGCACAGGTCTGCGAGATGGTTTGGCGGAAAATTCAAATTCTGCGTAGGTTTTGGCGGTAAATTCAAATTCTGTCTAGGTTTTGGCGGGAAATTCAAATTATAATCAGTGTTTTTGACGGGAAAATCTGGGAGTGTACAAGGTTGCTAAAATGTATGGGGTCTTTGTCTGAGAAATTTACACCAGATGTAGTTAATGACCTCCATTATCAGTGTCTATAAATTTGGTAGACAGACAGACAGGCAGACCGACAGACAGGCAGGCAGGCAGGCAGGCAGACAGACAGACAGACAGACAGACAGACAGACAGACAGGTAGGCAGACAGACAGACAGACAGACAGACAGGCAGACAGATAGACAGGTAGACCGCTGTTCCTGTAACGGTTTTATGGACACGACGGTGTAATAAAACGACAATTGTAAATATAATTGTATTTTATTTGTCTAATGTACATGTATAAAATTATTACAAATATATTATATACTAGTCAATTATTGTGGTAGAGGTGTTGTTGTCATCTCTGTCTGGAGGATCTCCTAGTGCTGTTTCCGAACTGGATTTATTCAATTATTCCTGCCTCTTTTAACTCTTCTATTATACTAACAATTTCATTTCTATGATTTGTATGGCCAGATGCTTGAGAGGCATACAGTAACTTTAATCGATCAACTAATTCGTTCGGATCATCTCAGTAAACATAATCCAACGGTTTATTGCTAACTTGTTTATACATTTGCTGCATACCTTTACCAGTAAGCTTTGTAGTCCTTAACGATATCGATGATGGCGAGGGTGATGATGACAGGTTAGATTTTATAAATTTCTTGTATTTCGCTTGGTTGAAACCTACCTTCTGATCATTTTTATCAAAATTTCTATGCGCTGCATTTGTTCTGTTTATGATATCATTATAATTTGCTCTATCTGTCAGCGTTGGAGTTATTTGAGGATCGTTTTTAAATAGTAATTCGTACAAACCAGGCGTACCTTCATAGTGCACATTTTTAACAATTAAATCTGATCCCTTTATATCTAGCTCATCTCCACCAAAATAAAATTGGTATTTATCAAAATCATATCTAATTCCATACCTCCCTAGATTTGGTCTTTCTATAAGATAATTGCTTACATATTTCCTAGGAAGTTCGTCATACTGTTCTAAGAAAGAACTTATAGCTTGCGGCTGAAATTTGTTTGCTGTAGTTGTATTAGGTTCATCTTCGGTGGATTCACACAATACTTCATCAGCCGGTTTTGGTGTAAATAATTCTAGTTTTGGAGGATTTGATATATTGATATATTCATCATCGTCATCATCGCGTCATAATCGTATTTAGTTTTTCTTTTGAGATTATATTTATCATCATCATAATTGTATTTAACTTTCTCTTTTTTTTTCAATTTAAAAGGCTTAAATTGTGATGGAGGATTCTCTTTTGTATTGATTTCTTTTGCAACACTTTGTATTTGTTCGGTAACAGGTTTAAAAAATTTACCGAAGAGCTGTTGTTGCACCAACTTACCCTCCTTAACAGCTCGAACTTTCTGTCTTATAATATTTTTAGTTTTAATAAGTTCTGTCGCTACATTCGTTTTCATTATTGTCACAAGTATGTAAGCGGTAGACAGCCAGACAGCCAGACAGGTAGACAGGTAGACTGGTAGACTGGTAGACAGATAGACAGCTAGACTGGTAGACAGGTAGACAGCTAGACAGGTAGACAGCCAGTTAGAAAGACTGACAGATTCAAACTAGTTCACACGTCAACAGTTTCTTATCAAATGATAGATATCAGAATTGTTAGATGTATATACAGGGTGTCTCAATTTGAATGGGACACCGATTAGCCATAGATTCCTTACGTCATAGTAAATCGATTAAACCTAATATACCTTAGGACAAAGTCCCTTCAGTAAGAAGTTATAGGGCCTTGAAGTTCAATTTTTTATTTTTTATTTTTTTGTTAATTTCCACAAATGTAGAGATATCAATTTGAGTTTTGGTATACATACTTACTATTATATACTACACTAATAGGAAAAATTTCATAAACTAGACTTGACTGTAAAGGGCACTTTACCTAACTTTAAAATTTTTTTAGCTCTAACTTTGTTATCTATAGCATTTTTTTAAATTACTGTCTGAGAGAGAATTAAAAAGCACTAAAATAATGTAATCTTAGTTCTTAAGCCTAAAAGCAACCGTTTACCGTAAAATGCCCATCAAAGGTTTTTGGTTGTCATTAAGATGTGCAATTATCAAGTAGCCATGATCACAAAAACAATGGGTAATGATTGTAATCTAGTAAACAACAACAAGAAATCAATTAATGACGTTGGTGATATCAGTTTTTTGTCTTTTGTGCTTACGAAAATGCTGTGACATAACGAACCTTTCAGCATTGGAGAATTCGTTATGTAGCGGCATTGTAATAACCTGGTTTTTCTTATGGAGTTATTTAATTTTGAGCCGTGAATAAGTACCACTGTTAATGGACTTTTTAGTCCCGGGCAGTCAGATGCCGGGGTTCAATTTGCTCTCTCAAGTATATAGAAAAGTACACATAACATCAAAGGGATTTATTTTATATACCTATTTACATTGTAACTTAATAAACTTATTTCCCGTATTCTGTACAAAAATAATATGATTTCTTCTATCTTGTACGCCTGGCGGGCGGACAACCCTTTCTGCTTCCCGAGTTGTACGGGTTGCGGATCGCTAAAATCACACACGTACCGCTGTAGTGGCTTGCGTAAACGCCCTCCAACGGCCAAGATCTTTATCAGTGCTGGACATTTGGAAGGGATGCGCCAAACAACGTCTCGTCGATGCGGGCGCAGAATGTTGATTTTTCCCCGCTCCTCGGCGATGATTTTCTAGCTGAATGTGACGAAGTTTTAGCGGGCCCAAATTAAAACGCATATAAATGTGTAGAAATAATAATTTCGGCCGACGCTAACGTCACACATGCCCCTTCCTACGGAGGAAACAGCCGGTGGAGGGAAGTCTTCTTCATGGAGCTACCTCGTACGGCTCGAAAAACACCTGGGGATCTCGGAATTATCGACACACAAGTCAGACAACATACATTCTAAAGTTATGGGAGTAACCGGCGCTTCTTCTGGCAGCGTCTACGGGGAGCTTGTGTTCTTATTGAACTTTCAACTGGGTGAATACAGAGGTTGTGGTTCCAACTTGAACTCTTTCAGGATTTCTCGGCGGGGAAAAACAAGCTCAGAAAACTAGGGCAAGAAACTGCTTCTGTGCAAGATAAATTTGCTTGCAGTTTTCGGTCAACAGGCGGTTGTTGTTTCATTAGTTTCCACCTGGATCTTTACAGGATTCAGTTTCACTTGAAACATCCGGTAAAATTTTCAGGTTGTACTCCAGGGCGGGTTGCATACAATTCTACGGGTTCATGCTCTACGAATGGGCGTCTTCTTATAGGCACCAAGGCGAAAACGTGATCATTCTCAGGAGACATTCAACATCATGCATGCGATTAATAATACTGGCGGGTACAACGGTCATGGACAAGACTGGTAATCTTTCAGAATTTTCTGGATAAGCCGAATGAAATTTCCTGGACTGCATTCAACCACGTGAAAGCAGTTTCAGGCTAGATGAGACTAAAGATTTCGCGGTATCGAATCGTTTGTCTTCTCATACATTCATTCTACAGGCTCATAAAATTCTACGGGGTGCATTCTAAAACAAATGCTACTGACGGATGCTGAGCTCGCGGTATCGACTCGCATTCATACAGGTTTTGTTCAATCGTGGGAAATTTTTAAGGTTACAGGATTAACCGACTTTCTCACAATATTTGAACTTTAACTGGGAGAAATTAGTAGAGGTTGCGGAGACCAACTTACAATTTCAATTACATTTGTGTATGTTTGCAGGTTACCTCGGTTCTGCGAAGATGGCTTCGACTTTGAAGATCTCGCACTGGACGTGATTTACCTGGAGGGTTCGCGTTCCAAAGACTTCATCGTGCTGCAGGATAGCACGATGCTCCAGGTCTCTTGTAGCTGGCTGTACTTCTTAGGGTGAAGCTGTATACCAGGAGACGTAGTACTGTGCTCAAAGCTGATTTCCGGACTTCAGCTGGGGCTTTTGTACCTTCTGGAATCTTTGTGACCACCTGAAGGCAACCTAGTTGCGTAGATGCCCTGGCCTTCGACGATCGGAATTTTCCAACGGCCTGGACTTCAAACAGGAGCCCTCTATGGGCTGGATTTCCTCTTTTCCATACTTGCAATCGACACCCTTCTGGTGGTTTCTAGATTTCTGGTGTCGGGCGTGCTGGTGGCCTCGATGGGGCCGTTTTCCATACTTTTCTGGAGGTAGTTTCAAGCGGTTCTAGCGGCGGTAACATCTGGTTCTGGTATATGTCAGTGAACACGGTTTGTACAATATTTGAAATAATTAATTATACTTTAAGTGATAACTAATTATTTTTCAGGTAAATAAATTGCTCGAGCGCCATCATTCGGATTTCCTGGCCTGGCTGGTTGCTGGGGGCTCTAAATTATACTTGACTATATACTTGAGATTACGTTCCTGCTCGGGCTGGCCATGTAATAACCTGGTTTTTCTTATGGAGTTATTTAATTTTGAGCCGTGAATAAGTACCACTGTTAATGGACTTTTTAGTCCCGGGCAGTCAGATGCCGGGGTTCAATTTGCTCTCTCAAGTATATAGAAAAGTACACATAACATCAAAGGGATTTATTTTATATACCTATTTACATTGTAACTTAATAAACTTATTTCCCGTATTCTGTACAAAAATAATATGATTTCTTCTATCTTGTACGCCTGGCGGGCGGACAACCCTTTCTGCTTCCCGAGTTGTACGGGTTGCGGATCGCTAAAATCACACACGTACCGCTGTAGTGGCTTGCGTAAACGCCCTCCAACGGCCAAGATCTTTATCAGTGCTGGACATTTGGAAGGGATGCGCCAAACAACGTCTCGTCGATGCGGGCGCAGAATGTTGATTTTTCCCCGCTCCTCGGCGATGATTTTCTAGCTGAATGTGACGAAGTTTTAGCGGGCCCAAATTAAAACGCATATAAATGTGTAGAAATAATAATTTCGGCCGACGCTAACGTCACAGCATTATCTTAAACATAAAAAACAAATTCTTATGTCACTAATGTCATTAATTGTTTCATCATTGTTTTTTACTAGATGACCATTGTTTTTTTTATCGAGGCTACTTGATAATTCCACGTGTTAATGACTACCAAAAACCTTTGATGGGCATATTAAGGTAAACGGTTGCTCTTATGCTTATGTACTAAGAGTACATTATTTTTGTGCTTTTTAATTCTATTTCAGATAATAACCTAAAATTTAAAAAAATGGTACAGATAACGAAGTTAGAGTTAAAAAAAGTATTCAAAGATAGGTTAAGTGCCTCTTACAGTCAAGTCTAATTTATGAAAAATTTTTGTTAGTGCAGTACATAATTGTAAGCATGTATACCAAAATTTAAATCGATATCTCTACACTTGTGGAAATTAACAAAATTAAATTGTAGCTTTTAATATGCAAAAGTTTCAAATTATTAAAGCGCCTGAGACTCTTTCAGGGGTTTGGGTTCAATTATCTAGTTACTTTGTTCTGAAAAAATTATTTTCATGTATTTTCAACTATTCATTCAAATTGAATGTCACATCTAATGTCAACAGTAATTCTCAAATCTTAATGACAAATGTTCAATTCTAAGAATTGTACATTACACCCTTATATAATACGGTAAGTTATTGTTCTGAAAGAGAATTAAAATGCACTAAAATAATGTACTCTTAGTTCTTAAGCCTAAAAGCAACCGTTTACCGTAAAATGCCCATCAAAGGTTTTTGGTTGTCATTAAGATGTGCAATTATCAAGTAGCCATGATCACAAAAACAATGGGTAATGATTGTAATCTAGTAAACAACTAGAAGAAATCAATTAATGACGTTGGTGACATCAGGTTTTTGTCTTTTGTGCTTACGAAAATGCTGCGACATAACGAACCTTTCAGCATTGGAAAATTCGTTATGTAGCGGCATTTTCTTAAACATAAGAGAACAAATTCTTATGTCACTAATATCATTAATTGATTTATCATCGCTTTTTTACTAGATGACTATTGTTTTTGTGATCATGCCTACTTGATAATTACATGTTAGTGACAACCAAAAACCTTTGAAAGGTATTTTAAGGTAAACGGTTGCTCCTACGCCTATGAAGTAAGAGTACATTATTTTTGTGTATTTTAATTTTCTTTCAGATAATAACCTAAAATTTTAAAAAAGGTTACAGATAACGAAGTTAAAGCTAAAAAAAGTTTTGAAAGTTAGGTAAAGTGCCCTTTACACTCAAGTCTAGTTTATGAAATTTTTTCTATTAGTGCAGTATATAATAGTAAGTATGTATACCAAAATTCAAATTGATATCTCTACATTTATGAAAATTAACAAAAAAATAAAAAATAAAAAATTGAACCTCAAGGCTTGATAACTTCTTACTGAAGAGACTTTGTACTAAGGTATATTAGGTTTAATTGATTATGTTTCGCACCCTTTCTTCCGATATCCCCACAGCCTCAGCTATCTCACTGACCTTCACTCGCCTATTGCCCAACACGATATCATGCACTTTTTCGATGGTTTCCGGTGTGGTTGCGGTTGTTGGCCGTCCTTCACGTGGGTCATATTCGAGGGACGTGCGACCATGTTTAAATTCAGCTGCTCACTTTTTAACGGTTAACATGGAAGGAGCAGAGTTCCCGTAAACTTTTGTCAACTTCGGATGAATTTCCTTAGGGGTTAATCCATTCAAAACGAAGAATTTTATGACCGCATGATATTCAAATTTATCAATTTTAACGAAAAACACGCAAGACGTCTACGGCAAAAATTCGTGTAAACAAACTACTTGAGAGAACAAGTTGAAACTTGTCATATGAACTAATAACGATTGCACGCAGGCAGGAAAAATACATTTTTCCAGATTGGAACGCCATCTTATGTCAAGGCCGAGAACTATTCACCTTACCCTCGTACAAATAGACACTGATAGATGGAAAATAACTATATGGCAGAATACAGTGCTATCATCTCCAAGGTACTGCAGACCGATAAGGATACGTTTCATTCACGAAACTAAAGATGTAACAAACAACGAAATTGAATATGTAGAAAGCCAGGCAAAGAATTAAAAAAACCGAAGTATCAACTGCTAGCTGGATACTTCACATTACAGACATCCTCCTACCAACAATAGTGGACGCTGATATATCTTCTACTATGAGTTGCTATATTTGTGGACCAACCTCCACAGACTTTAACAGTTTGAGCAAAGGAAAGAAAGTCAATCGTGAAACTCTGAGATTCGAACTATTATTTCTTCATGCTAGAATTAGATTCTTTGACTACACCTGTCTTACAAGTTAACTATTAAAAAATGTCAAGTAAGATTAGATGAAGATAGAAAATAACGAAAAAGAGGAAAGAACTAATTCAAAACGCATTTAGCGATGAAATAAGCCTTTTCGTGGATCCAAAGGCAGGGTTCGGAAACACTAATGACGGTAATGCCTACGTCTAGAAGACTTTTTGCTGATCCAGAAGCAGTTTCCCGCATTACCGGAATAGACAAAAACTTGATCCACAAGCTCAACGTGATCCTAGAAACAATTTCAAGTGGCTAGATGATTGACGCGGAGAAGTTTGCAGTCTACACAAACGAAACTGCTCAACTGAACGTACACTACGTACAGTTATATGGGTGGCATCCATTGTCACCCACTGTAGTACATAAAATCATAATGTATGGGGCTGTTGTAATTTAACATTTTATATTGCCAATTGGGTAGCTTTGCACTGAACTGTATTATTAAATGGAAGAGCAACTCATACGATCTGCGCGTGAAAATATGTAGGTACACATTTGAATAAAATAATAATGTCGACACTCGCTCAGTGGGGATGTCGTGCGTTTGCGCAGTTCAGATTGTTAATCCGTCACTCAGCTGTGTGCAAAAATGACATAACCTAAATTTAATTTGATTTTTTCGCGTTTTAAATTGGAAGCCTGCTCCTCTTTATACGCAAGATGGGATTTGCATATCCTGAATCCCGCATTTTTCGAAGAATGCTGTAAAATGCCTTTTTGTGGAAATCGAGGAACGATTCCTGGTGTTCAATATTTTCGGTAAGTTGTCTTACAATTAAAATAATAATTAGATAAGTATCTAAGAGTTTTTTTCAACAGAGTAACTGAGAGTCGACGTGAGCAATGGTTGCGTGCCATTGGAAGAAGGCTTGTTGACAAATTAACAGTATATGTATAGTGGCATTTGTTTTGTCTATTTTAGGCCCGATCATTTTCAAATTCTGGAAGGCAGAAAAATATTAAAAACCAGTGATGTTTTTGCTCTAAATTTAATATTATTATGTATTTATAGACTGTTCAGTTGCTTGTATGTGTGTTTTATATTCGTGTTTTATATTCTGCACACTTCCTGTTTGGTATGAATGTTGCTCGACACCGAAAGGTAAAAGAGGCTAAAGACAGCGAATGAATGAATGTGTTAATAAAATAGACTAGAATAATTTTATTCAACCCCCTAACAAGTATGTTGAAGAAATTATAAATATATGATATGACTCACACGTGCATAAGAGCCGCTTGTCGCCTATTCGTCAAGATAGCGGCTCAATTAAAAAAATCACATGTGAGTTAACGCCCTCAAACCTCGCATGCAATTTCTCAAGGAGCAGAAAAAACATGTAATTACAGCCGTGTTATTTTTTGGCTAAGCAAACGCCGAACGCCTAAGTTTTAAAAACAGCATTCGTAGGGCAAACGGCCCTAAAATAAAACCAGGCCAACAACCCGAGATATTAGCATGTCATCGGCCGCTCGGGCTAACAAAGAAAGAACGGTTTAAACTTTTCTTTTCAAGGGGATTAGCTAAGGAATATGAAAACGAAGGAATCAACTCGGAGAACTGGGCCAACGCCGGAAAGATTCTTCATAAGGAAGTCGATGCCGATAGAAACCAAAATTATAAACAAATAATTTCTGAAACATTCCGCTAACTCAGCAGCACGCCGGGGAAATTCCACAAACACAAAGCAACAAAAGAACTCGTCGCAAGCTACCGCTAATCCAGGTACAAGGGATTACCCATTCCAACGGCGGGACAAAAGCCACCGGGAGCTCAAAGGCGCCACGAGATTAGACGTTTCAACAAATTAATTAGAAGCACATATCGCGGCCAAATTAAGAACACCGGTGAATTAGTAAGAAGATAGGCAAGTTGGGTATCATTGAAAGCGCCGTAAAGTCAGCATTCCAATGGACCGCATAAAAAATTCCACGGGCAATAATGAATAAGCAAAACAAGGAATTAATTATAAGGTAACAAACAACCCCCGGAAGCGAAGTAGTTCATCCCACCCCAAACAAACGGACGTCCGAGAGAAAACGGTGGGAGTAAAAGTTCCTTTAAAAAGAGGCGCAGCAGCCAGAATATTTATTCGATAGAGGGAAACTTCTCGGATCAGCCTTCTCTCCAGCTTAGACCCTCGCTCACTGGAAAGCGAAATCTTCTGCTCGATCACTGATCGCAGAAGTCAACTCTGCGATTCCAGGAGACTGTTCGATCTCTGATCACAGCCACCAAAGGGTGTCCGAGTTGCCGCCGCCGATCGCCGCCATCATCGTCTCCTACACCCGGAGAACGTCCAGCCCCAGGTCGAGCCGAGCCCTGCGCGCCGCTGAACCCCAGGTCCTGCCTCCCACTCTGCATAGCCCAGGCCCCATGGAGAACCGCTGTACCGCTTTCCTCACGCCGCGAACCGCGTTCAGCCAGAATGCCGCCCACGTAAGTTCTCAGAAACAAACCCAGCTACTCGAATCTAGTTCGCAGAAACCAACACATGCGAGTGAAGACAGGCGCCGCCGCCGTCTGTCCCTACGTCCAGCCCACTGCGAAAAGGACGCCGCCACACAGGCCGCCTCCACGTACGCTGCCGCTCCCATGTCCAGAAGCACGCACCCTTCCACAGGCGCCGCCGCCGTCTGTCTCTACGTCCAGCCCACTGCGAGGAGGACGCCGCCACACAGGCCGCCTCCACGTACGCTGCCGCTCCCATGTCAGGAAGCTCGCATCACGCCAAAGACACCACCGCCGTCTACGAGTACCCCCCAACCTCCACAGAGGGGAATCGCCGCCAAGCGACGCCGCTCGCTCGCGCCACCAGCTGACGCCGTTCAGCCCCGCCGCCACTGCACCCATAGCAGAAAGCCGCCCCACACCACCTCTATGGAGGAAGAAATTTGCCGCCGCCGCAGCTGCATCCATAGCAGAAGGCCGCCCGACACCGCTTCCATAGAGGAAACCCATCATCGCCGCCGCCGCAGCATCCACAAAGGACGCTCGCCGCCGCCCCCTTGTAGCCAAAAGCTAAGCAATGCCAACCTACGGCCCACGCCTTCCAGCGGGGCCTAGCCATCGATCATCGAGGAAGAGGAGGGTGGACAGCCGACGCCCAAATTCGCCGCCCGCCGTCGCCAAGCTCGAGGTTCGCTGCAGCAGCCCGCCCCTGGAGTGTGCTGTCGTCAGACGCGTTTTGCTCGGACCCAAGGCGCCCCAAACTTTAGAGAGACGCTAGCTGCTTGCGGACCAGAGAGCGCTCCAGCCCGCCGCGCATCATCCGGCTCGACGCCACCCCCAGGTCGCTCCTAAAACACCAGAAACTCCGCGTCACGAAGAGGACTTTGCCTGAGTTCGCGCTCCCAAGCACCGTCGCCCCGGCTTCGCACAGCTCCGCCGAGGATGCACCTGGCCACGGCAATGACGCCTCAAGCGTCCGCCTCCGCCCCCTTGGCCTGCCGCCGAGGCGTGTCGTCCTGCCTCCAGGCCATCCGGAACGTGGACACCGCCCCGCCCCCAAAGGGCGGCGCTAGGAGCGAATCCCAGGTCTAAGAAGTTTTGGCCGAAGTGTTCCTGCCTTCAGGTCGACCGCCACCATCCGCTTCTCGTCCTCGGAGATGCCCTCCACCGTGCACGCACACGGCATAACTTATTTTATTCTATTTTTTTTTATATATATATATTTTTGAGATTAAGTATATAGCATTGTACATATTAATTGTAAATAAACGCATACTTAAAACCCATCATGATCTTCTCCAGAAGCGCCAATAGCCGTCTTTCGTGGACATCCGTACCATGAGCTAGCTTGGCAAATGGTCGTAAAAAAGCCATTTTTAACCTTCGCCAAGCCCTCGAGTGTGAGGCCAGTGTCGTATTGTGTTATATATATATTAGTGAAATATAAGTATTTTTATCTACGACCACTACTAAAAGTAAGCCTTTTAGCGCTAGCTTGTTTCACTAAAAGTGACGTTTTGTAGTTTACCGTGGTTAAAGAAATCAGCTGTTTACTTTTAGCTCTAGTGCTAAAAGTGAAGTGAGGTTATAAAACTACAATTTCGAACTGGAAGTGAAGTTGTAAAGTTATTCTAGGTGCTTCTTGCGTTACAGGTAAAGTGTTTTTGAAATAATTAAAGCGTTATGTAATGAATACACTCAGATGTGGAGTATTAATGATTACATTTCGTAACTGACCTTGACAGCACTGGCTTCGCAAACATTTGCCCGCGCATGGCCTACTATTTATTATGACATAAATTAGAAGTGTCATAGATGCAAACATTCGTTAAATCGATATTTATGGATTAATAACGGTAAAATTAAGGTCGTAGATAAAATATTGTATGCAACGCGTGCTAAAAGTCGACTTTTAGCACTTGTTGCATAAATAGCTATTATATCTGACAGATAG
The DNA here is from genome assembly GCA_940337035.1 of Agriotes lineatus. NCBI lineage: Eukaryota > Metazoa > Arthropoda > Insecta > Coleoptera > Elateridae > Agriotes > Agriotes lineatus. The sequence goes on from OW679202.1 coordinate 119,955,172, forward strand.
CATTGAATATTTTCGGTTCTTGGTATACTAAGGATGTTTGAGTATGGGTTCTTTTAACTTGTGGTTGTTGAAGTATAATGTGTCCCCTGACTTGTTCTTCTATTAAAGTTTAAGTTCCATTTTTGAATACGTATTTACTCACTGCTAACTGCTATACAATAAAGTTAACGTACCATTAGTAATTGTAATAAACTAAATAATCCCTTGCTTGATGTCAGTCTAGAAACATCAGATATTCGTCTATTAGGTTTTTCAAAGCCTGATATGTTTCAATGTGGTTCCTCTCTGAATACATATGGCATAGTTCATAATGGATTGCGCAAAGCCAAAATATAACTTCTGTAATATCTAAATTTCTAAAATAGTTTTTAACCAATGAAACTTAAGAACAATTTTGTATAAACTATTTTTTATTTTGTCCATAGGCAATTTTGAAATACCATTTTAATCAATTATTTAGCATAGATATTTAATATTTAATTTGATGTTTAATTTATTTTTTTTACAGTTATATTGTAAGTAATTTACAAAATAACACTTATTAGCATAAAGATTTCAACATTCGTTTTAAAATTGTATATCTCTGGTAGTGATTTTCAGACAAATGTGTAGAGTTTCTATAAGTTTTTGGTTTATGTAGCAGATCTATCATGTCTTGGAAAAACCAAGAAGGAAACAGATTTTTTTATTACACATATTATACTGTATGTTTTCAATAAAAGATAGTTTCCAGTTATGTGTAACACATTTCTTTATTTCTATTAAAGAATTTGCGATTTCACGTAAAGCCCCTGGAAAATTTGGACCTCCCTCATAGTCACAAGCACAAACTCCTTAATAACGCCAATAAAGTATAATGAACAACTTCCGAGATTGGACTGTCTTTGTTGAGATAGAAGAACTCAACGTTCACCCACTTTCCGAAGAGTATCGCCTCTGGAGTGGTTGACACATTAAATTATCGTGCTCTTCTAACCCTTACCTTTGCAAAAGTTTTGCCTCTGGCATGGTTTACACGTTGAGTTACCTTGCTCTTTAACTTCTACCTGGTGGGCGAAAGTTGAGTTCTTTTATCTCAACTATGACACGATTCAATCCCAGAAAACGTCCGTTACATTATGACAATAACCGTGGAATTCTCCGAAATCATCTAATAAAGTAAGTACAGGTTTGACTGGTGATACCACACTAATTTTTTTAGAAAATGTGATACATGTAAGCCACTTAATTTTATTATTAAATAACAAGCAATCCAGTGAGACAAATGTCTCATTTAAAAAAACAAAAAATACTGTTTTTCAAATAGAACGCGTATTAAATAAAAACTGTACCCAGACCTGGAAGGTGTCAAAGTGGTTGCCTAACCGATCGACGTTTTAAGGCGCAGAGGGTCGCAGCTCCGTTTGGCTGCTGAAACATTTTTATTTAATACGCGTTCTATTTGAAAAACGGTATTTTTTGTGATTTCTCGAAAACCGGAAGTGTCACGTGACTGAAATTCGGTTCCTGAGCTGACATGACCATTTCAAACATATAACTTTAATAACTTTTTTCTCCATCTCTTACGGTTTGGCTGCTGAAACAGCGTCCCGGACTGACGTACAGACAAGTCTACAGCGTCCCGGACGGACGGACAGACAAGTCCATTAGATAAAGGATACAAGAATTTGGAAAATAGGGTGATACATTTCCTATTTCACCTATTTGTTTGACATATGTATGTAAAATATCTAATTTAGATCAAAAATGTGTGTCAAATTGGTCTGTTTACCAAACTCTTAGCAAACCTACAGGAACACCAAGTTTTGTGGTGTAGGAGCGTCATTTAGCAGTAAGACAATGTCAAATACTACAAAGTTTAAATTCCGCGGATTTGCAAATCAAATTGCGCATGAGTCCAACACCCCTGCGCAGATCCAATTTGTATCACGTCAGAAGTACAGGATTGCTCTTCCATGTAATAATATAGTTCAGTGGCAGCTCTCAGAAGAAGCTACCGAAGCCAGGAATAAACACTTCAGGCTCTATAGACACAACTTCTCTCGTAAATTTTCACGAGTGCTGTGCAATAGAGACATATTTAACAGGCTTTTATTAACTTCCGATCACTTATTAAGCAGCAGTAGACCACAGCTATGTAAGAAGAGCAAGCCATTTTCTTCTGAAACCATAAGTCTTCTGCTCCCTGAAACGCAATATGTGCGAAGCGAAGCAACTACGAAGAAGAAGAAGATGAAAACGATCAATCAGATTTTCATCATTAATTTTTGATTAGAAAAATGTTTTTTTCTTATTTTATTAAAATACACATAAGAATAATACCTCAAATTTATTAATTTCCACATGATAAATTACATTGAATAATTTTGGGCAGGTTTTTGGTGCAAATACTCCTCTGTGCGGCGAATGAAGTTTGACATTACTAGATTTTCTGGATTACTCGCTGATCTAGGACTTCCAGTTGATTTACTATTCAATATTGATTCGTTATTACATAATTTTTTTAACCCAGTTCAAAACTGTGCTGCGGATAGGAGGATTAGGACGTTAAATTCTCTTCGACACAAACGTTGTACTGAGTGTTAGAGTGATTCAACTGATTTTTGATAAATTGCTCAACTCAAAAAACATATTGTTGTACTGGCCAGGTAGCTATTTTGGCAACTAGTGAATATTAACATTTATCTCCAGACTCTACCATTTACACATAAGACATAATACATAGCGGCTATGTAATAGCAAAGAGCATATAATTGCTCTTTGCTAAATATGTAACTTGTGGCTGATAAAATTTCAACGTCTCGAGTTACTTTTTTCAACTCGCTTAGCTCGTTGAAAAAAACCACTCTCAACGTTGAAATTTTATTTCAACCACTTGTCCCATAATATACTATTAAATAGCTTCATTAGACGATATTGGTTCATAATGATTATTTATTCATTTCAATTTGCTTGTTTTAAATGATGCGTGCAAGTGTAACAGACGTTAAGTCCAGAAAATTACGTTTTTGAGTGAGGAATTGAATTAAACGGACAAAATCAGATAACAACATTTAAACAGCGGAAAACACATATATAAAATGTACCTAATTGCAAAATCCATGTCTGGTTGATTCAAAAATGCATTATGGCGTATTGTAATTTTAAAACGCCCCCGCATTCTTGCATTGAACATTTTGTAAATTATCCATTCTTTTTCGCTTTCTTGCCTTGTAACTGCTGCAGCATGTTAGCTTCGATTATTATTAAAAACCCCCTTGCTAATTACGAGACATTCAAATATTGGCTTCTTAGCGATTTTACACAAAATTCCATTTAGTTTTTTAAAAGAACAGTGTATAGTGACCTAATTTACGTAATTTCAGATATTTTATTGCCCTAAACTTAAAATCAGTAGTTATTATTAAAGATGTTAATAACATTTTGAAATTTGAAGTAAAAATATGAAAACAACCTGAGCAATTTAATTGTCCAGCGTTCACAGTAATCTTCTTATTCGGTGTGTTCAAAAAGAAATTACTTAAGGGTTGGCCCATGGAATATAAAAGTATTGGCAACAGCAAGCTTTAGAATTCATTAACATAATCACTGTTGTTGCTGTCATAAGTTTATATTATACGCTGATATCGCAATTGAAAATTCTAAAAATTGCCATATTCAACCCTTATGTAATTTCTTTTTGAACATATAGTATACAGGTCACTTGAATGTAAAAATGACTTCATTGTTACGTGCTTGAGCAAATGTCTTTTGTTTTTGTATCTAAAATACGAATTCTTATTTCAATCAGCCGTTTTCAACTAGGTTTATCAGTCATCTGTCAACTTTTAACGGTCCCTGATCAACACTAAATTGATATTTTGTTTTAAAATTTCAGAAATTACCTAATACATGTTTAATAACTATTTGTATTACTAGGGCGGAAAATGTATCATTCCCTCCCGCAGATGTGGTTTAGTTCTTCAGAGTTTGCGAGAACCGTACCTAATCAATTTATTGTAATCATGCAAGGGATGAAATGACGTTTTAGTCCAGAGTTATTCATACAACACTTTTACATGTTATGATGAGGGTATCTCTTGTAATCAGCTGCATTCAAGGGGTAAAAAAAAGTATTTTCCAACAGAGCCAACAAAAATGCTGAAGTTGCGCCAATTGGATCGTTCTTCTACAAAATCTAAATAGAAATTTGCTGTCAAACACTTAAGAAATCCAATGCTCCACCCTGTATACTTAGTTAAGTTACATATTTTCGTCATTCAGCCTCCTGTTAAGCGTATTTAATAATAGATTGTTCTACACGTTAAGAAAAGTGAAAGTTTTTCAACGATTAATTTACGAGCGAGTGATGCAAAGGAAGTGGATTGATTTATCACGAACATGGAAAAATCACTTTTATAACATATTCAGCGTGCTATTTTTTCTAATATCATTACAAAATCTAGCCAAAATTAAATTCGACATTTCTTCTTCTTCATATCCGAATTTTTTTTAATTGGTAGTAAAGAACGTCGAAATCGTCAAATAAAATACGAGAAATCGGCAGTGAAGTAATCCATTGTTTTACAACTTTTTGTAGGCGGCTGGGCGATAGGTAAACGTCAATCGACGTCAACGTAACCTATAAAAGTTGGTTGAAATGTTGTTACTTCGCGATTTCTCGATTTAACAAAACAATGTACCCCTGGGCACTGGAAGTTCCATTTCAATCCTTGTGTGGTTTATTTGCTTTGGCCCTTCGGGCCTCGGCAACTAAATACACAATCGTGATAAAAAGCTCAACTTTAGTGGTAACTTATGTGGAAACTAATATAAAAAAATATATAGATTTGAATTTCCAAGTCCCTATACCTTCTTACTGAAGGGACTTTGTACTAAAGTATATTAGGTTTAATCGGTTTATTATAACCTCAGGAATCTATGCCAAATCGGTGTCCCATTTTTTTTTGGGACACCCTGTATAATTGTTATCCTTGAATTTATTTATTTACTTACATCTTACATCAAAAAAAACTAAAAACTTTTGGTTTTGGGAACGGTGCATGTAGCCAGAAGATTTAATTATCAAAAAACCTTCAAGAATGAGAAAGTATTAGGTTACTATAGTTAACAAAACGTAAAAATTAAGCATTTTTAAAAAACGATTACGAATCGACACGACACTAATGATAGTTGCAACTTACAAGAAAATTCTACTAAATACAACTATATGGCAATAATTTTTATTGAAAGTAATTGAAAAAGTAATTGATGTTGTACAATTACAATTATTAAGTAATTGGTAATTGAATTACTATTTCCTGTGAGTAATTGAATCTCTGGTAATTAAATTACTACATTGGGCGGTAATTGGTAATTAGTAATTAATTACTTTTTAAAAGGAATTTGCCCAGCTCTGAATGACGGTATCTGAAAATGGATTTGATTCCTTATTGAAAAATAAATACAATTTAACAAATCTTTAACATTTCACTGTATATCATTCACCAATAAAACTTAGCAGCTTGTATCTCCATTGCCGAAGTATCGCCGTGATGAAAACCGTAATAAATACAGTGAATTATATCTAAGCACAAGAAAACAATAAAGTGAACTTGAAAATGGTGGATGGTGGACATGGTGGTGTCGTTTAGCTTTTCTGTGACACATCACAGAAAAGCTTAATCAGCTCAATCGTGGTTTACAGGGTGAAAATAAAATTATTTCTTTACTATTGAAGAGAAACTAAACATCTATTACGAGCAAATACAGAACCAAGTACTGCATAAATTTCCAACCGTAACAAAAGCTAAACAAGATGGTATTGACATTTCTCGATGAAACTATACAATAATTTCAAATTGTATAGCTGCCTTATCTAAAGAATTTAAGAGAAGATTTTAGGATTTACGAAGTATTCAGAATTGTTTGTTGTTTGTAGAAAATCCCTGGCGCTTAGAAACAGCAATTATTACACAACTAGTTGCATTGTGGTATGATTATGCAAAAGTATTTGACGAATTTATGGAGTTTAAAAACTATACGAATCTGGACGTTATTTGTAAAGAAAAAAGAGCTGAGGGAAAGGAGTATGTGCAATTTTGGAAATTATTGCCTTAAAATACAAGACTGTACAAAAATGTGCCCACCTGCTGCTCAAGTTATTCGCATCAACATAACTTTGTGAACGATCTTATTCCAAAATTAAATATGCTAAGAAGCTATACGGAAATCGGCATACTGATTCTCACCTTGTAGTAATTATTAACCTGATCTGTCTAAAATAGTTAAACGTTTGTCTCAACATCCAATATTAAACTTTTTTTTCAAATAAATGCTTGGATACATTTAAGTTTTGAGTTTTATTCTTTACGCATAACTGGGCTGGAAATGAATGTTTACATCTTAGTTACGACGACCGAAAGTACAACTTTACTCCCGGCGGACCGTAAAGTAATTTGCGGGGCGTAAAATAAAAAAGCGGGCCCTAAAGTAACTTTACGGCTCGCAAATTACTTTACGTCCCGGCACCGTAACTGTGGTAGCAATTTTTGCCATTAAAAAACCCTAAATTTATTCTGTGTTTCTGCCATACAGTTGTGCGTAAAACGTTGTACGTACCTCAGGCCGGAAGTGATTATGCCCTTAGCCAAATAAACGCCCTCCTCTGTCGGGCCTCAAATTTTAGCTGCGGGCGTAATCTTACTCTTCCGGCCTTCTATACGTAAATAACTATTACATTATTACTTCCTTTTACAATAAAGGAAGTATTGGATTCACCCCAAAAATTCGAAATTGGGTTTTCAACAGATCTTCACGTTTTAGAGTCCCCTAAACCCAAAAAACATTTTTTTTCATTGGTCGTCTGTGTGTGTGTGTCTGTGTGTGTGTCTGTGTGTCTGTGTGTCTGTGAACAGAATATCTCAAAAACGAAAAGAGGCATGGGGTTGAAACTTCATATATAAGTTTTGTGTACTATTTAGATGCGACAACAAGCTTTTGAAGAAAATCTCATAACCGGAAGTAGGTGTTTACTCTTGTGATTTTTCAGTTTTTTTCGATTTTTTAAAAAACGCCTGTAACGATTTTTTTCAAACTTCCCATTTTTATTACATTTTTAATGCGTCTTGATGTGAGATAGATGATTTTCTAGTTGAATACTTCTAAAATGGGTTTCTTTTGTTTTCTTTTTAATTTACATTTTTGAATTCAGCTTAAAATTCTAGACAAAATTTGTCTCTTTACCTAACGTTCTATTTTGCACCGTTTTTGTAGAATTTGTAATTTTTTAAATTTTTTGACAAATGCTAAAAAATTTAAAATAAAATTTTTGCCCAATTATAAGATCACTGTAAAAGGAAGTTGTGTGCGTGTATCACACCAGCTTTTTATATTATTCGATATAGTGTACTATGTTACGGCCCGCGTAACATAGCAAACATATGCATGTGGCCCGAGAAGAAAAAAGGTTGAGTATGGCTAGTCTAGAAGAACTTGTAAATGACAAATCACGCGACATTAACACCAAACAACAAGCCCAAGCATTGGCCTTAAAAATTAATAGTTTTAAATTCGTTTGTTCTGTAATTATTTGGCATGATGTTCTGTCTAAAATTAATTCCGTCAGTAAGATGCTTCAAGATGTGAATACAAATCTAAAAGATTGTTCAAATGCGTTAAAAAAAATTAGTAGATTATTTGGAACAGAAAAGAAATGACCACAGTTTTGAAGCGTTTATAGAAGAGGCGAAAATACTTGCTACAGAAGAACTTGATATAGCAACGGAATTTCCCCCAACTAATATAATTCGTCCACGTCGAAAAAAAGACAATTTGATTATGAAACCCCTGATGAACCTATACTTGACCCAAAGTTGAATTGTAAGATTAATTTATATTTTACTATTTTGGATACCGCCAAAGTATCTATACAGGAACGTTTTGAACAATTACAACGTTACAGTAACAATTTCAAAGTGATTTATGAATTTCCTATTATGGACGATAATTCAATGAAAAAAAACTGTACAGATTTATCCTTAAAATTAGAAGACACTGTCAGAAAAGAGGCTGATGTAAACGCCGTAGAATTAAGTGATGAATTAAAAAATTTAAAATTACATTTCCAATCTGCTGAAACACCATCTAAAATTCTACATTGTTACAAATAATTTACTTGCGACTTTCCCAAATACAGCAATTGCCTTAAGACTTCTATTGACTTTACCTGTCTCAGTTGCGTCAGCAGAAATGTCTTTTTCAAAATTAAAAATAATTAAAAACTTTTTACGCTCGGCCATGAAGCAAGAAAGATTGTCAGATCTTTCTATTATATCTATAGAGAGAGACTTGGCAGAAGCAATTGATGTCAAGAACCTTGTGACCACTTTTGCGTCTGTCAAAGCTAGAAAAGCTAAATTCTAAGATATTAAGGGCCGGTTGCAGAAAGCAATGTTAAGTCTGGTGTTAGCTAACATCGCGTCAAAGTGAACAAAATCGCATCAAATTTTGTTTACTAATGTATTAGTTACCATAAGCATTTGAGATTTGATTCGCTTTTGTTCACTTTGACGCGATGTTAGCTAACACCAGATTTAACATTGCTTTCTGCAACCGGCCCTAAACTTTGTATTTGTTTTGTTTTTTTTTTTGTATTTGTACAATTTTATTTTATAGGAGTATTTCTTTTTATTTTATTTTATAAAATTGTTATTAATATTTTTTTTAACGTAAATATATTTTTTAATTGCTTGGAGGGGGGGGGGGGGCGGCTATTTTATTTTTCACGCAGGCGGCCAAGAAGCTAGGAACGGCCCTGGTCTTTCCATTAAATGTATTTCACACACGACAGCACTTTTTGTTGGGGCGCTTGTTACTTCCTTATGCGATAAAGGAAGTAAGTATTGGATTTACCCCAAAAATTCGAAATTGAGTTTTCAACAGATCTTCACGTTTTAGAGTTTCCTGAACCCAAAAAAACATGTTTTTGTTCATTGGTTTGTCTGTCTGCCTGTCTGCGTGTCTGTTAGTCTGTCTGTGAACAGAACATCTCAAAAACGAAAAGAGGTATGGCGTTGAAACTTCATATATATAAGTTTTGTGTACTAAGTAGATGCGACAGCAAGCTTTTGAAGAAAATTGCCTAACCGGAAATATGGTGTTTACTCTTGCGATTTTTAAGTTTTTTCAATTTTTTCAAAAACGGCCCTAAAAATTTTTTTTCAAACTTTACATTTTTAATAAGTATTTATGTGAGATAGTTGATTTCCAGTTGAATACCTCTAAAATGGGTTTCTTTTGTTTTTACTTCCTTTTACAATAAAGGAAGTATTGGATTCACCCAAAAACTTCGAAACTGAGTTTTCAACAGATCTTCACGTTTCAGAGTCTCCTGAATCCAACAAACATGTTTTTGCTCATTGGTCTGTCTGTGTGTGTGTCTATGAACAGAATATCTCAAAAACGAAAGAGATATGGCGTTGAAACTTCATATATAAGTTTTGTGTGCTATATAGATGCGACAGCAAGCTTTTGAAGAAAATCGCATAACCGGAAGTAGGTGTTTACTCTTGTGATTTTTGTGATTGATGTGAGATTATCTAGTTGAATACTTCTAAAATGGGTTTCTTTTGTTTCTTTTTCTATTTTTTTTATAAACTCCGGCTTGGTTTCATAATTTTCATGTCTCGTGCATAAACCTCAACTTTTAGCACTTGTTGCATAAATAGCTATTATAATTCATATTCTTATTTGGGTATTTCGCCACTCTGAAAATTAAAAATATTAAATAAAAACGTTCGTTATTAATATTTTCGTTATTTTACATTTTTAATTTGCAGAGTGGCGAAATACCCAAAATAAGAATATGAATTATGAATTCAAGCCACAAAGAAGTTTGAGCTATTATCTACAACTGTCAAATAATAAGTGCCTTATATATCCAACTCTAAATATAAAAAGCGGCTCATATTACACTAGTAGAATAATTATGAAATATCGTCTTCCACAGATTATTTTTTTAATAAGTGGCCTACATTGTCAATAAATGACATTAACGTCGAGGTTAGCAGGTTAGGTTTTGCGTCAGTTTTAACACCGACTGACGCAAAACCTAACCTGCTAACCTCAAAGTTGACATAGACTTACAGTGCCACCAACATATTCTGTGACTTTACTGACGTTTGAAGAAAAATACATTTCTAACGTGCATAAAACGTCATAAGCATCACGAACGTTAAGGAATTACGGATCTAAGACAATAATTGGAATCGTCGCTTCGCTCCTCCTACAAATCTTCGGTGCGCGAAACGTTAAAAAAAATAAAAAAGCAAAAAATTGCGGTGCAATTTGTTACCTACGTAGTCTAAAAGTGCAAACGAAAATGTTTCAAGAGTGGAAGGATAAAAACGGCATTACGGAAGTAACCGAAGATGTCATAATGGCTTTTATGAGAGTAAAGCTAATTCATATTATGCTTACATTGTCACCACCTTCCTTATGGCCAGAATATTCGATGCTAAAAGACTCTCGAAAGGCCAAAGGAAACAAAATATTGAAATGTTGGGTGCTCTTATTCTTTATTTAAAAAAAAATGTTAGTTATTGTAGTAAAAAATCCAAGCTGTACCAAGGAATGGAAAAGTAGTGTAGTTAGACGGGTTCTGGTATACTTCGATTGGTTTGAAACTTGGCTAGATCTAGCCGGGTGTCAAGGTCACGGGCCTAGCCGGGGTCCGGTTCCCAAATGAATTTTTGGGGCTAAAAGTGTAATTTTGAAATTTTGCAAGATTCCCACGATGAATTTTGAGGATAAAGGTCTAATTTTGGAAATTTTTATAAGATTCTCACGATGAATTTTGGGGCTAAATGTCTAATTTTATTATTTTATTATAGCAGGATGTTATTATCTACCAACTGAACAAAGACTCCCATTGTTTTAAAATCTGCACGATCGCTTAAAAATAATTGGACAATGAAGTCGAACACGCAAAAGGTAAGATTAAAACCAAATTTTAAAATAAAACGGTAAGAATAAGAATTACATTAAATAAAGCCAAGTAAAAGCCATTAGGCCACAACAATATATTAGTAAAAAATACTCTAATTAATAAACATGCTATACACGATACCCAACGGTGAGGGACAGTTTATTTTTCCCGGATAAAAACTTATCTAGATTAGTTAAAAATCAGATGTACAAGAGAAAATCTCGAACTTGTTGAAAAACATTTTGTAACTAAACAATCACATTAGAAATTGTGTAAATGAAGCTAAAATTAGAAGGAGGCGCAGAATTTGCAGACTATAGAAAATACCTGTCCAAACCTGCGGATGTGAGCGTCTGGGAATGTGCAAGGTTGTTAAAAAAACCGGTCTGCTCGGAGGTCTTTGCGAGGGTTTTTGCTCAGGTTTGGCGGGAAATTCAAATTTTGACGGTAAATTTTAAATTATGATCAGGTTTTTGGCAGGAAATCTGGGAATGTGCAAGGTTGCTAATAAATGTATGGTTAAGAAATTTGCTTAAAATTGACTGAAAATTTACGTTTTTAAATAATAATTCGTACAAACTAGGAGTACCTTCATAGTGCACATTTTAAACAATTATATCTGATCTCTTTATATCTAGCTCATCTCCACCAAAATAAAATTGGTTTTTATCAAAATCATATCTAATTCCATACCTCCCTAGATTTGGTTTTTCTATAAGATAATTGCTTACATATTTCCTAGGAAGTTTATCACACTGTTCTAAGAAAGAACCTATAGCTTGCGGCTGAAATTTGTTTGTTATAGTCGTATTAGGATAATCTTTGGCGGATTCACACAATACTTCATCAACCGGTTTTGGTGTAAATAATTCTAGTTTTGGAGGATTTGATATATTGATATATTCATCATCATTATCATCATCCGCGTCATAATCGTATTTAGTTTTTCTTTTAAGATTATATTTATCATCATCATAATTGTATTTAACTTTCTCTTTCTTTTTCAATTTGAAAGGCCTAAATTGTGATGGAGGATTCTCTTTTTATTTATCTCTTTTGCAACACTTTACATTTGTTCTGTAACAAGTTTAAAAAATTTACCAAGGAGATGTTGTTGCACCAACTTATCCTCCTTAAGAGCTCGAACTTTCTGTCTTATAATATTTTTAGTTTTAATAAGTTCTGTTGCTAAATTCGTTTTCATTATTGTCACAAGTATGTAAGCAGTAGACAGGTAGACAGGTAGACAGCCAGCTAGACGGTTAGACAGACTGACAGATTCAAACTAGTTCACACGCTAACAGTTTCTTATCAAATAATAGATATCAGAATTGTTAGATGTATATATACGAATCAAATTCATGGCGATACCGTCCATTCTTTAAATCACTGTTTTTGTCTATTACCAAAAATTCAACAATAAGCGCACATTTCTTTAAATTGTTCGTAAGACATGTCAGTATTAACATGATCTCGGTAGACCTTCTGTAAATTCATATCGTGACTGGTGTATAATATATTTCTAATAATTTTATGCATGTCTATTAGACAAATAAAATACAATTATATTTACAATTGTCGATTTATTACACCGTAGTTCCCATAAAATCGTTACAGAAACATGTCAGGTTCACCAGTGGTCTATTTATTCATCGTTGCAAATTTTCAGACACTGATAATGGAGGCCATTGATCCCCTGATCTTCTGTAGTACTAATTTTGAAAGCGCTAAATTCTGATCTGTTTCAGTATTAATTTCCAATTTCCCTTTTTTTACTTCGTTAATAGTATGGCTGTCTGTCTGCCTGCCTGACTGCCTGCCTGCCTGCCTGCCTGCCTGTCTGTCTACCTGTCTATCAGTCTAGCTGTCAAGTTGTCTAGCTGCCTAGCTGTCTACCTGTCTACCTGTCTACCTGTCTACCTGTCTACCTGTCTACCTGTCTAGCTGTCCACCTGTCCACCTGTCTACCTGTCTACCTGTCTAGCTGTCTACCTTTCTAAGCAGTGCGTTCGAACCTATATTAATACAATCGAATCTAAAATTTGGTTCTTATGTAAAATAAAACAATATGCAATTAAATGGTACTGTTGCTAATAGCGGTATAGAAATATTCAAAATTTTTAACTCAGTTTACACTCCGAACTGTAACCTGTAAATCTCTACATCATAATAATATTTCTTTAGGTACTTGCTTAATGCTAAAGTGGGGGCTGCTGTCCTTCTGTACATAAATCCAACAACAAAAGCGAAATAAATAACTATCGACCCAATTTCGAGACTGTGTATGAATAAAGTACAGGAAAAAACACTTAATATTTACATTCGGTGCTTACAAACAGTGTCTGTAAATTTTCAGTCAATTTTAAGCAAATTTCTTAACCATACATTTATTAGCAAACTTGCACATTCCCAGATTTCCCGCCAAAAGCCTGATCATAATTTAAAATTTACCTTCAAAATAATGCGCAGAATTTGAATTTCCCGCCAAAACCTACGCAGAATTTAAATTTCCCGCCAAACCTGCGCAAAAAGCCTCGCGCAGACCTCCGCGCAGATCCCCGCGCAGACCCCCGCGCAGACCCCCTAGCAGACCCGCGCAGACCTACGCAAAAACCTCCGCGCAGACCCTCGCGCAGACCTACGCAGAAACTCCAGACAACAATCACATCTGGTTTTTTAACAACTTTGCACATTCCCAGAGGCTCACATCCGCAGGTCTGGACAGGTATTTTCTATAGTCTGCAAATTCTGCGCCTCCTTCTAATTTTAGCTTTATTTACACAATTTCTAATGTGATCGTTTAGTTACAAAATGTTTTTAAAGAAGTTTGAGATTATCTCTTGTACATCTAATTTTTAACTAATCTAAATAAGTTTTTATCCGGCAAAAATTAACTGTCCCTCACCATTGGGTATCGTGTCTAGCATGTTTATTAATTAGAGTATTTTTTTACTAATATATTGTTGTGGCCTAATGGCTTTTACTTGGCTTTATTTAATGTAATTCTTATTCTCACAATGTTATTTTAAAATTTTGATTTTAATCTTACCTTTTGCGTACAGTCTTTAGCATGTAATTTTAATTAATATTACTGTCTGTTATCTTCTATAGTCTTCTATTCGTCAGATATCTCTGCTACAACTATGCTCGTTGCAACCAAAAACTGGACTATTTACGAATGATTTACAATTACCGTTGTAAGAAACCGAAATTAATATGATAAAACTAAACCACCACTCCTTTTAGGAACAATATTTTAAGCTGCTTTTTATTTTTGTAGGTATTGAATGCTTTATCATTTAATGATAATATGTACCGTACCCAAGCATTGTGTTTATTATGTGTTAAAACCATTAAGTATTTATAAACCTTGAGTTTTTTAAAATAAGTTGCATTATCTGCTAATATTTTCTTTGATTTTACAAATTCTATAAAATATTCATTTACATTTTTCAAAACATTTTGAGTGTTGCATCTTTTAGCTGGAAATTAATCTCACATATTTCGTAAATATACTACCATAACATTCTTAAAGCCAAGGTGCTAACACAAAAACAAAGAAGGTGTTTGTTTTGCGAGGTTGGCATGTGGAAGTTGCTGAAGCAGATAAACTGAAAAATGCTAGGTGGTACACACGATTCTTTTATCGCCCTGTTTTGTATTATAAAATTCTGCTATTTAAGACTCCACTATACTTATGTGTGTTAGCTTCCTACCAGAGTTTACTGCTGGAATTATACAAGGTGCCCCAAAAAGGAGTGGTAACTTTTCCAAATTATCTCAACAGATGTCGCTTTATCTAAAGTAAAATTAATTTACGAAATATGGCAACATAGCGACACAAATACTTATAATTTTTAAAATAAGTTGGTATCACTTAACAATTCAGCAACTGGGGTTAAGTAAGTCATGAGATTTGTCATATCATATTTATAGGTTATAACGAATTATTAATGTCAAATTTTATGAGTTTAATTTGAGTGAAATACAAAATTAACCAAACTTATAGTAAGTAACAAATCAATATAGGAATTATAGCAGGTTTTCGAATTGGAGGCCTTGTTGTTCAATACAAAGTCCAACACGATCTTCTACGCTTCTGCAAATGTTTGTACACATTTCTGGTGTAAACGTTTCAAACGCCTGTCGTATAAATTCCATTAATGTTGGAATGTCGGAATGCATGGGTCCACTATATACCAAGTCACGAATGCGCCCCCATACCGCAAAATCTGGTGGTGTTAAGTCACAACTTCTTGGTGGCCATTCTAGTGGTCCTCTTCGTCCAATCCAAGCAAGAGGAAACTGCTCATTTAAAAAGTCACGCACATATACCGCATAGTGTGGGGGGGCGCCGTCCTGTTGGAAAATCACATCCACAGGGCAGCGTTCCCGAATTGCGGGTAAAATTTGTTCTTGCAGTAGGGTTAAATAAACATCACCGGTAATGCTTTCCTCGATAAAAAAGGGCCCAATAATCCCTCCGCTGAAAATACCCGCCCAAACGTTAATACCGGGTGAGCGAAAGTTTCTCTCAATGGTAGGATGTTCATTTTCGTCTGAGTAATAAACACAATTGTGCCTATTTACCATCCCATTAAGGTGGAACCTGGCTTCATCCGTCCATAAAATGCGATCCAACAACTGAGCATGTTCGTCTGCTACCATGTCCAAGAAAGCGTTACATAATTCGAGCCTTCGGTCGGGATCATCTTCATTCAAGGCATGAATTAGCCGAGGTCTATAACATTTTAAACCAATGTCTTTAATTAGCCGTGATACCGAACCCTTAGAAATTTGGAACTGGCGAACTAATCGCCGTTGAGACGTGGTGGGCTCGTCTAGCAGATGTTGGTGGATCTCTGCCGCATTTTCAACCGTTCGCACTGATCTTCTCCGGCCACTATTCCTCTTGCACTGATCCGTCACTTCACCAGTTCTTTCAAATTTGTCCATTAATTTCAAAATCGAATTCTTACTTGGCGCTTGTCTTCCATATACTTGCCCCCACTTCTGTTGTACAAGTATTGCAGCCATACTATCTGTTCGGTTAATTTTGTATTGGTAGAACCACTTTACTACAACAATTCGTTCCTGCAATTCCATAATCTTGACAGGTAATATTATGTGACATTTACAAATTTATCACCATATCGTTGAAATTCAAATGTTGCAACATTTATTTTTCTTTGTTCTTAATGAATAATAAGTGACATCTGTTGAGATAATTTGGAAAAGTTACCACTCCTTTTTGGGGCACCTTGTATATGTGTGTAAGATTGACTAAACTACATCAAACTTTTAACCTGCTGACTGAAGAGTATTTTTACTAATATATTGCTTTATTTGGTTTAATTTAATTTAATTCTTATTAACTATAATACTAGATATAGAACAATTGTATTTACTACGTATAACAACTTTGCTAATAATATTTGATAAATACTTAGTTTTTAGTTAATTTTAGAATAATATTACTGGCTGTTTACAAAATTTTATTATTATCTAATTTAAGATTCAGTTTTTATTAACACTGTAAATAGCAGTAAGCTCCGGTTCTCTAAAAGGAGCGTGGGTTCGAACCCCACACCTGGCAATTATTTTTTGTTTGTCTAATAGACATCAGTACTTGACAAATTTATTTCAAGATAATTTTTGCTGATTATCGTCGCAAATTTCTCCAGACACTGATAATGAGGATCATTAACTGCATCAGCAAAAATTCCCAAACAAAGGCTCCATTCAATTTAGCAATTTTTCTCAAACAATGGGTTTTATTGTTTAATTTTTACCAGTCTTGCACATTTCTCAAACATGTTTGGACAAGTCTAAAGCTCTAGACAATAACATCCGGTTTATCTGATAATGGAGGTCATTAACTGTATCAGCAGAAATTCCTCCAGACAAGAAAGACTTCATTGCCCAATTATTTTTAAGCGATCGTGTAGATTTTAAAACAATGGGCGTCATTGTTCAATTGGTAGATAATAACATCCTGCTATAATAAAATAATGAAATTAGACATTTAGCCCCAAAATTCATCGTGAGAATCTTGTAAAAATTTCAAAATTAGACTTTTAGCTCCAAAAATTCATTTGGAAACCGGACCCCGGCTAGGTCGTGGCCTTGACCCCAGCTAGGTCCGTGACCTTGACCCCCGGTTAAACCTAGCCAAGTTTCAAACCAATCGAAGTGTCCCAGAACCCGTCTAACTACACTACTTGGAAACATACACTTTTTCGTATGCACTTTGAGACTTCGTAGGTAACAAATTTCACCGCAATTCTTTGCTTTTTTTCTTATTTTTTTAACGTTTTCGCGTATCGAAGACAATTGTTTGTAGGAGGAGCGAAGAGACGACTCCAATTATTGTCTGAGATCGATAATTCCTTAACGATCGCAATGCTTATGGCGTTTTTTTGCACTATAGAAATGTATTTTTCTTCAAAGAGTTAGTAAAATGTAACATTATACATACCACAGAATAATTTGTTGGTGGTACTGTAAGTCAACGTCAAATTTGAAATTAGCAGGTTAGGCATTGCGTCAGTCTGTGTCAAAACCGTTCTAGAATGGTAAGCATCACTTACTGATTTGACAACAAACGCGGTAACTAAGTAAAATCGTTCTATCGTGCAAAAATTATTTTCATTTCAAAGTTTCTTGATATCACCATAGTACCCACTCAAAATTTGTTAATATTACCATACTACGCACAGCAATCTTCGAATTTTGTGTATTGTGACGCGTCTCAAATAATAAGTTATTAAATTTTCTAATAATATATTAGTGAGAAAAAATTTCTGGTATTAGAAAAAATCTCGAAGACAACTCGTGTTTTATAGTTTAAAAATCTGGTTCTATCAAATCCTCGGCTCACTTCGTTTGCTCGGATTTGAACTACGACTTTGATTTTTAAACCTTCTATAAAACACTATTATAAGATAGTATGCCCAGCGATTTTCTCCATTACTGAACTAATTTTTTCTAAAATTTGAGCATTTACTTATTAGTTTACCTTTTACATTGTTGCATGAATTCTGAAAATGGTTAATTCATGCCAAAGATTTATAGTTATTCCTCGTGTTTCAAATTGCGTTAGCGTAATTCGTGTCGAACGCAAAAACTTGTCATTTGTCGTAAGTAAAACGGCACAAAATTGAAATACTCTCATTTTCAAATAAAATGCTTACACTTCGGAGATTGAAAACATACCATATCTGATATACTTAACACATTTCAATTCGATTTTATTTTACTCATAAAGAGCATATGAAAACGCGTTTTTAATAACATGGGGTCAGCGTTGCTTTAATGTGAAATTAAATCTGTAAGAAAATTAAGTACCTAACCAATGATTTTTGCTTCATTTGTTTGGTTGGTTGGTCGAGGTCACTTTGTATCTGTCGTTTTAGTTTTCGTTGCTGATTGATCGAGGTCCTGAAAAAAATTGTACGCATAATTGAGTGTTGGAATCAGCTCGAGAAGGGGGATACAAATTAAGATTTTTTCGCTGTGGGTCAATTTTAGAATAAAATGGGGAAGAAAGGATTTTTCGAAATTTCACCCCTAAGAGGGCGAAAAGGGGGAAACTGTGTGTTCAGGAATTCCTGAATATATCTTAAACCCGATAAGATATCAATTTGATATTTGCTTGCTAAGGTTTTCAATACAAATCTCTAAAAATGCATTTCAGCATTTTTCTTAATCAACCCCTAAAGATGCAAATCTGGATTAGGGGTGAATTATAGAACCCTTCATATCTTCTGTGTTTGTTGAGTTAGAACATTCTTTTTTGTCATATACATGTCGTTTTAAAATATTTAGAGAGGAGTTTAAGAGTTTTTTTTTAAATTTAACCCTTAAGCTAAAAAGGAAAACTGTAAAAGGCTAGGGGGTTAAAATTTTGATTTTTTCACAGTTAGTCCATATCAGAATAAAATGAGGTAGAAAGAATTTTTTCGAAATTCCACCCCTAAAGAAGTGAACTGTGATTTCGTGAACTCCTCAATATTTTTTAAACCCGATAAGATATAGATTTGGTGTTTGCTTGCAAAGGTTTTCAATACAAATGTCTAAAAACTTATTTTGGGATTTGGCCCTAATCACCCTCTAAAGGTGCGAATACGAATATGCATTCGGGGTGAATTATAGAACCCATTGCAGCTCCCGTGTTGAGTTAGAACATTCTTTTTTGGCATTTAAACGCATTTTTATAGTATTTAGAAAGGGGTTTAAGGGTTTTCTGAAATTTCACTCCTAAAGGGACAAAAAAATTGAAAAGGGGTAGGCGGTTTACATTTTTGATATTTTTCGCTGTGGGTCCATTTTAGAATAAAATGAGGTAGAAAGGATTTTGCGGAATTCTACCCCTAAGGGCGTGAAAAGATAAACTGTGTTTTCACGAATTCCTCAATTCTCTCAACCCCTAAAGGTGCGAATATGCATTCGGGGAAAATTATAGACCCCATTGTATCTCCTGTGTTTATTGTTTCGGGACAACGTATCTGTGATCTGTGTCTTTAAAATATTTCAGTGATTTAATTTCACTGCTAAAGCAGTAAAATGGGGGTAAAAGTAAAAAAAATAAGAGGTTAAAGTTACTGATTTTTTCGCTGTGAGACCAGTTAAGAATAAAACGGGAGGATTTCCGAGATTCCACGTTTTGGTAAGTGGTAGAAACTTATATCTTGCTATAATTTATGAATACATTTAGTTTGTTCATATATTATATAAATTTAACTCCCATTCTTATACTGCAACTATATTTATAAATTTAAAAAAATTCCATAGCCATACTAGATGAGATTAATTTTTGATCATACTTGATTAGGTTCTAACATTAGTTTCGATTTTCACCGAGTCTCAATCTAGATTCTGTAACCTGTATTTAACCACGCGCAACTTTGAATTAGTACTATCTCTTTGAAGTAAAAGTGCTTGATTTCCATCTAGAAAGACTGAGCTTTTCGATGGTATAATAACCATTTAAAAATATTAATGACTTACAAATATACGCGGCCATAATGTTTATACCGTTTCTTCTGGCCCACTGTGTATTTTAAATTCACTCTTGCCCACAGTCCCAGAGCCCACAGAACATCTCCAATCTCCAGAGCCGGTCCTGGATGTAAACTTTAAAGTGTTGTGGAACGAACAACGAATTGCCGCCTTTACTTACCGCTATAAAATTAAAATAAATTAGGGTAAGTAATAAGAAATGTCTCGAGAAACAGCTTATTGTTGTACTGTAGCAAATTTTCAGGCAATAATTAACCGTCAACATCTCTATCGCTAAAAACTGGACATACTGAAATCTTTTCATAGGTGTTAGGTTAGGTTACAAATCTTTAAACCATGGCAGAAAAACTAGAAGACTTCAATTTGCCAAATAGCGTTGTACAAAGAATAATAAAGGAGGCCATTGTCGACAACATCAACATCGGCAAGGATGCACGTGTGGCATTGGCACGCGCGGCTGCTGTATTCGTTCTCTACATCACGTCGCACTCCTCACAAATGGCACAGAGAGTAAATCGAAAGACTTTAATAGGCCAGGACGTTTTCGATGCCTTGAGCAGTTTGGAGTTCGACGAGCTAATAGAGCCTCTAAAGGATAGTTTAAATGGTAAGACCGTAAAATGCTGTAGAAGAAATGTATGAATTGGGATTTGTAGAGTATAAGGATGGTCAGAAAAAGAAGGGCAAGACAGACAAATCTAAAACGACAGATGAGGAGGTACAAGAAGATGCTGCGGAAGAGAACGATGAAGAGATGGAGGATGATAATGAAGTTGATTGAACCAGTTTTATTAATATTCTAATTTCTTATCTAGGTCCAATTTTTTTTGTAAAATATGAAATGCGTATTAATCATTATTGTCGTTTTCATAATTAAAATAATTTTACAAAAAACCTTATTGAAGTATGTCAAAGACGCAGTTTACTAGAAAGCCAGCTGAAAAAGTAAAGCGAAGCGGTGTAGTGAGGTGCACTTGCATTTATTTTCTAAATGTCTTAACATAGTTGCGAAGAAATGCAGACTTTGTCTTATTCTGTCGAGCAATCATACTTATTATAAATAAAATTTATTAAAATGATGAGTCATACTTTTTCACGAATTAATTTTTTTGTATAGTAATCGCTTGTAACTCGAAAATTGATCGAAAAAGGACTTCATAATTTATAACTGGCAAATTTATATTTCACAATTAAAGAAAAATTTAAACAGCTAATATTAATTGTTCATGTTTTGTGTCCATTCTCATAACCTCTAAGTCGCGTCCTCTTACAATAACGATTTTTTAATTTGTGTTTTTGATTATTAAATTACTTATTTTGGAAATTTTGAAAAATAAAAATACTTTTTTGTAGTAGGTATTCAGAAAACGAGAAATATAGGTACTTATGCAAACTAATGCTCAATATGGGCTTTTATAAAAATTAAAAATTTAACTTAATGCTGGAATGAACGCGTGTTGTTTAAAAACGAGCGGCCGCAAAATTAGACCTGTATTTTTTATATACCTGTCACATAGCCGGTCTGTGGTCTTAAATCATACAGAAGTGAGATTTATTGACCGGTGTGCTTTGAGTGAAGTCCTGGTTTTGGAATAAACACTACCTTAACTTCCCTCCACGCTTGTGATACCTATTTAAGTGTGATGCATGTCCTAAAAATCTTGGAATAGGTGACCAGTTGTCAAATTAATAGGGCTGGTAGAATACCACCTAGTTTTGGAGATTTAAAAGATTTTAAATAGGCCAACTTTTACTTCATTCACGACCCGAGCTGGTACACCCTTGTCCTCGTCGAAAGGAGTTGGGGTAGCGTAATCGGGGCGTTATGAAGGAGGGAGAGCAGCCTGGAAAATAGGTTTTCATTAGCAGATAGTTTGTCTCAGTAAGGTTAGTCGTAAAAGTACCATCCTTACGTTTGAGACAGTCGAGTTGCTAGAAAGAGTCTTGACTAAAAAGCTGTATTGGTGATTTCAACTCCACTACAGAAATTCCTACATGAGGATCTTTATTTCTTGCGAATTCCTCGTTGTCCGACATGGAATCTACCTGCTAGTCGGTTATTTTATCTGAAACGCTTTACTGAAGATGGGGTGATCTCAATCACTGTTTGATACTGTGAGATAACAAAAGGGGGCTTCCCACCCTGTTTAAAATGTTCTTAATTAGTAGGTACTCAACAGAAATTCAATGAGGTTCTTTTTGTTCCCTCCACAGAATTCCACTAAATCCATCAACTCCTTGCTAAGAGGGTGGTTGTGGTGAGTCGGAAGTGAGATAACATGATGCCAAAATCACATCACTGTTGTAAGATATGATGAGCGAAATTGCTGCAAGAAAATGGTTTTTAATTGACCTGGAACAAAAATACATGTTTATCTGATGAAGTACCTGCGTAAGTTCTTTGAAGATTGCTACTCAAACCAGCTATCGTAAATTTTACAATTCAGGGTAGCAGTTGCCACCCGACAGTGTTTCAGATACACCTGAATTAGTGAGTATGGGTGAGCTCACCAACACTTTCAAGCAAAACAGATCTGTTCCTCCTCGTTGTTCATCGTATGAGTCTGACTCACTTCTCGTTGGCCAGAAGGTGGACGGCTTCAGCTGCTCTGATGCTGCATCACTGATTTAGTGAAATTCGATGTTGAGAGCAGAGAAAAGGTAGTTTAACTTACCGCCTTTTGTTTTCAAAATGGCTGCATTATCAGTGTGAACGCCAAAAACGAGTAGCTCCTTTCTGGGGGTATCATGGAAGATGCACCATCGGTTTATGTTAACCT
The DNA here is from genome assembly GCA_940337035.1 of Agriotes lineatus. Lineage (NCBI taxonomy): Eukaryota > Metazoa > Arthropoda > Insecta > Coleoptera > Elateridae > Agriotes > Agriotes lineatus. The sequence continues at coordinate 119,977,939 of OW679202.1, forward strand.
CTGGGTGATAAATATTTAGCCTTTGCACAACAATTCCTGTTTTTTCAAATATCCTTGGGCTTCACAATGATGCCTAAACCAGCTGTTATGGTTTGTCGACTTGAACTACCTTCAATTTGGCCTCAGACCATAGTTGTAATAGTTTATCTACTTCGCCTTTCAACCAGTTCATTTCCACAGGTGATCCTAAAGATCACGCTTGCTTGATGCCAGTTATTGAAGAAGTGAGGGTTAGTACCTGGTGACAGGGAGAATAGATAATTATCTAAGCTCTTTGTCAGAGGTGCTCATTTACAAGTCCTTCTTGTTGTGGGTAATTTTTCACAGTGGGCTGGAAGCAAAGCCGTTTTTGTATCCACAGCCTTTTGCTTTTGGGATGGTTTTTTCTTCATAGAGTTGCCCTTTGGAGACTTTCCACTATCCATCAGATCTGACACTCTTCTGTTCGTCAGATACTTTTTGCTAAGTGAATTTCTCGTATGGTGAACCACAACTGTCGATCCCTTTGTTTTGTAAGTTCATGGTGCCATGGAGTTGAAAAGTAATTCAAAAGGACTTTAATATCATCGTAGCTTTAATTATGAGCCATGAATGTACACCTGCATTGCAAACTCGATCAATATAGTTACTTCTTGAGGGGTTTCACCAATCAAACGTTATCAAATAAGTAGTTTGTCATAGTCAACCAATCGAGTGCAATCATCTGATCTTCCCTACCCTTTCGTCCCGAGTTCGAGCTCAAACGGAGCGTTAGTCTTCAAGTTTAGTTTTACAGTTGAGAATTAAAAAAGATACTTGAAACTGTTGTGACGTGTTTTGCAGTCCCGCGCATATAGTCCCGCGTCTGAGGCAGCATAGTATTTTATATTAGCCGTTTATCTACACTCTCTCGTAACAAGTTGTAAAAGTTGGCTAAAATACCTTGGTGCAGAAGGAAGTATCTTGCCGAAGTAATTATGTAGACAGTTCCGCGTCGGGGTGTTAGCCTGAGGGTTATGTTGTGGCCGTGAGATTTCTTACCGAACACAAGTCTTCAAATCGCATTTAATGCTAAATTAGCAATTAAGGAAGTGCGTTTAACGGCAACTCCCGATTCACGTACCACACATTATGCTCTCTTCTTAGGAATATCAACAGCGTCCCCCCTGGTCAACATACCCCGGTGCGTGAGGTTCTTCCATTTCTGCATCTACCGGATTTCTCTTGAGTTGCTCCACAGAGATTGAAGGTGATTGACAGTGACGCGGGTGTGACGGCCGAGCTTGCCGACGAATTGCGAGTGAGAAGCCGCTAAAGTTTCTAGAAGGTATTGTACTGTAGTAATTAAGTGCTCATCCCGATTTTACTGTGAAAGTGTAAAGTCAACCAAATAGTGGCGCGCGTTTTAATAACACCGTATAGAGCCACAGTGAGTCAAACTTTAATTCTTGTCGAGCAATAAGTAGCTTAAATTTAGATATTTGAGGAGTCTGTAATTGCGTTTAGCAGTATGTAAACCCCTATGACGTCATATAGATGTAGGGACAATAATTGTTTAACGTTTAGTGTACCTGCACATATTCAGATTCAAGATAATTACCTAGCTTAAACTAGGCTTTACTTTTATTTTATGGTATTTGTTACGTCCCTCTAACAGTAAGTAGGAAAAAAGCAAAGGCAGCCGACTTCTCAGCCAGAGCTGCTCGTGGGTTCAACAAGACTAATATTAAGCTGAAAAAAATATTGGCGCAAGTAGCAAGTAACCCAAGCACTTTGCAAGTAAGAGGTACACATCAAAGGCACTGCTAACCAATACTTAACTGACAACTATGCAGATCGCCCCACTTAACCTCAACAAGCAAAAAGATACAGAGCAGGTACGGGGTTTTAGACAGCAGGGTTCTGTGTAATGTGACGTCAAAAATCGATACTCTTGTCTGCGCCTGCATGTTACAGGTTGTAAATCGCCTCACCTCGACCCGGCGGGGTGGCCCGCCTCACTTTTGTGTTTCCAAATCACAGGCCTCAGCTTCACCTCTGTACTAGAACCCGTGCAGGGATTTCACCAATCCTACCCTTCTTTCCGAGTCGAAATGATACGAAACGCGAGTTTTTAAAAGTTAATTACAAAACCATCACAAGCAGTATCAGCCGATCGCTTGTCAAAGTTAACGGAAGCGTAAATTCGTGTCGGGGCGATGACCATTCCTAAGGGTTAAGTTGTGTGTGAGTTTTCGGGAATTTCCTTATCGGAAGACGTCTTTAAATCGGTGTGAGGGAATTAACCCAGAAATTTCATCGTGCCCAAAGTTTATTAGGAGAAAAGTGTTTGCCGAGCTTTCGTTGTATTGCACGCATCCCCCTCATCTTGACGATTTTACACCACTTCCCTGAATGGAAATCATCCCCTTGCTCGTTGAACCTCTTCTTACGTTGCTACCGATTTCTCCCGAATTGATCTGCAAGCTACAAGAGGTTTTTCAACTACTAGCGAGAGTACGACGGAAAATGAGTGTTGCCCGACGGATCACTAAGGAATGGCAGCAGTCACCAGAATCCTAGGCAGGTACTGTGGTTGTAGTAATTAATCGCTGATTCCAGTTCTACAGTCTAAAGTGTTTGTGATCAGTTGAATCGACAGTGACTCATAATTCGCAGATTTTGACTTTCAGGTGTAGACAAGATACATATACGTAAATATTTTGACAAGAGTCAATAGCTACTTCTAGCAATACGTGTACCACATATGACGTCATATAGGAATAGGGACAAACTTTGACCATTTAATTTATGTTTGTTATATACTTAAAGTCAATAGAGACAGGTTAAACTAACCTTTGCTTTTTATTGTGGTTGCATGCGACATTCCATTTATGTTTCCTTTGTGAAGGGTTTTAGCGGCCTGCAGAAGAAAAGCAGAAAGGTACGTCCGTGGAGACGCCAAGGTGGACCGTCGCACGCCACTGTGAATAAGCAGAAGACTGTTCCCCATTTCAGGCATCAAGGGAAAAGGTTCTAGAGATCTAAAGTGTGTGGCGCCCTTTTTAACATTATTAACTAATTTACCAAGACGTTGCCCTAACTTAACGCCTATCGAGTCAAACCACCCCCTTCCCGGCGAGCTGCTGGCAAAACATTTGTAACATAGTTAGGGAACATACGTATACAGATTGGTGGTGGATAATGTGAAAATAGGTAATCAAATGAGTTAGAATATAGTTTATGGGCTCTGTATGTATTAGACAGAAATAGATATGATTTAAAATAAAAATCCGAGGATTCAGTGTTTTCTAAAAACAAAACACCTCGATTCGGCAGATACTAGATGTTAAGCGCATATAAGTCTATTTCTGTCTAATGCATACAAAGCCCATATAATAATAATAATAATAATAATAATAGTCTTTTATTCATAGATATGAATATATTAATAATAAAATAAACAAACTTGGATGACCTACACTGGTTTTAAATCTCAACCAATAAGATAAAGCTGGAACTCGTAATTATACAAGACATTTTCTATGAACATTTACAAGAATAAAAATTGACGTGATACAGTAAATGCCCTGTTTTGTTTTCCATGTGCTCTGTTGTATTGTGAAGAAATTGACAAAACCTGGTCAAGATTAGGTTTTAAAGATCTCAAACATTTACATCATATGATAAAAAAACACGAACTTTCTGCACGTCATATGAATTGTTGCACAGAATTTGCTTTACTTATTGGGTTCTGTAAATATTGCAGTTTAGTTAAATTCAGTTTATAGACAAAATATAATCAAACATAATGAGCAGATGACTAAAAACAAGTACAGCTGATTGCAAATAAAAGTGGGACGAGTCTTGAGACTACTTTTTGCGTTTTTAATAACGTGTGAAACTTTCTCTAACTTATATTTCCGTAGGTGAATACATAAAATATTATTAAAGATAGAAGCATAAGAAAAGGAATATAATTACGAGTATTTAATATGTTATTGTACTTCATATTACAATATTACATATTAGCTGTCCCAGTTTTATTTGCAATCAGCTGTACATATTAAAGAGAATATATTTGGATTAAAATAATATCACCAGAACGAAGGCGAGTCGTTAATTATAACTTTTTGTTTAGTTACTCTTAAAAATAAGACCCCCAAATACAATTATCACGAGCGGCCACTGATTGAAGAGATAAAAACCAGTAGAAAGTTTTAGAGGTATAGTACAGTAACATAGTCGTTTTATCTTAAAAAAATTGGCTGCGGCGATTCCACTTGCGCAGTGGTTTAGGGTCATTAGACGAGTGTAGAACCAAACAGCCGTGCCCCCACCCTCTGCCAAACAGCCGCCATCTTGAAAACATTTTGAAATCGATTTTTCTCGCGATCCATTGGTCGCACAGAAAGTTATTGAACAAAAAATGTTGGAAATAAAATTCTACACATTTTTGGTTATTGCTGCGATACCGAGAAGTTGGTATTGTGAACGGTAGAAGGCGACAGTTACCAAAAATTGTTTTTTTCCATGCGTGAAAAGCGATAAACCTTTTTCCCAGGAACACCTGCTGTTCTAAACGTGTTAAAACTTGTATTTCATTGCATTCTACAAATCAGTTCGGAGTAAAACTTCATGGAAAAAGGTTCTATTCCGTTCATACAAAATTCCCGATTACTATGTACTATTTTGTTTGCAGAGAAGAAGTCGGCGAGGATCAAAACCCTGTGACTGCGCGAGGTAGAGATTCTCTTATTAAGGTCAGTGTGATAAGAGAAGATTCTGAGAACGAAAAGTATTTAGAAGATCGGAATATTATTGTTGTTTTACCTCCCAAAAGAGAAACGGCTGATTATACCTACATTTCCCACGCTACGGACTTTGAAGGGTTGTAACTCGGAGACTATTTAAAGCAATTACATTATTAAAATAGATTTGTGCACATTTTTTCAAGCACTACAACTTTCACATTCCCAATTTTCCGAAAAAACCACCCCCACAGCGTTAGTTACCGTTCGAAATACCAACTTCTCGGTATCGCGGCAATAACAAAAAATGGGTAGAATTTTATTATAAAATTGTTGGTTCAATAACTTTCTGCGCGATCAATGGATTGCGAGAAAAAACGATTTAAAAATGTTTTCAAGATGGCGGCTCTTTGGCAGGGGGTGGGAGCACGGCTTTTTGGTTCTAAACTTGTCTAATGACCCTAAACCACTGGGCAAGAGGAATCGCCGCGGCCAATTTTTAAGGTGACGGGGTATTTTCCGACAATTTCACTGTACTAGTATTGTTTTGTGGTTTTAGATAAAGCCATGTACTTGATAGAATCGTATTTTAGTATTGTTCCCCGGTGTTTTTTAATTTTTTATCGTTACCTTAATGACTTTCTCCTAGTCAAGTTCTATTCTCTCTTGAGTAAGTATAACTTCGTCTTCAATTTGGTTGTAAATACTAATTTATTGACTGGTTCTTTCTTTCCAGCCCATGCTTCTATTACATCCCTTATCCCTTTTCATATTATTCTTGATTTTATGTGAATTATAACTATATATTTTTGACTTGTCACATTCCCTCTTAATTACAAGCACCGCTTGCCTGGAGGATGACGCGATTGGTCTAACAAAGATTGCCATGTGACTCGTACAGATGATTGTAGGTTATTTCTTTTCATTGTGACAGTGGTGCATAATTTTTGAAATAAAGGTATTTTTAGATATTTGAAATCAGTGATAAAAATTATTTATGACAGTATGCTCAACGAAAAATGTTGGAACTTACTATTTTTTTATTAATTTTTTTGCCTAAATTATGCCACGTTGCCGTGACTTACGCAAAATCACTAAGAATCGAAGAAGAAATGCAAAAAGTCCTCACGGACGAATTACCGCACCAAACGTACTAAAACAATTGGAAATTATGTTTTTAAATAGCAGATATATTTTTGAATTATATTTTGGAAATTTTGTAAAAGCTACTTTTAAACGAAACGGTGAATATGGTACATTGTTTGAAATCGCTTACCTATATTGCAGTTCCCAACTGCTCAATGAAACTCATATTGTTCCATTAAAAAAATCAGTTTCAATTGTTTTAGCACGTTTGGTGCGATAATTCGGCCATGAAGAATATTTAGAGCCAAGTGGAGTATGTTTTGCATTTCTTGTACGATAGTCAGTAATTTTGCGTAAGTCATAACCTACTTTGGCTAAATATTGTTATTTTTATTTAAAAAATAATAAGTTCCAAAATTTTAATTTAAGGATATTATCACAAAGAATTTAGCACTGATTTCAAACATCTAAAAATATATGAGATGTTCCATGTTAAAAAGCCAAAGTCGTGTCCCAGTACGCAAAAATAGAAGGCCGTGATTTAAAATGGTTTTTTTAATATCTTTATTATCAACGAAGTTATGAGCGAACGAATATCTCTATTATTTTTGATTAGCTAGAAAGCAATATATCATTAGTCAAGTTCATCGAGACTAACGTAGCCATCAACACCAGTCATCGGTATGTCAGTTTCACTTCCGATTTTACAGGAAATTATATCAACTCCGCTTAGATCGACGACTAACTTGGAGAACCCATATCCTTAACAAACGCAAACAACTGGGACTCGTTTTCAGAAAGTACAATTGGATGTTAGGAAGGAGGTCTAAACTATCATTAGAGAATAAATTGTTATTATACAAGGTCGTGTTAAAACCGATATGGACTTATGGTCTTTCTCTATGGGGAACCGCGAGCAACTCCAACCTAGCCATCATTGAAAGGTTTCAAAATAAAGTTTTGCGTACTATAGTTAGTGCTCCGTGGTATGTACCAAACAAAGTAATCCTAAGTGATATGTGCATTCCCACTGTGGCAGAAGAAATGCACAACACTACTAAAAAATACAAAGATCGACTGTTTGTGCATCCTAACCTATTAGTTAACACTTTAATGGACGATCCCGAAAAAACAAAACGCTTGAAGCGATTTAAACCTAATGAACTGTCAACACGTTTTACATTTTAGATCTCTGCTGTAACTTAATCCTAATCATAATTTTAATTCTAATTTTAAGCTAGTTCTAACAATAAGTTTAATAAGTTTAACTTTCCTACTTCTTTTCAACATTCAAATTACTCACTTGTAACTGGTGAAATTCGAAATGGAGTGACTCATTGGAGCTCTACTTCACAAGTCCAGGAGCAACTGACGGCCCTAGGTGCCGTTTGTACCTGCTATTGATACATGTCACACAAAGTACTTGTTGTCCATTGTAAATTGGATAGATTGTATACCAATGGAGATAATAAAAAATATATATATATCAACTACGTTTTAATTTAGTTTTTCTTGTAGAGATTTTTTCTCTATTCAATAATATTAAATTATTATACCCTTAAGTAATAATATTTTTCAAAAATCGTTAAAAACCGGATACAGGGTAAATGTTATAAAAGAGAAAAAAGGTCAACAATAAATGCGTTGTATTTAAGGCAGCAGTATTTCACCGAGCTCGTTCGCAAGCGCTGAAGTTCGAATCCACCGCCGATAACGTTTTATTTGGTAATTGATGTAATTCACATTACTAAGTGTTTTCTTTTATTCTTTCAGTTTTATTACAAACGCGAAGATATTTGTACCCCATACAATTATTATATTTCCTTGTTGGTTCTTCGCTTACCTCCATACTTCTCCAACTTTTGTGCCGCCAAAAATTCCTCGTAGTATCCCCCTTTCCAAAATACCCAATTTTTGTTGACCGTCCTTTGTTAAGACCCACACCTCATTTGCATATATTACTGCCGGTTTTATTACTTGTAGTCTCGCCTCACTTCTACTTCCTAACATACTCGCTTTTATTTCCGCACTGTTGTCATTTTTTCACTATTCAAAATTGTTCCAAGGTAAATAAAGCACTGCACATTTTTATAAACATGTTCATCGCCTCTATTGTTTTTAACTGCTAAAGGATTTTGCCCTTCCTCTCTTTTCCGAAAACCATATATTGACTATTTTCCTGATTTATTGTCAACCTAACCTTTCTTGCTGTTCCTTGTAATCTGCTAACAATTTCACTGAGTTCCTTTTTTGTTCTTGCTATCAAGATCACGCCGTCAGCATAACCAATACACTGGTGTCACTGATTAAATATCGTATCTTTTGTATTTATTTGGCCTTTCTAATCACCTTTTCTAGGAGTAGATTGAACAATAACGCAGATAAAGGATCTCCTTGTCTCAACCCATTGTTCACGCTGAAACGATTGGATAACTTTCCTTGTATTCTGACTTGATGTTTTGTGTTCTCTAGTGTCATTTTTATTAAGTTGACTATTTGCTTTGGTATTCCTGACTTTGACATTGCTCTGTACAGCTGTTTCTTTATTAAACTATCGTATGCTTTTCCAAAATCTTTAAAAAGAATAAACAGGTCGGTGTTATATTCATGGAACTTGGATTGAATTTGTCTTATTATTGAAAACTAGCTGAAACCCGCGGCATATGCCGCATTTAAAATGTAGGACGAACTTAATAACTTTTGTTGCACTAAAGAAAGTTTTAAAAGCACATTAGAGAATGGCAATAAAGAAAAGTTCCAAAAAATATATTTTCAAATGGAAAGTTTCGGGAAAGGAAACGCTCGCCTCTGGAAAGCGTTTTATGAACATTCTTGGATAGCCTCTGGGCAACTTTCTTTCATATTGGATACAGCCAATACTGCTGAATTGAATAGTGTCTTCTTTTTTCTGTTCAGTATTAAATGGTAATTATTGTTACAATGTTGTAAATCTGCAGTTAGTGCAAATGTCACTGGGCACTTTCCGAAAACTAAATTCCTGGAATTTGCTGATCTCTAAAAGCACCATATTTAGACAAACCTAAAATTTTCTGAAAATATGGACAATGAACCTACTTGCTTTTGGAATATACAGGAAATATTATGTTTTATTGTTATGATGGGGAATTTGCATAAGTATTTTAGTGTCTACTTCCTATCCCAAAAAGTCAGGTAGGTGCGTACTGCGTGTGCGCTGTGCGTAGCCAAATGCGGATATTTAAAATACAAGAATTATTTGCGCCACCGAAATAATTTTAAGCTGCCTGCAATCTGTGTTTCTTTTCAGGTTTAAGCCATTGAGGATTTTAGCATTGCGTTATAATGTGACGATGGAACGTTTAACACCACGATACTAATAAATGTTTGCCTGAAATCTGCTACAATTCCGCTGCTGTGGAAATGTTCTAAAGTTTGTCCTATTTTTAAAAATGGAACCCGAACAGACATTAAGAATTACAGACCAATTTTCATTATCTGTAATTTTAGTAAAATTTTTGAAATAATGCCATGTGAATAATTTAATTTTTCCTCAACAACATGGTTTTATGAAAGGTTGCTTAACTGTAACAAATCTTTCTGTTACTCAGCATATAGCAAAAAGATTGACAACAAAATGCAGACTGATGTTATTTATACAGACCTTACAAAGGCATTTGACAGACTTGACCATGGCATATTAATACAAAAGCTTGGTGCTTTTGGAATCTCCAATAGGCTCATTGATTTATTCAGGTCATACTTTAATAATCGAACTCAATATGTTCAGCTAAATGGGTTCAAATCTGGAAAATATCTTGCCACATTGAGAATCCCTCAAAGGTCCAACCTGGGACCACTACTATTCAATATATTTATGAATGATATTGGTGATGTAATAGTCATGAACTATTTGTTATATGGTGGCAACTTGAAAATAAATAGTTCAATTAAAAATGTTGCAGACTGTGAGAGACTTTCATTAAATCTAGATCAAGTAGTTGAATGGTGTAGAAGAAATAATTTAAAGCTAAATTGTGCTAAATGTAAGGTGATATCTTACTCACTAAAGACAGATCCAATTATTTTTCAATACTGTATTGGCAACTATTCACTTGAAAGGCCTAAAACATTTATTGATCTAGGAGTTACATTTGACCCTAACCTCTCCTTTAATATCCATCTTCATAACATTATAAATTCAGCCAACCGTATGTATGGACTTATAGTTCGAATCAGCCAGGATTTTAAAAATATTATGACCTTAAAATGTCTTTATTATGCTTTTGTAAGATCAAAGTTGGAATATGCCTCGGTCATCTGGAGTCCACACTATCAAGTTCACATTGATCCAATAGAAGCCATGCAGAGATGTTTCTTAAAATACCTAAGTTATAGAATTGATGGAGTGTATCCTCCCATCGGCATATCTCATGATGAGTTACTATCTAGGCATAGTTTTTCAAGTCTTGATGTAAGACGAAAATATTACTCGGTTGTTACGCTCCATAAAATTATTAATAGTAAAATTGACTGCCCTGAAATGCTTTAAAAATTAACCTTAATGTGCCTCGAATAGCTTCCAGATTTAAAATTCTTATAAGCATTTGCTAGTGTTTGTTAATATCAAATGAATGGCTTAACGAAAAGAAAATCCTACAAACCAATAATTATTTTAATCTTGCAATTTCTTTATTTTTAATTTAAATTTTTTTTTAAGATATAAAATTGTTTGAATTTTTTTATTTTTATTTTTTTCTCTATAGTACTGCTTTCTTAAATAGTCAGCTGTCGCAGGTTTCTTTCTTTTATTTCGGATAAATCTGGAAGGTCGAGCTTGAGTTTGAGCTGACGGTTGGAGTTGGGTCACGTTGGCATCAAGTACAAGGGATGGAATGTTGGAGGGGCCAGGTTCAAGATCAGGAACGTTTATAATTTCAATTTCATATAATGTCAACACAGATAAAAATTAATTTAAGAATATATTAGTTTGTGGATTAAATTACTGAAATAATCAGCTGTGCTATCAAATTCGTTTTGCAACGGTTCAACTTGCTCCCGAATAGTGGCTAATAATCTGTCCTGATCTGGTTTTAAAACGAGGTGTGGACTTCCTCCCCCCCGTTTTAAATATCTCTCTCTTAAAATGAATATAACTAGTATTAAAAAAGTTAAATGTATAAAATGCCAAAACATGAAACAATAGAGGTAGGTATTTATCGTGATTAATTCAGTTCAAGAATGAAAAACTTGAAACAAATCTTTAGCTCCTGCTATTTGTTTCGCCATTTATTCATCAATTCCGGGCCAGCCTGTATATGTTCACTTGAGTTATAACCCGCTGTATTTCAATTCATATCAAGCTTGTCCGCGCAAAGGCGCTGGATTTGGTTTTTCCGAAATTCACTTGTTATCTCCTTGCACCAGCCGCCGCGGTCATTTTTCCGTCCGCGACCTCATTTTACATTTCGCTTTTGGTTGGAGCAACTTGTTCCAAGAAGGCATTTTGCGTGCTATAGCACCTCAATATTAAATTTCGTTTGCGGGCTGATGAATGGAATCAGGTATGTTTTCGCTACTTGGTTTGATATTCAATTGTAGTAATTTCTCGTTTTTTTATTAGCTCTGTCCTTGACGTTATTTTTTTCAACGTCACCTCTTAATTACCGCTTTTAAATACCGCTTTTAACGCTGTATTTTTGGGGCGATTTCTCATTTGGATTGACGTCACGTTTGCTGTCCTAATTGGCATATGACGTGGGCCTGCAGCTCCTTCTGGAATGCCATTTTGAACCTGCCGTTCGTGACGTGAGGCGTTCGTTTCCTTATCTACTTTGGCCGCGAGGTCTGTACTGCCGAAAGCTGTCACGTTACGATTATCCTGGACCAATTATTCATCGCCTACATGCGACGCCTTTGTCACAACCAGGTTAGTCTCAGATATCTACGACGTTCCATCACCGTTAACCGATTTACCAGTTCTAAATTTAATTTACACTGTATAAGTTGAAAACTTAATGTAATAATTGTTTCAATTTACAATTCATAAATTTAAAGCTCCGTTTTATAAATTTAAAACATAATGTAATAATTATTCTATGATCTACATCTCACAAATTTAAAGTTTTGCTTAATGAATACGTATTAAAAAATCTTGTAAAAGTGCCCTCACGCCATTTTAATATCACTATCGAGATAACGGTTATTACATATGACAGTGGTAAGCTTATCCCTTCATTGAATTGCAATTAAATTCAATCTAAGAGCCTAAAAGAGGTTCACATATTTTCGCTGTGCGTGTCGCATTTTCAGCTCATGTATTATATTGTATTCAGACCATTTAATATTGTGATAAACAATTTACCAAGGTATTACTAATGTGGCAATCAAATATGATCTGCTAATTAAATAAACTTAATTGCTTGCTATTATCTTATTTATTTCTTGAAATCTGTGATTTCTGGCGCCCTGTGTTTTTTTGACTATTATTAAAGAAGCTTGCGGCTGATCAGCTGATGATAGAAATCTGCGACCTAAGGCCATCGACTTTGAAGCTAGCTAGGCCATTGCGGTGAGTAAGTACATTTCTGAGCTACCGTGGTGTATAAACGATAAGGGGGTTGATTTGCGATTATACTGCCATAGATTATTATTAGTAATCGATCGCAGGTTGGCTTCTTTATTGTTTCACTGGCGACCAACGCTCTGGGGCTCGACTTTGGTATTACATCAGCTGTGCAACTTGCAATTCTCCTTTAATATTCTGATGAAGTTATTTATTTAAAATGAATGTTAACGCATTTCGTGTTGATGAGCTACTCTACGAATTACTGTTCAGGGGATTAGATAGGGACACGGTGGAAAGTATGAACGTCGACCAACGTCGTAGGACGTTGCGTGCTAAATTGTTACTGGAGAAAGCTGACCCTACGTTGCTTAGCGCTTATCAATTAGTAACACCCTTTGATGTACAATTAGAACTTGATGCTTGTAAAGGCAAACTAACTGAACTTTCGGTGTTAGTTACTGCTTTCTCTACGGCCCCTTCTAATTCTGAATTTGCTCGGTTTGATATGCGGCTAACGCATCTGTATTCACGACTAACCAGGCTACAACACTCTTTTAAATTAGAACAGGAGCATGCTACCCTTACCAGTCAATGCTTAGATTTATTACAGTCACTTAGTAATGAGCATGACGATTCGCAATTACAAGTAGATCCTTTGCCTTCAAATGTTGATGCCACTAATTTTGTCGATTCTGTTAATACAGTAGCTCCACCTAATTCTGACCCTATTGAACCTATGGCAGATAATATTGTTGACAACCCTAACATAACTGAAGCCGCCGGTTTAGCTTCATCGACATTCCAACGACCTAGGATATCTTTTTCTGATGAGCACGTACATCAGTATCCTCCTTTTACACAACAACCTTGTATGTCAGCTACTGCTAATTTGCGAACTGAATTAGACCACATTAATTACTCTACGACGTTTCTTCCTAGACATGTAGGTTTAGTTTCAGTACCGGTATGCAAATGGGGTTTATCATTTAATGAAGACACTACTACCATGGGGGTAAATTCTTTCTTACGTGTCGAAGAACTTAGGGTAACGCGTAACATTTCATACGACCAATTATTTTCTAGTGCTGTTGACCTTTTCTCGGGTCGTGGGTTAGTATGGTACCGTGCTATGCATCACCGGGTTTCAAACTGGCACGACTTGGTAGCTAGGTTGCGATCTGATTTTTTGCCTACTGATTTTGATGAAGAATTATGGAACGAGATTAGGAAGCGCAAGCAGGGGGCCGATGAAAAACCCTTACTTTTTATTGCTGTGCTGCTTAATTTATTCGATCGTTTACTCATTAAACCATCCGAATCAGTTCAACTTAAGCATATTATGAAAAACTTGCAATCTTTTCATGCTACTCAATTATCCTTGACAGTAGTTCACGATATTGAACACCTTGCATTTCTGTGTAAAAAGCTGGAAGATGTTAAGATTCAGAATATTAAATACCGCAATCCTGCTGCTGCTTCATCCTTGCAACTGGAACCTGACCTGGCCTACCAGCCTACTCCTAAAAAACCTGTGACACAGACTGCACAAATGACAGTTAAACATTCTGGTCCTAGAACTAACCGTGCAAAAAGTACGACCACTTGTTGGAACTGCCGTAAATTAGGCCATACTTTCCATACTTGCTCGGCAGATAAGACTATTTTTTGTTATATTTGCGGTCATGCAAATAGTTATTTTGCCACTTGTCCTAAATGCCATCCAAAAAGCGCAAAGTAAAGGGTAGATATCACAGCCGATCTATTCATTATCCCTATTATACTAAGGCTGATACTTTATCTTGGGAATCTTGGTTACGAACTGTGAATGAATTTTGCCGTATGACTTGTAATACTTCCGCCACCTTTACTAAACAACTTTCTGACAACCGTCCTTATTTAACCATTTATATTAATGGCGAACCTATTCACGCTCTTTGCGATACAGGGGCCAATCAAACTTTAATTGGGCGCAACGGTCTATATTTACTTCAGAGACATGATCTGATATTGTGTACCAATAAGTCTCCGCTTACCTTGACTACTGCTGACGGTCAGCTACAAAATATTTTAGGTACTGTTGCCTTACCCATTACCATTGATGGTATTACTAGGTCCATCGATGCGGTTATTTGTGACTCAATTCCGTCTACACTAATTTTAGGTGTTGATTTTTGCTACGCTTTTGGAGCAAAGACTGATTTTGTCGCTGGACGCTTCGATGTGGCTGAAACTTTTTCGCTGCAGACTATTTGTGGGGTAGTTGATTTGTCAGTTCAACAAAAACTTCTACTAGACCAAGTTGTTGGGAAGTTTGCTGAAATTTCTGGTCCTACTTTAGGCTTAACTAATTTAGTTGTACACACTATTGATACGGGTGACGCATCTCCTATTAAGCAGAGATACTATTCTTTGTCTCCTGCTATGCAAGTCCATGCCGACCACGAACTTGATCGCTTGTTAGAGATGGGTATTATTCGTCCCTCGAAATCTCCTTGGAGTTCTCCAATGGTCTTAGTCAAAAAGAAAGATGGTTCTTATCGACTTTGTTTCGATGGTCGAAAATTAAATTCGGTTACCAAGAAAGATGCTTATCCGTTACCATATTTAAATAGCATTCTTGATAAATTGCGCGATTCACGTTATCTTACGTCCATCGATCTTAAGCAAGCTTTTCACCAAATTCCTCTACATCCAGATTCGTGCGAAAAAACAGCTTTTACAGTCCCTAGACGTGGTTTGTTCGAGTTTACAGTCGTTCCGTTTGGGATCGCGAATGCACCAGCTAGTCAACAACGTCTCATGGATAGCATTTTTGGTACGCTATTGGGTGAAAACATCTTCGTGTATTTAGACGATATTGTTATCGTGTCTGGAACCTTTAAAGAACACTTGGACACCTTAGAGCAAGTTTATACCCGACTTAAAGACGCTAATTTAACTGTCAATATCTACAAATGTCAATTTTGACGTCCCAGTCTTACGTACCTCGGCTTTGTTGTCGATAAAAATGGTTTACGCACGGACCCTGATAAAATTTTGGCTATCACCAAATATCCTCAACCAAATACGGTGACCGAAGTCAAACGCTTTATTGGCTTAGCTTCTTCGTATCGTCGTTTCGTTCCAAATTTTGCCACTATTACTGCTTCTATTTCGGACCTAATTTAAGATCGTATTAAAAAACAGCGTGTGCATTGGACTGATGATGCTCTTAAATCATTTAATCAAATTAAATCTTGTTTGACCTCCGCTCCTGTTTTGAGTAGCCCAAACTTTTCACTACCGTTCACGTTACAATGTGACGCCTCTAATTTTGGCCTCGGTTGTGTCCTTACACAAAATATTGACGATGAGGAAAAGGTAATTGCTTATGCTTCACGTACCCTTAACAAGGCCGAACGCAATTATTCTGTCACAGAGAGAGAGTGTTTAGCTGTCATCTTTGGCATTGAGAAATTTAGACCGTATATCGAAGGTACACATTTCATTGTGTTAACTGACCACTATTCCTTATTGTGGCTTACTAATATGAAAGACCCCACTGGCCGTTTAGCCCGTTGGAGTGTTCGTCTGTCGCAATACGATTTTACCATTCGACACCGACAGGGTAAACATAATGTAGTTCCGGATGCTTTATCGCGAGCTCCTATTCAGGTTTCCGCTCTAGAACTTGTTGATGGTGACTTAGACTCTTGGTACTTAAAAATGCTTGAATGTGTTAGCCAAAGTCCTAATCAATTCCCAACTTGGCGAATTGACTTTTTAAGTATGTTCCCAACCGTCATGCCATTGTTAGCAACTTAATGGAATGGAAACAGGTGATACCTCGTTCTCGCCGAACTGAAATTTACAAACTCTTTCATGACAGTCCCACATCTGCTCACTTGGGTGGTTATAAAACCTTTTGTAAAATCTCCGAACAATATTACTGGCCTAAAATGCGTGCCGATGTCATCCGTTACATACGCCATTGTGAAACTTGTGCTGCGAGTAAAGTTAGTCAACTTGCTAGACCTGGTTTAATGGGCCAAAATAAGAAGATTTTATACCCTTTTCAATGTTTGTCAATTGACATTATGGGTCCTTTACCTCGCACGAAAGCTGGTAACACTTCTATCATAGTTGTATGCGATTGGCTAACCAAGTTTACCCTAGTTAAAGCTGTTCGCGCTGCCACTGCTAAAGCAGTAGCCAAGTTTTTGGAGAACGAAGTATTCCTCATTTTTGGTGTTCCTCAAATATGTATGGTTGATAACGGACCACAATTTATCAGTTCCCAATTTAAAGCCTTGATGAAACAATACCAAGTTCAACAAGTTTGGTATAATGCTTCTTACCATCCTCAAGTCAATTTTGTCGAGAGAGTTAACCGAGTGATCGGTACTGCTCTTCGTTCTTATGTTTCGGATAATCATCGTTCATGGGACGAACATCTTTATCAAGTTGCACACGCTTTGCGTAACGCCGTTCATGAGGTGACGGGTTACACCCCTTCTTTCTTAAATTTTGGGAGGACTGTACCAGTTTCTGGGACTTATTACGGTCGTCTTAAGAACTTCCAAGAAGAAGAATTATCTTTAGAAACTCGTGAAGATCTGGCTTCAGACGTTAACCAACTTTCTGAACTTTATCAAGACGTTGTTAAACGCCTCAATAATTCCTACCAACGCAATTCCAAGCACTATAACTTGCGTAAGCGTCCATTAAGATTTAATGTCAATGATTTGGTTTGGAAAAGGAACTACGTCTTATCCGATGCATCTAAATCCTTCAATCAGAAATTGGCTCCTAAATATGTCAAATGCAGAGTACTAAAAGTCACCGGTCCTCTTACTTATCAGTTAGTGACAGTCCCCGACAATAAAAACGTTGGAGTTTGGCATATTAAAGATTTAAAACCTTACTTTGGAGAAGGACAAGTGGAGGAGTGAATTTTGGTGTGCCTGATTGTGTGTATGTGATTGTATGTATGATGGTGTATGTGCATGTTTAGCTTATCTCGCCTATTCACCCTACGGATAGTATTATACTACCAACATTATTCTCACCCTTTTCGACTTGATAAACAATTTCTATTATTATGATTATTATTATTTATTGCGTGCTTTTTAAGCCGCATATTTTTGCTTTTGAGTGCTAGTTAAGCACCTCGAGCGACTCCTTAATTACCGATTTGATGGTACTTTCCCCTATCATTAGATTATATTAGGTGAAACCCTTTTGAGTGACGGATTTCCTCGCTTCCTTATAGATAGCGATTGGACCTTTTGTCGAACTCTTCTTGAGTCTTTTGTTGATAGTGAAGCAAGTGTTTAGGTGAGTTGCTTTCATGATGAATGCGTGAGTCTTCTTTACTTTTTCGAAGTGTGTCTTTCTGATAATGGAGTTAGTTGTAAAAGAGTTTCTAGACCTGCACGATTTACTTAGGGTGGTTGGTTGGACATGCAGGGTCGGTCTCTTTTTTGGGAAACCTTTCCATCAAATATTTTATTATTTCCTTTCCCCATCTCGCTTCACGAGATATTTTTAAAGCGTCAGGTCAACATTATTAGGTTCCTGAGTAGCCTTTAGGATTTGTGGTAAGCATGAGTTCGTGCTTGGGTTTTTAATAGTTTTTGGGGGCGGGTTCCTTTCGGTCTTGTGGAGATTTCTGGGGGTCGGGGCGAGCGATTGAGTTGCCATCCGACTCGGTGAGGGAGTCACATTCAGTCCGTCACCGGCGCGCCTTTTCCATCTAGCTGCGACGACTGGCTGAATGCCCGAGCTGGGTTTGGTGGTGGTGCGGTCGTTTCCCCCGGCTTCTGGGGTCTTTACCCAAATTCGGGGCGGGTATGGTTTTTAGGGCTTTTTTGTCCTGGGTTTTACCCAAATTTTTTTGTCGTAGTATGTTCACTTCTGCGATGTTTCATACAGGAGTAAGTTTTTGTGACTTATCTCCGGTGTTTCGCTGTGTGTTAGCTCACACGGTGTTTAATGTGCAGTCGTTCCTGGACTGTTCACTTTTCCTCGACCAGCAGGGTTTAGGGTTTTCTGCTTAGGCGCTCTTCTTCACAGTCGCTTACATTCGCGGTGATCACTACGGGGGCCCGCGCTGAGTGTCTGTGGTCAACAGCGTCCTCACCTTTTGTTAATTTCTCATTTCACTACAATAGCTTCTTTCAAACAGCCCTGCGTTGACTGACTGACTGACGGACATCGGACTTATCCCTTCCAAATCCCTCTTAATAATAATAATAATAATAAGTAATCTTTATTTGAAAAAAAATTCTTCAATACAAAGTACAATATCTATGTAATGAGAAATTTTGAACAAATGGATGTCGGCCTAAAAGTTATATATTACATATATAAATATTACATATTTAAATTTTCTCTTACCGTGTATGGTTCTAAATTCATTAACAATTTATTAGTTTCCTTAAAAAAACTATTTGAATTACTTTCTAGTTTTTTAATGTTTAGAGGCAGCTTATTAAATAATTTCATACACATATACATCACCCCTTTTTCCGTTTGCGTTAGTCTATGTCTAGGATATTGATAGTCTATTGTTCTAGATTCCCACATGTTATTTGATTCAAATTGCCAAAACAACTCTTTATTGCATATGAGTAACTTTAGGCATTCTTTTATGTAAGCCCCTGTCACTGTTAGAACTCCTAATTTCTTAAATTGGCCCCTACATGAGTCTAACTGTCTCATATTCAACATGATTCTTATTGCTCTTTTTTGAATTATAATCCATTCCGTTTCAGAGATTGTTTCATATCGAGAAGGTGGATGATAAAATCAATTATTTAAATTTTAACCTTCTTGTTGCAATAAACAAACATGCTCCTATAAAATCTGCTAAACTTACTAAGAAGTATGTACCCTGGATTACGGATAACATTAAATTACTTATGTCTTTGCGTAATAAAGCTCAGGCAAAATTTAAAAGAACCAAAAGACCATCACATTGGGATTATTATAAATTATTACGTAATTTCACAACTCAAGCAATTATTAATGAGAAAAAGGCTTATTTTGAATATAAATTCAGTAATAGTAATTCGAGAGCACAATGGAGTGAGTTGAGGTCGCTAAACTTAATAAAATCAAAAAAAAATTCATTACCTAGTAATCTTTTGGATCCAGATGAAATAAATAACTTTTTCCTAGACGAAATTCCTAGCGTAAATGACAATAGTAGCGAACTCATTACTTATTACAGTGGTCGAAGAATAAGTCAAAACATACCTGAGTTTAACTTCAAGCCAGTAAATGTATCTGCTGTTGCAAGGATTATTGAGCGCTTTAAGAGTAACTCTTTAGGATCCGACGATATTACCTTACAAATAATAAAATACAGTTGTCCACTTATCTTGCCTTACATTACACATATAATTAATCACTGCTTTTTAACAAACACGTTTCCTTCTTGTTGGAAGAATGCTATTGTCATACCCATTCCAAAGGTTTCAAATCCTATTGACTGCAAAGACTTGCGCCCTATTAGTATTCTTCCAACTATGTCGAAGATCATGGAAAAGATCATTAACATTCAGCTCAGAGAACATTTATTAAACTTCAACATCATTCCTTCATTTCAATCTGGTTTTCGTCCAGGTCATAGTTGCACCACTGCTCTATTGAATGTTATTGATGATATAATTGCAGCTAGAGACCGCGATGATGTATCTGTTTTTGATCTTACTTGATTTTAGTAAGGCCTTCGATACTATTGATCATTCTGTACTCTTATCTATTCTTCAATACATTGGGCTTTCGAATAACTCTTGCATGTTGCTTTCTGACTACTTAAGCAATCGGGTGCAAAGGGTAAAGTTACCTAACGGGTATTCTGATTCTAGAGAGACTACCAGAGGAGTTCCGCAAGGTTCAATTCTGGGGCCACTGTTATTTATTATTTATACATCCACCTTTTCTGAATATGTTAAAACCTGCAGTATGCATATGTATGCTGACGATACTCAAATGTATCACTCTTTTAACATACGAGACAGTAATCGTGCATTATTCGATATTAATCAAGATCTAATAAATATTGCCGAAATGTCTGAAAAGCATTCTCTGAAACTTAATCCTAAGAAGTCTGTCATTTTGTTATTTGGAAATCAAAAATATTTAGAGTTACTAAAAGATAATGTTAACTTGGCTGTGGGCGGAATTACTATCCCAATAGTTAATGAAGCTCGCAATCTGGGTCTAATAATTGACAACAATTTTCGATTTACTTCTCAAATTACTAATTATATCAAGAAAGCGTATATGAATCTTAAACTAATTTATCCTCACCGACAATATTTGTCCAACAAAATTAAAACTACACTTTGTCAAAGTATTGTCCTTTCTCATTTTACCTATTGTGCTGAGATTTATGGTTCCTGTATAACTCAAGATTTAGCTAATCGAATTCAAAGAGTTCAAAATTGTTGCATGCGACTTATTTTTGGCATTCAGAAATACGATCATATATCGCATAAACTTATTGAACTCGGTTGGCTCTCTATGGCGAATAGAAGAAAGTTATTAACTGCAACGCTGTATCACAAAGTAGTCACTGATAAAATTCCGATTTATTTATATAAAAGAATCTCGTATCGGGAAGATATTCACAATATTAATATAAGATTCAAGCACACTATCACGCCACCCTATCATAAAACAGCATTTTATGAACGCAGTTTTCGATATCAAATATCGAAAGTTTATAATGCTCTTCCTGTTAATATAAAAGCCTTTTCGATAAATTCGTTTAAAAAACATCTCTACCATTTTCTTCTGAACCAGCAAAATTTAACAATCTAAATACTGAGTGTTGATTCACTAGACGGGCATCTATCCGTAAGATTTTCTCTTCATTTATTTTTATTATTTTTTTTTGTTCTGTTTAATGCTGCGAGTGTCGCCGTGCTAATTGCAGAATATTAGGTTAGTTTAGTTTTAGTTAAGTTAGTTGTAGGCATTTTGTTATTTTATTATTCAAATCTATTTTTCAAGGTGCAAGTGGGAGATCAAGCAAAGCGCTTGAACTAGCACCTTGTGGTTTCCCCAAATCACATATTTATGTATTTATTTTTATTGTTATTGAATTTACGTTTATGTTTATTTTTATTGCTATTGAATTTATTTTTGTTGTTATTGAATTTTTTTTTTATATATTTATTGAATTGTGTACATCTCCTGTTTGAGCTATGGGAAATAAAGCCATTTATTATTATTATTATTATTAAATATCCTCTCTATATCCTTACACATCCCAAAAAATATTAAGCCATACTTAAATCTGGATTCGAAATTTGAGTGATATACAGTTTTTAATGTTGAAACATTTAGATGCTTGCTAAGTACTCTAATGCTATAACAAACTTGACTCAATTTATTACATAAGTTATTTACATGGTACTCCCAACTTAATACACCATCTATATATACACCCAAGAATTTAGTGTTTTGACTAACTTTAAGCTGACATCCATTGAAATTTACACATTCTGGTATATCTACAAGGGGGCGGCGGCGAGCGTCCTTTGTGGATGCTGCGGCGGCGGCGATGATGGGTTTCCTCTATGGAAGCGGTGCCGCCCGACACCGTCGCAGAGTTGACTTCTGCGATCAGTGATCGAGCAGAAGATTTGGCTTTCCAGTGAGCGAGGGTCTAAGCTGGAGAGAAGGCTGATCCGAGAAGTTTCCCTCTATCGAATGAATATTCTGGCTGCTGCGCCTCTTTTTAAAGGAACTTTTACTCTCACCGTTTTCTCTCGGACGTCCGTTTGTTTGGGGTGGGATGAACTACTTCGCTTCCGGGGGTTGTTTGTTACCTTATAATTAATTCCTCGTTTTGCTTATTTATTATTGCCCGTGGAATTTTTTATGCGGTCCATTGGAATGCTGACTTTACGGCGCTTTCAATGATACCCAACTTGCCTATCTTCTTACTAATTCACCGGTGTTCTTAATTTGGCCGCGATATGTGCTTCTAATTAATTTGTTGAAACGTCTAATCTCGTGGCGCCTTTGAGCTCCCGGTGGCTTTTGTCCCGCCGTTGG
Organism: Agriotes lineatus; assembly: GCA_940337035.1. Lineage (NCBI taxonomy): Eukaryota > Metazoa > Arthropoda > Insecta > Coleoptera > Elateridae > Agriotes > Agriotes lineatus. The sequence continues at coordinate 120,000,331 of OW679202.1, forward strand.
AATGCGTAATCCCTTGTACCTGGATAAGCGGTAGCTTGCGACAAGTTCTTTTGTTGCTTTGTGTTTGTGGAATTTCCCCGGCGTGCTGCTGAGTTAGCGGAATGTTTCAGAAATTATTTGTTTATAATTTTGGTTTCTATCGGCATCGACTTCCTTATAAAGAATCTTTCCGGCGTTGGCCCAGTTCCCCGAGTTGATTCCTTCGTTTTCATATTCCTTAGCTAATCCCCTTGAAAAGAAAAGTTTAAACCGTTCTTTCTTTGTTAGCCCGAGCGGCCGATGACATGCTAATATCTCGGGTTGTTGGCCTGGTTTTATTTTAGGGCAGTTTGCCCTACGAATGCTGTTTTTAAAACTTAGGCGTTGGGCGTTTGCTTAGCCAAAAAAATAACACGGCTGTAATTACATGTTTTTTCTGTTCCTTGAGAAATTGCATGCGAGGTTTGAGGGCGTTAACTCACATGTGATTTTTTTAATTGAGCCGCTATCTTGACGAATAGGCGACAAGCGGCTCTTATGCACGTGTGAGTCATATCATATATTTATAATTTCTTCAACATACTTGTTAGGGGGTTGAATAAAATTATTCTAGTCTATTTTATTAACACATTCATTCATTCGCTGTCTTTAGCCTCTTTTACCTTTCGGTGTCGAGCAACATTCATACCAAACAGGAAGTGTGCAGAATATAAAACACGAATATAAAACACACATACACGCAACTGAACAGTCTATAAATATTATAATAATATAATATAATAAATAATATTAAATTTAGAGCAAAAACAGCACTGGTTTTTAATATTTTTCTGCCTTCCAGAATTTGAAAATGATCGGGCCTAAAATGAACAAAACAAATGCCACTATACATATACTGTTAATTTGTCATCAAGCCTTCTTCCAATGGCACGCAACCATTGCTCACGTCGACTCTCAGTTACTCTGTTGAAAAAAACTCTTAGATACTTATCTGATTATTATTTTAATTGTAAGACAACTTACCGAAAATATTGAACACCAGGAATCGTTCCTCGATTTCCACAAAAAGGCATTTTACAGCATTCTTCGAAAAATGCGGGATTCAGGATATGCAAATCCCATCTTGCGTATAAAGAGGAGCAGGCTTCCAATTTAAAACGCGAAAAAATCAAATTAAATTTAGGTTCTGTCATTTTTGCACACAGCTGAGTGACGAATTAACAATCTGAACTGCGCAAACGCACGACATCCCCACTGAGCGAGTGTCGACATTATTATTTTATTCAAATGTGTACCTACATATTTTCAAGCGCAGATCGTATGAGTTGCTCTTCCATTTAATAATACAGTTCAGTGCAAAGCTACCCAATTGGCAATATAAAATGTTAAATTACAACAGCCCCATACATTACGATTTTATGTACTACAGTGGGTGACAATGGATGCCACCCATATAACTGTACGTAGTGTACGTTCAGTTGAGCAGTTTCGTTTGTGTAGACTGCAAACTTCTCCGCGTCAACCATCTAGCCACTTGAAATTGTTTCTAGGATCACGTTGAGCTTGTGGATCAAGTTTTTGTCTATTCCGGTAATGCGGGAAACTGCTTCTGGATCAGCAAAAAGTCTTCTAGACGTAGGCATTACCGTCATTAGTGTTTCCGAACCCTGCCTTTGGATCCACGAAAAGGCTTATTTCATCGCTAAATGCGTTTTGAATTAGTTCTTTCCTCTTTTTCGTTATTTTCTATCTTCATCTAATCTTACTTGACATTTTTTAATAGTTAACTTGTAAGACAGGTGTAGTCAAAGAATCTAATTCTAGCATGAAGAAATAATAGTTCGAATCTCAGAGTTTCACGATTGACTTTCTTTCCTTTGCTCAAACTGTTAAAGTCTGTGGAGGTTGGTCCACAAATATAGCAACTCATAGTAGAAGATATATCAGCGTCCACTATTGTTGGTAGGAGGATGTCTGTAATGTGAAGTATCCAGCTAGAAGTTGATACTTCGGTTTTTTTAATTCTTTGCCTGGCTTTCTACATATTCAATTTCGTTGTTTGTTACATCTTTAGTTTCGTGAATGAAACGTATTCTTATCGGTCTGCAGTACCTTGGAGATGATAGCACTGTATTCTGCCATATAGTTATTTTCCATCTATCAGTGTCTATTTGTACGAGGGTAAGGTGAATAGTTCTCGGCCGCACGTCCCTCGAATATGACCCACGTGAAAGACGGCCAAAAACCGCAACCACACCGGAAACCATCAAAAAAGTGCATGATATCGTGTTGGGCGATAGGCGAGTGAAGGTCAGTGAGATAGCTGAGGCTGTGGGGATATCGGAAGAAAGGGTGCGAAACATCTTGCACAAAGAATTAGAGATGAGAAAGCTCTGCGCGAGATGGGTGCCGCATTTGCTGAATGCTGACAAAAAGCAAATGCGCAAACGAGTTTCCAGGCAATGTTTGGACCGATTCAATAGGCATCCGACCGATTTTGTGCGGCGATTTGTCACCATGGATGAGACATGGGTTTACCACTACACCCCAGAAATGAAGCAGCAGTCGAAGCAGTGGGTGGAAGCCCGTGGTTCAGCGCCAAAGAAAGCGAAGTCGATCGCATCTGCTGGAAAGGTCATGGTCAGCGTGTTTTGGGATGCGAAAGGGATCCTGTTAATTGATTACCTTGCAAAAAGCGAATATTACTCCAACCTTCTTGACCAGGTGGATGCCAAAATCCGGGAGAAGAGGCCTGGCTTGAAGAAGAAAAAAAATCATCTTTCACCAGGACAAAGCACTTGTTCACAAGAGCGCGTTGGCGATGAGAAAACTGCGGGATTTGGGGTACGATTTGCTCGGCCATCTCCCCTATTCTCCTGATTTGGCACTTTCGGACTTCCATCTTTTCCCAAACTTGAAGAAATTTATTTCTGGGAAGCGCTTCGCGTCCAATGAAGAAGTCAAGAGGGCCGTAGATAAATATTTTCACAGCCTTCCAGACTCTCTTCCAGGAAGGAATACTGATGTTGGAGAAAAGCTGGACCAAGTGTGTTGAAGTCAAGGAAGATTATGTAGCAAAATAAAATCATTTTTAACTGAAAATCGCAGTCTTTCATTGTCAGACCGAGAATTTTTCACCTTACCGTCGTAGTTGTAACGGAACAAGGATACTTTGGACAATATTTGCATCACTATCTGTATTATTTTCAAACTTTTGCTTGAATTGGGATTTCTGGAATCCCTCACATTCCCATTTTCTGACCAGTTCCAAGTTTTTCTTGTCTTCTTCTGTGCAAGTTTCTATGTCTTCTTTCAAATACAATCGTAAAGAACTATGGTCGAGTAAATCTTGCAACATAATTTCAGCACATGTTTCAGTGACTCTCATTGATTGTTTCTTCGGATAGCATTCTTTTTTTTGCGTTCGTTATTAGTGAATAGCACGGATAAATACTTTTATTTGCACTGTGTAGTATTTCCGATTACCTCCGAGTAACATCTCTCTCCACAAATATTGCCAACGCCTCAGATAGCGTGTGCTTTTTGATTTCAATTTTATTTGCCGAAGAGATCGCCTTTCGGAACTTTGTAGCTTTTGTCGATGTTAAAGTTATCTTGTATGCTTTTAGACACGTCTTTATTTCCTTCACCACGTTGACTCATTTGAGCAGCATAGATTAACTCTTCAGCAGGTACCTGCTTTCTCAAATCTTTTGTTTTCCTTCGCTTACTTCTTTCATTTGATTCGCCGAATTCTTTTGTTAGTCGTCCAGGTTTCTCTATAGTCCAAATGGCAAATTTAATGTATTTAATTATTAAGTCGTTGTAATTCTTTTTAGAAAACGTGCTTGCTTATAATTCGCAGCTGACCATTCTTGCTTAAAGTCAAACTTGAAATGACTTAAAGTATGTTTTAATTGGTCAAGTCCACTACCTGGAGATTTGGTCAACTCTATAAGCTTTTTCCCAAAAAGAATGTTTTTCATCTACCTTCTTGCTCGGACATTCTTGCATTGTATAATATATAATGACTTTTTAGTAACATCCTTTGGCATACTAGAAAATCCTGAAAAGAAAAAAGAACATATTTAAAATCAATAGAATATACGAAAATAAATATCATTACTTTTAAACGTGTAGTAAACAAAATGGCGGAACTTTTTCTTTTATTGTTATTCTAAGGAAACACTAAACTTGATTTTGATGAATACATAACTCGAAACACGTACAAAAACACTTCTGTTTAAAATGTTTACCAAATGAAGATTAACTTATTTATGATTGTTTTAAATAATATAAAAACAATATTTTTAACTACAAGTTAAATTAAACATACTTCATAAGTACATACCTACATCTTCCATCTCCATAACGGTTATTTTTTAACTCCACTAAAAACCAACTGAAAGTACTGATGTAGTTTGTACACCAAATATGCTTAATTTACAATTTACAATAAAATTCCCAAAGAATATAGTGCCTTGAGCATCAAAACCTTTAAACAACGGTACAAACGGTTTCTGTTCACCTTACAGTCGCAATAATAGTTTTTCCATAAATTTTCTTTTTATATGCACCTGATTAGACTTCATATCTTATTATAGTAACAAACTTTTACATGTGTTGGACTCAACTACGTGGAAATCCTTGTGAAATTTATTTATGAACAACTAGGTTAAGTGGAAGAGCAGCATTTGTTGAACTTCGTCTAGTCAAACGCTTTACTGTAGTCCAGGCACACAAGCAAAGTTAATTCATACTGATCAGTATTATTTAGAATATCATCAGTGATGTCCAACAACGACGTGGAGCAGCTGTGACTCGGTCAAAAACCGGACTGTGTGCCAGGTAATACATTATTATTTTCAAGATAATTCCTAATATGATCACTTACGACTCTTTCCAGAATCTTGGTAGCTATTGATGAGATGCTGATGGGGCGAAGGTGTTTAAAATCTTCAGATACTTTAACCTTTGGCACCGGTGTTACGATCGCCTTTTTCCAAATTTCAGGAAATACTCCTTCTAATAAACAACAGTTTATAATATGGCAAAAAACGGTATTACGTGCGGCCAACAGATTAATTATGTTTACGTTTAAACCATCTGCCCCAGTAGCATTTGTTTTGATCGCTTTGATAGCATTATACACCACAACCTCATCAACTTGCTTAAAATTGAAACTACTGTCGCAGAATTTGTTATTACTATAAAAATCCAAAACTTTTAAATTATCGTTATTAGTTTGCGGAACAGAATTGACAAAAGAAATTGTTTATTTCATCAGGATTTCTAAGTGACATTGGAATTTCGGTCAGCAAAAGATTTGTAAGCAACGCTAAATTATGTAAGGATTTGAGCGTTCTGGACCCAAATAATTTTGAAGAAATCGCTAAAGGTGAGCTACCAGACAACTCTTCGAAAGTATGGTCAGAAAAATTGATTAAATTTGACACTTCTGCAACTCCTGCAAAATTAAAAGAAGAGCTGATAAGTTTTGCAGGCAACTAGAAGACTATCAAATTAACAATTTAAGATTCATATAAATCAAATTATGCTAGATTTGAACTTGAAGACATTCAGACGACTCTTCTCAAGTACAATCAAACGCATAGGTAGACGAAGAAGGCTCAAAAAAGTCGAAAGCATGTGCTGAATCTAAAAAATGCCAAAACTGCGTTATTTGCTGTTATAGTGCCATCTTGAAATATAATCTTTTTAAAGGAGCCTATTCCACGCTAGTGCTCGCCTATCAGTATATTCTTTCCTTGCCCATTTCACAGGTAGCTTGTGAACGGTCATTTTCAACTTTAAAGTTCATCAAAAATAGATTAAGAAATACATTGTCTGATAATAGACTCGAGTCATTCATGTTGATGAATATTGAGAATGATATTCTACACGATATCAACAACGAGGAAATTATCAATCGTTTGGGTCAAACAACCAAACTAATGAAGGACGCATTAATGTACTGATATTAACATTATGTTTTTTTATTATTATAAACTGTTTTTCAAATTTGAATCCAAGTGTAACGGTACCAGCCCTCTGCTAATTAGGGCTAATGAATTTAACTAATTTTTCCTTCAGGTAGCTTATCAGTCGGAGATGAATTCGTTCCGCCAGATATACACTTGAAGATTAACAAGCAAACACTAAGATAACTCTAAACAGTTTAATTATAAGATTCAGTATTTACAAACATAGGTATTGTTCTTTAGAAATCAAATAAAATGTATTTTACAATGTGTTTTAATCAATTATGTTGGGGACCCGGCTGCTCGTTCCTTGTGTGCTGGCATCCCACTTTACATCCGTGTGTGGAAGGTCCGAGTAGCAGCCTTCTACAGAAATCGCCCGGACGCCACTGATCGCGAAGACGAATCGCCCAAAGTAAGCCGCAGTTGTGCCAACTTCCGGACGCAAACGTCCCCTTCGGTGTCGAAACCGCGTGTAACTGTAAATATAGGTTAATCTCGAATATGTAATATTTTTCGCCTTACAACTCCGTGCTAGCGGTCTAACTCTCGTGGACACGGTGGAGTGTTTGTGCGACTGGCAGCCGGTGGGGGAGTTGTTGACGTTCCGACACCTAGAGGTCCGGTTCGAGGAGGTTACTTCCACAGCTCGTGTCTCCGCGAGTGCTGCAGCTGACAGGTAGCGATTTCGAACGGTAAGTGCAATCCTATAGTCAAACAGAAATTAAACACAATCTTATAGTGGTCTTCCAGGCCGTGCAAACAAAGTGTTGGACGCTGGATTTATTTTGTATCACCAAAATTGACGTATGAAACGGCCTGGTTTATTTAACCCTCGTTTCGAATACGTCGTCCAGGAAATTTTGTTGCAATCGTTTACTCCAAGCTACGTTTCAATAATTATTAGTTCGGGATATTTACAAGGGTTAAATTTTAAACAACAGAACGGTTTCATTTGTTATTAATTCGGGATATTTACAAGGGTTAAATTTTAAACAACAGAACGGTTTCAATTGTTATTAATTCGGGATATTTACAAGGGTTAAATTTTAAACAACAGAACGGTTTCAATTGTTATTAATTCGGGATATTTACAAGGGTTAAATTTTAAACAACAGAACGGTTTCAATTGTTATTAATTCGGGATATTTACAAGGGTTAAATTTTAAACAACAGAACGGTTTCAATTGTTATTAATTCGGGATATTTACAAGGGTTAAATTTTAAACAACAGAACGGTCTCAATTGTTATTAATTCGGGATATTTACAAGGGTTAAATTTTAAACAACAGAACGGTTTCAATTGTTATTAATTCGGGATATTTACGAGTGTTAAATTTCAACAGCGAAACGGTGTCCCACTAGTGAGCGTCGTTTCTTAAAGCTGTTTACTCAGGGAACGAACAATAGCTAGGAACACGGTCCCCAAGACTGGAGGCTTCGGGTTCAAACTTAGCTAAGGGAAGCTGCTAAGATCGGGTCGGGAAAAATTCTCTAAACGGTCGGATAGGATCAGGATTGGGGAGGATTTGGGGCTGAAAGGATACTGGAATGTATGCGGATGAATGTATGAATGAAGTCTCCCCTGAAGTTCGACGAGAAGCGGCTCTTATAGCTCCTCTTCGTGTTTCGTGCATCAAGCCACCACCTCGGGCCTTCTAAGTGGGAGGACAGCGCAATACGTGGAGCAGGGATCTCTTGATGACGTAACCGGCCGCGCGTGCGAAAAATTCAAACTTGTGACGTAGAAATCGCTAGGCTGGAACGCGCGAATTGATTTTAATTCACAAAAACGCGTTTCGACTGGGCGAATCGTTACACAATGAAATGTGTAAGTATCTGTTTTGTTTTCATTAAATCCTAACCCTACTAAACTAAATCCAAACTTACGGAGTGACCTAGACAGATAACAGATAAGGCAGAATAGTGAGGCATTTTGGACATCGAACCTCGCCATATTATGTGTTATGCGAGCTGTTAAAAGTTTTGTGTAGTTTTTTCAGGTTAATTATAAATACCTACATACATATTAACATTGTATAGGTTAGGTAATTGTAATTTGTTTGTAAGGTGGGGGAAAGTCCTTTAGCCTATAGATACAAAGATACAAGATACAAAATACATATCATATATTGATCATTGCATTTTGCTAACTATCATATCCAAAACTAAAAACTCTTTAATTTAAGAGTTTGCATGCCTCCCCTTTTTTCGTAAAAAAAATAAGCTACATTAATCATAATTTGGGCCGTCTGCTCATTTTCCCGGTCTGATTTACCTATGCCCATCCGCCCCTGACGAGATACCACGCTTTCCTGCTTAAGAAATCTATAAGTCGAAATATTTAAACTGTACTAACGATAACAGCGTCTTTCATTTATCTTTTATTTCTTGTAACCCATATACTGTTATACAGTTTTTCTATGCTATATCTCTTATTCTTGTTTCTCTCTGTTCTTCCCTGTGGCATGTTTATTATTGCTGTTGCTCTTTTCTTAGAGCCTTGTATATTATTTTATCAAACATTTAATTCTTTTTCTAATTTTGTTTTCTGATAATGTGTTTTCTGCTTCTCTTTAGATAATCATTCTAAAAAAATGTGCCTCTATTTTATGAGCGTATTTCTATTTTGTGTCTTGGTTTTATAAAGCGTCCCTTTATTATTTGTTTGGTAACCCATTACAAGAATATTCTTTTTTAATTTGAACGTGACTAAAATTATGACGACCGATATCGATATTTGGGCATCTTAAACTTCGCAGGTATTTTACATCTGTTATGTGTGTAATTTGCACTTTTTCTATTAATTAAGACGACCAAATCAATTTGATTTTTCGCTCTTCTATCTGGTGCGATCCATATCGTGGGAAGTTTGATCAGATTTTTTGCATTACTGTTGCTCTGGGAAAGGAAGAAAAGGTAAACGTGTGTCAATCCCACCACCTGGAAGCGGGAAGCTATAGAGGCCTTGCGCCAAAAATAGAAAGTTGCGAAAGGGTTAGAGAAAGTTGGCAGGGGAGCCCTAGCATACCCGCGACCGGGGTGCAAAGTCTCATGTGCCGCCCCCACTAGGTAAATGTTTAGATGGTTAGCTAGAAAAGATGGCGGATTTGAGTTAAATGAAGCTAAATAGAGAAGCATTCTTAATATAAGCCAAACATTTTTATTTATTATTAGTTTCACAATCTGATAGCATCATATCAATTACCAGATTGAAAGTAATGTTTGTTACTCTTCAACAACCAAAATTATCTTCTCTTGATTTTTTCATTGCAAATTCGTTTACAATATCATTTATACAGTGTGATCCAAAGTCAGTTTCATCAAAGATGACAACAAAAGCGAGAACATAAGCAGTATGTATAGTATTGATTCAAGAAATCGGTAATAATTTTAATTAATACTAATTCATAAAACTATCCCTTTATGTCAGTTTAATTTGACAGCATCAAATACGGTGCATGCTAGAAATATACTTTAAGGATGATCAAACAATTAATGGTGTATGGGCGATATTAAGTAGTTCAAATGTTTCAAATCCAGACAGCATTTTTTGTGTCATACTTGATCTTAAAAATTTTTTTATGATTGTTAACTTAGAAAATTATTTTCTGCCCTCAGCAACAGTAATTTTAAATAAATACGTAAAGCAATTGATACATTTGGTAACATGCTAATTGAGCTATTTTCAAACAAATACGAGATGACTAGATTAATAATCTTCCCAGTCGTGAAAATAAATGGATATTCCACCAAATGTCTTGGAATCGTACTAGTACACTACGATTTAATAGTTATTTTGTAAAATTTTATCAATTATGGTATATCGTTGCTTTCTTGTATATTAGTTTATCATTAAATATAGATTACATCAAATTAGAGCACCGAAGCGTAATTAATTACTAATTTTGGAAGGCCACAGACTCAAAATTATACATAAATGGATGCTGGCAGTGTATGATATACATAGTATGTTACGTTACAAGATCGGTAGATGCCTAAGAACAGGCCAAAAAATGTTAGAAGAACGAGAACCGAAGAACCCAGTTTTGCAATTTTTTGAGGACGGTTCCAGGAAGGCACTTAACGTTCGAGTCTTGTATAATATTTTTTGCGCTATCAACTTATAAAAATAAAAATATTGTTGAATATGACAAATATTGTTTGCCTAAATAAAATGGGCGATTGTTGTGTCTGCAGTAACTAAATGCAAAACAATGTTCTATGACTGTCCTAGGACCGTTATTTTCATAACGGGCTTGTTATTTTGTTGTTGTAACACTAACCAACAAGGATACGGAAAGTTAGACCTTATAGTCACAGATAACGAACCCGAAAACAAGTAAAAATACGTTGATAGCGCATGGTTCTTGAAAAAAATCAACGTTTAAAGGTAGCAGAGATCGCTGTGGCGTCGATGATATGTAAACCAAGTGTCCTACATATTTTGTATGAAAAGCTTTAAATGAGAAAGGTGTCAGCCAGATGGTTTCAAAGACTTGTAACTCCTGAACAGAAAATTTGTCTGGTGAATTCTTCAAAGAATTTGGATTTACTGAAAAAAGAAAATAGTGACAGGAGATGGGTCCTGAGACCAAGCAGAAATCAATGTAGTGGATTTGTAAGGGTTCGCCGCATCAAACAAAAAAAAAACGTTAAGCACAAGTGTCTATATGCAAGCTTATGGCATCAAAGAATTATTTAAGTTGATTGCATGAAGAAAGGTAAAACAATCACCGCAAGTGCATATTCTATAGCACTTGAGAAACTACGTCGTGCTATACAGAAGAAGTTAACATTTGTTTGAAAGGGGTTCTGCTTCTTCACGAGTGCATAAAACCCAATCTGTTTCATTCAGCGTATTGACACAATATGCGCCCCCCCACCTTTCCTGCGACTATTATTTATTTAGACATTTAACATTCAACAAGCATCGTTGTTTCATCAAACGTAACTGGTATCGTTTGTTGTAATGGCAATCAGCTACCAGGCTGAGAGAAAAGAAGAACAAAATAATAATAATAATAATAACATTGTCACTGATATCACCATTTTACACAAAATAAAACCGTCCGTTTCCAAATTTTCTAGTATCACCTTCGCTATTATTACCAAAGTTAGTAGCAGGCCGCTCAAATTCATTTTCTCTTAGATAACGAGGCATACTGATAATGTGATAACCAACGACAAAAAGCAAACGCAACGTAACTGGTATGGTACGGTTTGCACTTTAACAATGGCGGTAAATTATTTAAAAAAAAACGTTTCACACTGGTATGTGGTCCTACCTAAGTTAGTAAAATATTTGAAAGAAGAAAGTTATAACTAAACTATAAATGCATAATTTTTATAATAATAAAAGTGTTCGGGTGTCGAAGCACTCCACGATATCGGTTTAGGGTTAAAGAAAAATTTCTGACCTAGAACTTCAGCGGGTTGTTAGCAGTTTTGCTGAAGAGAAAAAATACTTCTATGCTAAAGAAATATCACAACTACCGAAGAAGTGTGTAAAATTAGGTGGTGACTACACTAACAAATAAAAACTAATTAGTGCTCTATGCCTTTTCCATCTACCCTAGGCTGATTATTAATACAGTGTCTTTCGTATTTCAAAACATCGATTGAAGATGCGGAACAGAAGAACTTTAAATTTCGAATTTAAAAAACTATTATGTACCGAAAGCCTAGCTGCTGCCCCCTAAGCCCTTCCTCCAGGATGCCGTACACTCCCGCTTAAGACGGTCCTGAAAGGGGAGTGGAGAACGGTAGAAGAACTCGGAAAGTTGAGAAATACTGCTCCGGAATTTGCCTCGGGGAAGGTACTCTCTTGACTCAGAGAAACCACCTAAAATCCTGAATCAGAGCAGGCGGCCGTGGTAATCGAAACCACGACCTCCCGAATGCTAACCAGACGCATTACCGAGAACATACAAAGCTCGGTGCTGTTGCTGCCTTAGTATCTACTGTATTATTTTCTTATCAATGAATGACGGTTTTTCCTGTTTACTTCCCTCGTCTAAAAGCGAAATATTGTAATCGCAAAAAATAACATTCCGAGGATTTCTTCAGATCTTCACATTTCAGTTTCCCTAGATGACGAAAAACAGATTTTCTCAATTCCGTCTGCCTGTTTGTTGACGGTATAACTCAAAAACTATTTGTTGGAGGAAGACGATATTTTGCATGCAGATTATATGCCTACTTGAAATGAAACTGGGATTTCGGACAAATATATACAGGATGAGCACCTTAAAACAATTAAATTTTGTTTGTTTTTGCTCAGGCTTTACACTCGACGACAACTAGACCTAACGAGGTAAATGTTGTAAAACATAAAAAGGGTTCAACGAAAAATGCGTTATATTTAAGGCAGCCGTAACGGACGGACACAAAGAGCGGGCGGTGTGCTTGCGGGATATTGCCAGCCTTGGAATTGTATTCGCAGCCGCCGTTCAAATTCCATCGGTAATTATTTTTTATTTGAAAATTGATGTAATTTGAATTATCAAGTGTCTCCTTCTATTGTTTCAGTATTTATTCGAAACGTAAAGATATTTTTACCCCTAGTTTGCTTTGATCAAAAAATTTTTTTTTACAGATGTTTACAAATTTTCGAGCTAATGTAAGCTATTATTAGTTGTGTATATCGTTCTTTTTAAACTACTTGTGTTTTTTCTCGTCTCCTTTTTATATTTTTGTGTCATTTTGTTAGCTATAATTTTCTTAAAATCTTCAAATATCGTAACGCTATGAGAGTATACTTGATGGCTCGCCAGTTAAACTCAGTGAAGACCGGGTGCAGTTCTTTAAAAAATGTTATTAGCAAATATAATAAGCGTTAACAAATCTTTAATTTTAACAAATATACTCAGATAGGTTTAGAACTTATAAACTTACATAATCGCAGCAGGCAATAGTAAAATATCTGCAATACGAATTGTAGCAGTAACAAAATCAGACACATAAATGGCATACACAGTGCATTTAGAAGGCAAACTCTGCATATAATAGCCAGTACAACAGGTCTTAAAGGCGTTACTTACGCCAAAGATTACAGAACAAATATAAGATGCGTCACTTGGCGCATTTACAAACGAAATTGCACTTCAAACGCGTGCCGACAACTCGCCTTTCACTACTGCCGATAGGGTGTTTACCGGGGTAAGGCGATAAGTAAGTCAAAAGAATATAGATATTATGTACTCATTGGCTATAGTATAAAGTCGATACGTTTTTGGCTTTTACCTTAGGTTACAGTAAATTTGAAAACATATTCATGAGAAAGTATACATACCTTTCTAAGTCTTTAGAACAACGAAAAAACGAAACACCGGTACTTCTAAGTTTACGAAAGCAACCTTTCACTGAACAATAACTAGGCATTTTTATTACAAAATACTTAAACGCCGTGATACCACAAGAACAAAACGACCTTTACCACTCGAGAAACACTCGTATAATGCCAGGCGATCGATAAGCACTGTGAAGCACTGGCGGCAAACCGTCTTAGAACGCTCCAATTGGCCGAGTGACACATCTTATATTTGTTCTGTAATGTTTGCTTACGTGAAAGGTGCTCCCCCAAATATCATTTCATACTAATAACCAACACAAATAAGTAGTTAAAGGTCAAACCAGTAAAATGTAAATTACAGACTAAGAACAGCTTTAATTTCTCTAGACTAATGCACTTAGAGCTTGCAGTATAAATATCACTAACCCAGTGTTCATTAGATCGTAATTTACTCATTTGAGAGATCGAGCTTCTGCAGTGGTTGATTAAATAGCTTCCAAACGGGCTCTTACAGCTATGCTGTCACAGGTTGAGGGTGCGGGCAGCGAACACCAGTGGATCACCAAGCGATGTGGTCCAAAATCAAATAATGCTCCCAGAAGCAGGAGGGTATGCTCGCCTTGTTAAAGTAGGCGGAACGATGGAGTTTAAGAACCCCCGGGTAAAGCTAGAAATGCCGGACGAAATCGGATGGCTGCACTACTTTACCAAAATCGAACATGAAATAACCACTCATCTTAAATTACAGGCTTTTTATGGCCAAGACGACTAACAACTTATAATGAATGATCCGTCTAAAAGACTTGTCCCAAATAGCAGAAAAATTACAGTTATATAGCCGGTCTGAAGCCAATTGAGGAAGAAAACGCTAGACAAGCCGCAAGACATTGTATCGTATCTTGAAAAGCTGAAATCAGGGACGCCTGCAGGTCGAGGTAAGCGCTTAAAAATATCCGAAACAAAAACGAACGGTCTAAAAACACTTAGTCAAGCCTGCCGGTATTGCAAATAATCAAAGGTCGGTGCATATGAGAACGGTCAATTAGGCTACGTTTATACAATTGTGAGGCTTCAAATAAGGAAACGTTTATATGACCAAGATGTATGCAACAAAATAAATTCTAACGTTAAATACGCTTTTTACTCGTAACAACCTTTTTTAATTATATTTTTCTTTTAATGCTTATGCTACACATTCTGCCATTTGTGGATCTATTATCTAATACGGCATGCTTATGTTTCTTACTTTGCCAGGACATTTTTAAAATTTACGAATGTATGAGTTATTTACCGATTGTTCAAGATTACGACCCGCTTGTGTATAACTTTCTTTAATATTTTTCCGCCTAAATTTAAGTGTGTTCCGAATGTTGTGCAGGCTTTGGCCTTATCGCGTCACGCAACTGTGAGACCATTTTGGGCCGTTTGGCCGAACACGTGCACTGTGTTCGCCTCGCAGTCGTAGCGGGCTGCATTTCATCGTATTTCTTTGTTGAATTTAAAAAGCCAGTCTGTGAGAGCAAGAGAGAGGTTTTTGAAGGTTTTTCGTGCCATCGCAGTCTTTCCGTTTGCGTTGCCGACGCCCCGCCAGCTTCTTGCCTATCGGCAGCAGGTTTTTATTAGGTAGGAAGGAGCTAGCTTGTGTTTCGGTCAGTTAGTTGCTGGTGCAGTTACTGCGAGTGGGTTTTCGAGTGTGGCTTTTCTTTGCCCCAGCGGCCTTGGGTCGTGGGAGGCGCGCGGCCTCTTGCCAAGTGAGTCCGTTTATGTGGCGTGTTTTCGGAGAGAGCTCTTCGAGCCGTTGAGGCGTGCAGTTGTGTGTGTTTTGGTGATGCTCCGCTTTGGTGACCAACGCCCCCGTAATCTCGTGTGCCGTGTAAGCAAGTGTCCACTATTGTGTAGATGGGATCATATCAAACGGGGACGTGCAAAAGGCCACCCTGTTTCATTTTCATGAGAGTCCCGTCGCATCGTGTCCTGCGAAGGTATTCTGGAGTATGCGTAATCAGCAATTGCAGCTGTAACCTTGCGACATGCCGAACTGTGAAGCGGAGTCCTGCCGCCAAGTTGAGAGTCAGGTGATACTAAAGGTAGCGTGTATTTTAGATGTTATCCGTTATATAGTTGCTATGCTCATTTAATACTTATGTTTTGCATTTTGTACGCTAACTAACGTCAATAATTATATTCTATGTAATGTTTAATGGCCGTAATCATGTTTCACGCACTAAATTAACACTAGTGATCCCAATTTAGGCCAGATTTAATAGCAATACTCATCCTTTGCATTTTCTACGCTAACTAAGGTCAATAATTATATCCTATGTAATGTTTAATGACTGCTATCATGTTTCACGCACTAAATTAACGCTAGAGATGCCATTTTGGGCCAGATTTAATAGCAATATTTATTCCTTATATTTTTTACGCTAACTAACGTCAATAATTATATTCTGCGTAATGTTTAATAGGCGGTATAATGTTTTACGCACTAAATTAACGCTAGTGATTCCATTTTATGCCAGATTTAATAGCAATACGCTAAATAACGTCCGTGATTATGTGTTGGTGCATTTTTGGACCATATGTGTACGTTAGACCAATAGATCGATTTGTTATGTTGCCTTGTGTTTTTCTTACGCCTGTTGCATGAATATTTTTAGGTTGAGTTGTTCGCAGGGTAAGATCGATTTGAGGTGGAGCTTGAAAGAAGTTGGAAGCGTTAAAGGTAGATCAGGGTGCTCCGTCACCAGTGCCGGGGAGTCGCAAGGCTGCACACAGATTCTATTAGGCTCCGTTTACTTTTTGGGTTTTGCCAAGTGAAAATTTGGAAGGTAGGCTCATTTGATTTCCGGTTTCTCTGTGGGCTTACCTTTGCATTTTCGTTCATATTGACGAAACTGGCTGGCGCTCAATCTATTTTATATCTGTTTACCGTCCATTAGGCCGTTGCACGTAGGTTATCTCGTGTTAAATCACCCCTTGCTTCACTCAGCGCTTCTTGTTACGGGCAGGGCAGCGGTCCTATGTGAGTTACTTTTTCGAATTTGGGTGATATCTTACGAGCCAGTTGTCTAGCTTTTTCTTGACTATTAGTATTAGCTGGTGCGGTGTCGTAAATATTGTTTTAGGACCGTAACAACTTATCAGCAATATTCGAAATAATATCTCGAGTATTTTATTCTTTCTTCAAATTTAATATAAATGTATTCCCTTTTATTTCCGTTATGCATTTTTATTTGGATGGGTTTCCTGTGACTTAATTCACTTTATTTTTACGTACTCATTTTAATACAGTTTTAGTGTCCTTAATGTAATAGATCTTTTATCATACTTACTAGTTGTAAAGATGGCTCAAAGGTACGGGCTTTTGATTCCGGGCTAGAAGATTTGGATTCAAACCCCAGTAACTCCAACGGTCTTCCCCGCCATTCCCCAACCCGGCTTTGGCAGCCGTGAGTCCTTAATGTCTAAACTTCCTCATAGCGCAGAGGCAGATACCCCTGCAGTGTGGATGTTAACAACAATGTTGACAACAACATTTAATTCTAATTTTTATGGCCAGTCAACATTGTAGGATTTTAGTCTCCTTGCAATGCATCTTAATTTTTTTAAATCCTGTGTTTTTGTTTACCAATTCGCTTGTTTTTCTAGTTCTTCCAAATCCCTTTAATGTTACCTGATAATCTTGTAGGTCATCTTTCTGTTGGCTCTTTTCTTTTTTCTTTATATCTTTATTCTTTCATCCTCTTGGGACGTGTACAATTCTCCCTAGTTTTATAGATTGCATTTCGCTCGTAGTGAAGAGTTATGCGGTCCAGTTCGCATATTTCTTCGGCTGTTCTTAATCGCAGTTTGTTCATTTCTGTGCCATATATTGAGATGGCCCCTTATTTGTTTATTAATTCGCTTTCGGGGTTGTTCATAAAATTAATGTAGACTGATTAAAATATGCTGTCTTGTATTTTTATTTACTTGATCCAAAATAAATGGTAGTATGCCCTTTAAGTATTTTATTTATCTGCAATTTATTATCAAAACGCTAGTTTAGTAGAACAATTAACTCTATTCCCAGGGATGAATTCCTAATATATTGTAAATTTTTACTTGATCTGGTGCGCCACTGTACATCTGAATTAGTTCCAATACTCAGTAGTTATTGTATGCAATACGTCAAAACCTACAAAATGGTTCGTATAGTGCAGTCAGCGTTGTTGACCTTAAAATAATCAAAACTGTGAACATTTGCAGGGGTATTTATTCAAATCGTAGCGCTTTGGCGGTTATTATTATCATTTGTTTTAGGCATTAATTTGTTACATGACGTTAGAAGGAACGCCGACTAAATCTCGCAATTGTTTTATTTCGCCTAACCTCAAATTTGGGTAAATTTCAATTGCGCATTTGCTGGATGCTAGGATATGCTTGAATCTTGATAAGCAAGGTTTGGTCTCGTATGCACACAAATTTCCCGATCCTAACACTGATACTTTTAGGTTAACACAGTACCTTAAAATTTGGTGTGTTCTTCGCAATGTTCGGAAAGGGGCCTCAGCTGATATCTTTCTCTGGAACGGTTTCCTCCGGTGTTTTTGCTGTAAGTCGATCTCCTTCACTCCTGCCTGATTCGTTGCAGTAGAAATTCCTGGATTTGGGCCCTATTTCTGGCCGGAATTTAATATCGGAATCCTGATGTGATCGGCTGGCAATGATCGTCGGAGATGCTCTCGGTGAAAATAAAATTTTATGTTGCAGAAAATTCCACAAATGTTCCCACATAAACTTCAACACTTGGTCAATACAATGATATACTTTTTAGCTCGAAATATTTTAATTTATTA
Organism: Agriotes lineatus; assembly: GCA_940337035.1. Lineage (NCBI taxonomy): Eukaryota > Metazoa > Arthropoda > Insecta > Coleoptera > Elateridae > Agriotes > Agriotes lineatus. The sequence goes on from OW679202.1 coordinate 120,018,423, forward strand.
TATAAAAACTTTAGTTGAAGTGGAGCACAAAACTACATGTCAAGCTTAATTTAATTATTCATTTGTTCTTCTTTATTTTATAGAGTTCATTTATTAATAATTGCTTTCTATCTCCTTCTGTCTGCTTTTCACTTGCTTTTTTTATGTCTTGCTGCCTGACTTCTTATTTGCTCTTTGCAAGGTATTATTATTTTCTTCTGGTTTCCTATACCTTTTTTAGATTGCTCACAATTTCCCTGCTTAGCTATATTGAAATCTATGCTTCATTGACATGCACTTCGCAACCCTTTTTGTGACTATTCATTTTTCTCGGCTCGGCCATTCATTCTGCACAAACCTAATATTTAATTAATTTGAACGTCAACTTCAACTTTGTGAAAAACAAGCTTTTCCCTTTGCTTTCTCTACTCAATTCAATTATTAATATTGGCATCTCTTTTCCAATGCGTTTACTTATTGAAATTTAAGCTTATTATTGCAGTTACATAAAACACCCCAACTCTGTGCTTATTGACTTGTTCCTTAAGTTGTACTGCAAGCAGAATCGGGTCGTGGGCCTAAGACCATCACAATATAGGTCCTGTGGTTCTGTTACAGACTTTGTTTTCAAAACTTTTTAGTATCTGTTGTTTAAAGGTTATTGTTGGTGTTTTAGTCCTGTATATCACTTCTGGTTTAATTATGCTATTATAAACTCTCAGGTTGCAATTTCTGGATGACCATTTTGATGCAAAAAAGCGCTGTAGGACTGCCACTGCCATTGTTCCAGAGTTTATTCTGGCAATGATTTCTTTATCTACCTTATTTGTATCTGTTACTAGTTAGCCAAGATATTTTAAATATACGGTCTGATTGTCAGACTTTGTCAGTTGCGCTGTGAAACATTCTGTCAAGTTGCTTCTAGATATTTAGTTTTTTCGATAATGGTGTTAAGTTCCGTTTGGTTGATGGCGCCTTTGGTAATGGAAAACAATGTTATAAGTCCTTCTTTATTTCTCACAATCAGATCTATATCGTCTGCATATGCAAAGAGTTTAGAGAGTTTTCCTAGGGGAAGATCTGAATTAACCCGGTCTTCTTATCACCTTTCCAAGGCGAGGTTGAACAGTAGCGGCTACATGGTATTTTCTTGCTGTAGTCCTGAGCAAATGTACTCCCATTTTTTTCCATCAGCTGTGTAATACTACTAGATGTGCTCGATAGTGGAGCGTCTCTTGCTAAAGCCACTTTGGTACTCTTTAATTAATTTATTTATTATAATAAACTGATTAAGAACTTGCTTGAGTTTAAAAGAGGGAATTTTTAGTTTTACATAAAAATGTTATAAGAATTATAATTCCTGCTTGGTTTGTAGAGAATTTTAAGAAAATTTTCAGTTTTTCAAAAACAAGTCGGCCTTGACAGTTAAGCAAAAATTATTTTATTTTCAGTTAAACTACCCTTTTTGTTCATGATACGGCAAAATATTACTAAGAAAAGTTGTTCAGAATGAGAAATTATGGTCCTATAAAAATATCAGGATGATACTTAAACTAAACCGTCATTTTTAATAAATACAGTTTATTTTGTTCTTATAATAAATAAATTTATTAAAATATCTTTCATTTTCTAACTGTATTCCGATCGCTGCACTCGTTTTTCGACACCCATCTAGGAGACAAATTGAGCTCGGTCGGGAACGAAGTTTCCGGGTACGAGATGTGGGGAGACGAAATATCCCGGGAACGAAATGTGGGGAACGAAATGTGGGGAACAAACTTTCCGCATCCCCTCTCCTACAACTTCTTTCGCATAGGGTTCAAACCTTTTAGCAAGATATAGTATAAGACTTTGTATGCGGCGAGGAATAGTTTTATGCCTCTACAATTGCTGCAATATGTCTTTTTATCTAGTTTATCTAGCTCGCGTGCTTTTTTTTAAGATTTGATCTTATCTGAAACTTCGTCTAGTGTAGAGTTTTCTAAATTATTTTCGGCGGATAGAAAGGTTTTATCTTCTACTGTCGGTATTGATACAGATATATTGAGAAATTCGTCAAAGTAGTCCCTCCATCTTTCTGTGATTTTACATTATCCAGTATAATTTGTCCGCTTTTATCTTCATTGCTATTAATTCTAGCGTTAGAGCCATACTTGCCGCGCCTTATTTCGGCCTAGAAATCTCCTACTTTTGCTTGTTGTTATTTGTCTTCCATATCTTTCATTCTCACTTTATAATACTGTATTTTATTTTGTCTGAATGCACTCTTTGTCTTCCTTGGTTGATCCTCATAATCTTGTTGAATTTGAATTTTCAGTTTTCTACGAGTTTCTCTGTAACATTCTTTGTTAAACCATCTCTTATCGTTACTTTTTTTAGATCGTCCTAACACGTTTTCTTCTCAAACCACATTGGTAACGTTGTCTCTGTCGTTCTCCAGTACTTCAAATCGATTGTTTATTTGGGTCTAGACCACAACGGCCACTGGACACAACGGCCACACCTAATTTTGCATGGCCATATCGGCCACACTGGACACAACGGCCAAAAACGATTTGTGGACACAACGGCCACCGTGGACGTATCAGCCACAGGGTTAGCTGGACACAACGGCCACTCTGGCTACTACGGCCACATTTCAGACGTGGACACAACGGCGACTCTGGACACTACGGCCACATTTCAGACGTGGACACAACGGCCACATTGGACACTTCGGCCACTGGACACAACGCCCACACAGAATTTTTGTATGCCCATATCGGCCACTCTGGACACTACGGCCACATTTCAGACGTGGACACAACGGCCACACTGGACACAACGGCCACCGTGGACGTATCAGCCACAGGGTTAGCTGGACACAACGGCCACTCTGGCTACTACGGCCACATTTCAGACGTGGACACAACGGCCACACTGGACACAACGGCCACCGTGGACGTATCAGCCACAGGGTTAGCTGGACACAACGGCCACTCTGGCTACTACGGCCACATTTCAGACGTGGACACAACGGCCACTCTGGACACTACGGCCACATTTCAGACGTGGACACAACGGCCACATTGGACACAACGCCCACACAGAATTTTTGTATGCCCATATCGGCCACTCTGGACACTACGGCCACATTTCAGACGTGGACACAACGGCCACACTGGACACAACGGCCACTGGACACAACGGCCACATAGAATTTTTATATGCCCATATCGGCCACTCTGGACACTACGGCCACATTTCAGACGTGGACACAACGGCCACACTGGACACAACGGCCACCGTGGACGTATCAGCCACAGGGTTAGCTGGACACAACGGCCACTCTGGCTACTACGGCCACATTTCAGACCTGGACACAACGGCCACACTGGACACAACGGCCACCGTGGACGTATCAGCCACAGGGTTAGCTGGACACAACGGCCACTCTGGCTACTACGGCCACATTTCAGACGTGGACACAACGGCCACTCTGGACACTACGGCCACATTTCAGACGTGGACACAACGGCCACATTGGACACAACGCCCACACAGAATTTTTGTATGCCCATATCGGCCACTCTGGACACTACGGCCACATTTCAGACGTGGACACAACGGCCACACTGGACACAACGGCCACTGGACACAACGGCCACATAGAATTTTTATATGCCCATATCGGCCACTCTGGACACTACGGCCACATTTCAGACGTGGACACAACGGCCACACTGGACACAACGGCCACCGTGGACGTATCAGCCACAGGGTTAGCTGGACACAACGGCCACTCTGGCTACTACGGCCACATTTCAGACGTGGACACAACGGCCACTCTGGACACTACGGCCACATTTCAGACGTGGACACAACGGCCACATTGGACACTTCGGCCACTGGACACAACGCCCACACAGAATTTTTGTATGCCCATATCGGCCACTCTGGACACTACGGCCACATTTCAGACGTGGACACAACGGCCACACTGGACACAACGGCCACTGGACACAACGGCCACATAGAATTTTTATATGCCCATATCGGCCACTCTGGACACTACGGCCACATTTCAGACGTGGACATAACGGCCACACTGGACACAACGGCCACTGGACACAACGGCCACATAGATTTTTTGTATGCCCATATCCTCCACACTGGACACGTCGCCCACATAGCGCACGTGGACACATCGGCCACATATCAGAGGGGGGTAAATGCAAGGTTTACCCGCTGATATAGCTATACAAAATGAGCAAAACCGTTGGTCCAACCCGCCTGGACTTTCCTGTACTTTAGAAAATCTATAAAAACAGAAAACGGATGGGAGTGCTTTGTTGAAACAATTAAACACATTTAATTGTGATTCAAAACGACTTTACACACCACCAAAAGTGCATCATGTTACTTGATATGCATCGCTGCTGACGTCAAATAACGCAACCATCCGACGCGCTGTGTTTTAGCGTTGATCGAGGTATTTACCAATGTTGCCTATTGTACCTCGAAAACTAAACACTCTGCGTTGTTATGTGTTGGCCCCATTCAGTATTAGTTACGTGTATTTCTTAATAACATGTTTATCAACACGTAACTACTAGTTATCTATATAATTGCGTCATTTAATGCGTCATAGTCTCTAGAGTATAAAATAACATAAATCCATTAATTCTGAAATCATTAATAACGCGTGATCTGTGATTACCTAGTATTTTTGTTTATTTTGTGAATTTTAGTTGTAGTTAGTTCTTCCATAATGTAATCTGAACTTCTTCATAATTATCTTCTTCTTCTTTTATATATAAAATTCAAAGTATGTGTGTATGTTTGGTTTACAAATCCACATCGCGGCACAGATCACTTTCAAAATTTGCAAAAGGGACTATGGGCGTGTGGGAGGGCATAGAGGTGGTCCCGGTCGCTAACTATTAACAAATATTATATTTTTGTGATATTAAACACACAAACTTGTGACAACTGTCGTATTTTATTTGACTTTCTTCAAAGGTATGTATATTTTTATGAATTTAAATTTTTGGAATTAGTTACTTTAATCGACGTTTCCAAATCGTAAAAGTATAAGTGATATAAAATTAGGTATTGTATGTATTTAGATTTCTTGAATATTTTGACCAATAAAGGGCCTATAGAGGCACCAACATTCGATTTTAACACCCCCATAGAGAGCAACAGAGTGAAATTCTGGCGCCTAGCAAAAAAATAAAATATAGCTAATACCCAAATACATTAGAAAATTTATACAAAAACGTGTGGCCAGTTTTTTTAGTAATATTTTTTTGAAAATTTCCAAATTTTTGAAGAAGTACCTTTGCGAACTTTTAGATTTTCTTTATTCGTTTTATTTATGGTATACTATTCCTAAACAGTGGCGCCTCGTGAACTTTTGCAGTGCCGGTTCTGCCAATTTAATAATACAATTTCAGGGCTCGTGGGGTACTATCTTATATTTTGGTAAAAAAGATAGCTCTGCAATACGTGCAAGAATTTTTTAATGTAAAACATCACACTGCTACTGCTGATATTTATGTTGACGTCTGGTGGTTTAATTAAAATATCATATCAAGTTATACACAATTTTAAGTAAGAGGAAGATAGAAAGTGCATTTACCGAAAGTTCCTAGGACAAATAATAGAGGGAATTTCGTTCGATTTGAGACTTACTGAGCATGCAAAAGTCACTATTTCGTACATATTTCGTAAATTTTAGTAACCCTTTTGGAGAAATTTAGTATATTATCGAAAACACAATATGGTTTTAGAGATAATATGAGTAGTAATGATGCTATTTTTTATTTAACCAGAACTATTTATGAAAATTTAGATAATAATAAAAATACCTTAGCTGTCTCTCTTGATCTTGCAAAGGCATTTGATACTGTGTCTCAGCAGGTTCTCTTATGCAAATTAGAAAATATCGGAATTAGAGGTCACGCTAATGATTTTATAAAGTCATATTTGGCAAACAAGCAATAAATTACAAGTTGAGATGGGTGTACCGCAGGGAACTGTATTAGGGCCCATTCTTTTTCTTATATATATCGTTGATTTAACTAAACTTGATGTAAATGCTAAAATTATTTCATTTGCTGATGATATTGTGATTGTTTTTGCATCGGAGAACTGCGATGAGCTACTGCAGAAGGTTGGATACGGCATTGCTTTAATAAAAAGTCAACTGGATTGCGAGTTACTATCATTAAATTTATCACACTCATTTTTATTAAATTTTCCTTTACAAACTCGCAAACTCAACCAATTAGAGAAATCGTTCTTCATCAATAAAACTGTTTAAAGCACAAGAAACTCAATTGCAAATGTACACAAACTATAAAAGCAGTTCTTCAGGTGAAATATTTAGGTATAATTATTGATTCGATGCTTAAATGGCAAGCGCATGTAGAAGAATTAGTCAATAAAATTACAAAGATAACATAGAAATTTAAATTGCTCAAAAATATTTTACAACTTAACACTATTAAAAGCGTTTATTTCGCTCAAGTTCAGTCTGTAATTCAATATGGAGTTATTGGCTGGGGTGGAATTGCAAACTCTTATTTATATCCACTAGAAATTTTACAAAAGCGTATTATAAAAGTAATATTTAATAGACTTTAGTTATCCAACCGATATTATTCTTTATTCCGAAGTCAACATTTTTTCTGTTCGTCAATTGTTTTTACAATCAATTTCTATATTTGTCTATATCCATAAACAGCACTTTAGCGTTTTGTCTCATGAGCACGATGCAAGAGTTAAGAAGAAATGTAATCTTATAATTCCTAAAACAAGTACAGCACATTTCCAAAAACATGCATATTACCTTTGTGTTAAATTGTTTAACCTTTTTCCGGTTGAGATTAAGTCTTCTTACTCATTAAATTCTTTTAAAAATAAAATTAAAAAATGGATAAAAGAAGTGGGATTGGATTATTACTCCTATTTGATAAATTTGGTAAATTGATTTGACAGTTTGAGGTATGAACATATATATTTTGTTTAATTTGTTAAAGTTTTTGGTTGCTATCATTACAGTAATATAGTTAGGTTTTTTTAATTAACGGCCACGCGCAAGCTTTGCTTCTGTGGCCATACTGTAATTTTTTTATGTGTAATAATACTAATACTATTTAGATATTTTTTACTCAATTTATATTACGAGCCCTACAATTATTTTCAACAACATTAAAGATTTCTTACGTCGTATTATAAAAAATCATTGTATTACGAGGGATAATATAGTACTTAATCACACTTTATTGACATCATTAAGTAACTTGTGTTTACCGTGACTTTTGCTCTAATTTTAGAAGCAATTTTAAACAAAGTGGCACGAACAGCAAAAACAATTGATTATAATGTCTACAAGTCCTTTAGTATAACAGAAGATGCAGTAAAAGCAAAAATAAATAAAGTACTTTGAACAACAATAATTTTTAAAATTTAGATTTTATTTCCATGGACTTTTTTCCTGTGGATTTTTATTTCATGGATTTTTTCCTGGATTTTTTTCGTGGATTTTGTTTTCTTGGATTTTTTTCCTACAATCTACAAGGTTGCCTGGATCTCGAGTAGCACACAGTTGTTTAAAATAAAAAAAAGTCGATCGCAAATCAACATTTTTATTGTTTTATATGATGCTAAACATAACACATAATTGTTTTTCTAGTGTCTGGCCAACTTGTGAAACACATAATTCCAAAATTAAATTACGTAGAAAGACAATATTAGTCCCGAAACGAGCGATAAAACATGCATTGTTCAGTTCTCTAAAAATAACACGCTTTAAAAAAATCTCATTGAAATCTTACTTAGTTTCCGAAAAATAGCATTTTTCGGATTTTGATAATTTCGAAAAAACCAATTTTCTAGAAAAGTAAAAATCACTCGGTATATATGATAGGGGCTAAATAGGGTTTTAGACAAGCACAAATTATTGATCTAAAAAGTTTTTTTGAAATATCAAAAATAAAAATTTTTCCCATATGCCGACTTTTTGGAGGACACTGTCGAGTATCTAAAAGATGTTTTTCATACAAACGGAAATGAGGTTGCTACAAAGGCACTTATAGTTTTCATAAGAACATATTTTTTCGCGCCATATATCAGAAATTAGAAGTATGTAAAACGAAATAATGAACGGATTATACAGAAATTTGGCCATTGGCTTGACGAAGAAATAAAATTCTTCGTTGTGTACCTAATCCTATAAATTATCCTAAGAGGCACAAGAAGCAAAAAATTAAGATTTGCGGCGATATAGGGAACACCACGCCAGGAATATTATGTCCTGAACATAAATGAAGATGTTTTCCACCAATCAATTTTGAGTGCAGATCACAAATCAAGTTCTTTTTTTACAGGGCAAAGTAAAACAGAAGATCACTGATGTTGATATCCTCCAATTAATTCGTATTTCTGAAGAAGACAAGTACGATTTTGCATGATATCGTATTCTACACTATTAGGTATTGTTAAATCATTTTACAATCTCAATATTTTAATTAATTTGTATTTCTATAGCTTAATGTTTTTATAATTAAATTTAAAAATTGTGTAATTGTTTTCATTTTTATATAATAATAAAACATGGGTGGTATTTAACAGTCTACCAAATTTACCCAATCTTTTCGTGCAAAAAAAGTACTTTAGTTTCCCAAAAAATACTAAATGCTCACCAAAATTAAGAAAAATACATAATCTTAGAGCCACAACCAAATATTAACATCATGCTAGTCTCTTACATTATTTGTTAATAAAAAATAACTTTTGTTGGCTAAAAAATGCTAAAATGTTCACCAAATTTTATTCCACATTTAATTCTAACATGGTACCCAGATATTTAATTTTCGTCAGTGTCTTATATTATTTAGCAGTTAAAAAAACTATTTGCTTAGCAAAAAATACACAATGTTTACTATATTTTATACCACATTCAATTTTAAAAGTATTCCCAGATTTATAATTCTTGTTAGCCTAAATATCACTTATAAGAAATATCTATCATGTTTTATTCGGCCTCGTTTATAAATGGGGACATAGAAATAAGTCTGAAGAATTCTTGGAAATAAATCAATATATATATATATATATATATATATATATATATATTAAAGGTAAACATTTCAGGGTGTCATACCGCTTAATAAATTCGAAGATTTCTTCAACTGGTTGAAGAACATCTTGAATGGCACTTGGAGTTGGACGACGTTTCGACGAATGTGATTTCGTCGAAACGTCGTCCAACTCCAAGTGCCATTCAAGATGTTCTTCAACCAGTTGAAGAAATCTTCGAATTTATTAAGCGGTATGACACCCTGAAATGTTTACCTTTATTCAGTCAGCTGTACATCAAGTTGACAGTCCGTCGTGTTGCCGCATAACTAGAAGCCAAACCAGGACTACAAGGACTTGAAAATGATGAATGTGATTTCGTCGAAACGTCGTCCAACTCCAAGTGCCATTCAAGATGTTCTTCAACCAGTTGAAGAAATCTTCGAATTTATTAAGCGGTATGACACCCTGAAATGTTTACCTTTAATACATATCAGCCGCGAAAACCTTCGTAATATTATATATATATATATATATATATATATATATATATATATATATATATATATATATGTATATTCCTATAACAAAGTCCTTTTCACAGCTCGGTGGTTACTACACAAGGCGAGGAAATATTTGACTGGGAAAGGGGTTATAGCCAACACCAATCTCAGTACTTGGGCAACGATTTCAAGAGCTATTAATGGTTTGTTGAAATAAAACCACTTGATGCCAAAGTCAACGTTTCGATATTTATTTATACCATTTTCAAGACCTAAAGGGAGGTTTACAGATAAGAAGCGTTGTTTGTACAATGTAATTAGTTAAGATCTTACCTAACAACTTGTGGTACAGAACCAAAAAGGCACATGTAGTTCACAAACATGTGACCAGATTTCAAATTTTAAATTTACAAAAGCAGCACTGAACGATGCAAGCGTATCACACAACTAAAGTAATGCTAGATTTCCTGTCACTAGGTTACATGTTAAAAATTCACAAATACATTTAAAATTAATTAATTACTACAATTTTTATTGGTTTTAAGCCAAAATGGCCTTCGAATTTATAAAATTGTTTAAACCCGACAAGGAATGCAAGAAAGTTATAAACTTTGCAGATGACAGTTGTGGGCCGCGCATGCGCCTTACGATCGGCGTCAGTAGTATACCAGGAACGTTCAAAATGGAAAGGCACTGTTCGCTGGCACAAGTACGGAAATTTATGAAATTTAATTAAAGGGTAAATTATTTATTTATGGGAATAAAAGATATATTATAAGGAGATTGAAACAGGTTAGGTTGAAAAATATTGACCCCCCGATTCTAACCAGGTTGGGGAAAATCTAAAGAAAAATCGTTATTGGACATGGCTAATAGGAGGTGATATGAAACACTGAGGTTGTCAATGTCTGTTTTTGAATTAAGGGTGTTGTTACTGCCAAAAATGTGGCACATTTCAATAAATAAACGATGGTTACTATTAGATTCTGTTGTAATGATTTTGGCATTATCAAAATCCATCTCATGACCTGTACTGTTGACGTGACTAGCTAAAGCACAGGCTTTAGGTTTTACACGGAAATCACTTTTGTGTTGGGTAATCCTAGCTTTCAACCTCTGTGAAGTTTGCCCAATATAGGTGGACTGGCACCCATTACAATTTATCTGATAGATGACATTTGGGGTTAACATGTAACGTTTCGCCCCGCGCGAACGCGTTTTTAAATTAAAATTAATTAGCGCGTTCCCCCTCAGCGATTTTTGATGATCGGGGGCTGTAGATCTGGAACGCCCGTCCAGCGATAACGGCGCGTCATCAACGGATCCCCCGCTCCACGTTTGCGCATCTCTGCGCCGGTCCCCCTCTTAAACACTCCGAGGAAGTTGTTCGCTGCACGAAGCCCGAAGGCGAACACTTATAAGCAGTCCCACGACCGCTCCTCAAGGCATTCATCCACTTGTTCACCGACACCGTCACCAGCATCCAATTCCCTCCTAGATCCCGATCCCTGTCCGTCCTGTCTAGTTATTTAATAACCTTAGATTCAATTTCCTGACCTGATCCGTAGTCGGCGATAGGCGAAGACTTCTTCAACGAGAAGGCCGCCTTCACGATTGCAACCTGAAACCTGTCCGATATCCTGTAGAATTAGTACGGGACGAAGTTCGCTTGCGAGCCGCTCCGCTGTTCTGCTATTATTTTAACTTGTTTCCCCGAGATCCAAATTAAATAAAGGAATCCGAATTCGTTAATAAATTAATGTAAATTAAGTTAAATAATTCCAAATCTGTTGATAATTTAATTCGCTAAATCAGTAAGACGTGTTTGCCGGCGACGACTCTATTAAGAGACCGCTAGGCCCGTCGATATAACGTAATTAAAGAAACCCCTATTTTGTTAATAAGTTTAATTTACAAATCATTAAGACGTGTCGGCCGGCGACGACTCAAGTCAGAGACCGCTGAGCCCGTCTATGTAAATAACTTGCTTAGCAAGCAACCTAAATATCCTCTTGCAAATAATTAGTTCACCAAAAATTCATGCAATTAACATATGACGATAGCGTCTCGTAATATCTAGTTTCAAAAGCCCGTAAAAATTACTAAGTTGCTCCCCTCGAAGGAGTTGGTTAATGTTTATATTAGCCTACAGAATTCTACTTACTAGAGAAGCTCGAGGTCAACTCCTACGCAGCAACAGCTAGGTCAAGGACATTCACCAGGTGACCTCCAGCGAATCTTCGTGGCTCCGCACTTTACACTAAAACATCACGCCACGAATTTCTCCGATTAAGGGCCAATCCCTTAAGAAACCGCCGGCACGTAAGCGAGAATGTGATATCTAGTTAATTAACCTGTCCATTACAGCAACATGTGCCAGAAACTCTGTCCGCTGAGGGCCCAGTGAAGAACGCGGACCTGTCTTAAAGCCGGTCCCCAAAGTTACCAGAGGCGTCCCCGCAAGAATTCCTGAGGGGGCGATCCAGAAAACCACCGTTCACACGGCCTGTACGACCGGTTTGCAGCGACAAGGGGACAAGGAGCGACGGAAGACCGTAGATTATTTTTATTTTTCCAAATACATGTTAATTTCCAATTATACAATTATGATTACGTTTGTAAATAGTTCTGAGTACCAATATTAAATTGTTTTAAAGCTATCCTGTGTTTGGTTTGCTACGTTTCTTATGTATATCTGGGAAATCTTGACCCTGTCTCCGACTCGACTAGCTACCAGAAAGTTAATTAGTAAATTATCTTTATACCCTTAATGAGCACAAGGGTGGAATATTATAAACATAATTGGAGTTTTATCTTTCAATTTGGAGAAACAATCTTTTATAATATGGTGGTGTTTATCTGCTATTATTATGTGATTAAATTTGTGGAAAACCCTTTTTATTATATGGGATAGCCCTTTCATGTAAATCAGACTTTTGTACATAAGGGGTTTTGTCGTCCCCCGTTTACAGACTTATCAAGAGGAGTGGCCCTGTTAATCGTATTGGAGAATAAAATGGAATTTAATAGTGAAATTGGATAATTATTTAATTTAAGAATGTTGATTAATTTATTAAGATTTGGTCTTATGGAAATCTGGGTGTGAGATCGTAAGTATTCTGTGTTTAAGACCCTCTTACGACATTAAGTTTGTGTCGAATGTTATGTATAGAATGGAAATTCAAGTACCGACCAGAAACTGGTGGGTTTGACGTACCAGTCAAGTTTGATCACGTTAGATGCAGTTCTGATGACCAAAGTATTCAAGAAGGGAACCGATCTATCCTTCTCTCGCTCCACTGTAAATTGAATATGTTTATTGAAGCTATTAAAGGACACTCAACACATTGTCGACCTCGCCACCCGGTACCTGCGCACACTATGTCATCAACGTACTGGTAAAAGAAAGGGAAAATTGGAAAACCAATTTAGGGGTACCTTCTTTTATTATGGTATTAACAATGATTTCAGCAAGAATTGGTGAAAGGGTTGAACCCATTGGGGAACCAAAAATTTGTTTGTAAAAATTATTATTAAATGAAAAATATGTAGAATCAAAAAATGAATTTGAGTAAATTGATAAATTGTGGTTTTGGTATGCTGGTAAATGGATCTATCAGATTCCAATTGTTTTTCAACTACCTGTATCACTAAATCCAAAGGGATATTAGTGAAGAGTGAGACCACATCTAATGAAATGATTTCAAAATTAGGAGGTAAAAGGAAATTATTAGTCTTTTCGCTGAAAGCGAAACTATCTTTAATTCGGTAGCTATTGTACTCTAGGAAAGCTTTCCCTAGTATTTCTGCTAGATATTTAGAAATGTTTCTTATACGGAGATTGTGTTGATGACACAATGGGACGACAGGGTATGTCAGGTTTATGAATTTTAGGAAGGCCGTGCAATTTAGGGGAGACTGAATTATGACAAATTAAACGTCTGTAGGACGGAGTATTTATGTAATTATTATTATGTAATTCTTTAATTAATTTATTATGTTTTGTTTTAAATTGACAAAGTGGGGTCTTTTATTAAGGGGTTTGTAAACCTGGGTGTCTTGTAAAAGGACCTGTATTTTACTAATGTAGTCAGTCCGTTTGCATGGCTACAGTAACGTTTTCCCTTGTCTGAAGGTAAAATCAATACATCTGGGTTATCTTTTTGAAAATTTATTACAATCCCTATGATGATAAGGGGTTTTTGGTGTTATTTTGATTTTTTTAGAAAATCTGTAAGATGAAAAGCTACTAAAGAACGATAATTATTTCTTTCCCTTGTTGTCTAGAGTACTGATTCGATTTGGGAAAGATATTTATAAAGGGTTGATTTGTTATTTAAGCGAACAGGCAAAACCAAATTTCGGTCCAAGTGAAAAGGAACCTTTTAGTATTTTCAGGGAGAACCTTTTAGTATTTTCAGGGAAATTAACATTGGTGAGGTTTTTAAACCACTTATCTGGTGTAATATTATGATTACTGGCTACATTAGGCGTCAACAGGTTATTTAATTTATTAACGTTATTAATTTTTATTTTATTAAGTTGAAATTGATATGATTTAATTTGTTTTATATTAAAGGACTTGAAAATCTTTCTAGGTAATAATTGCTTACTCTTCTCCATGGAGATATGTAAGTTTTTATGTAACATTCTAATAGTGTCATTAATATCGTTAATTTCAATTTTTAATATATTTTGCAGTAACCTTTTTTCATTGTTCTCCACTTGTCTAAGGGTCCTGTTGTTCTGATTGTTGCTGAAGAGGTTTTCTGACGCTTTGATGTAGCCTCGTAAGTGCACTGGTGTCACATGGTGTTGAAGACATTTTTTTAAGAAAATCCTCCTATTGCGTGCGGCTGCCAGCTTCCTGTTGATGTTCTGCCACATAGATACTCCGTCCTACAGACGTTTAATTTCAGTGATGTAGTGGCAAATCTGCCAGTGGGGGAACGCTAGACTTCTGAGGGGTATGGAATATCCCCCAGGGAAAGGGGCGTCCGCGAGGGGTCCGGGGGTCCTCTTCCGGAAATTTTTTAAAAGTATAGCTGCAAAAATATGCGTATTACGATGTTGCCAGTTTCGTAGCCTGAATATATAAATATCAAGCCTACAACTTACTAATTGAAACTGTTTTTAATACTTTGCATATTCATAGCAAGTAGCAAGTCATGTTTGACGTGATATTTCTAAATAATAACATATACCACTAGCCTATATTTAAATGACACTGGAATGAATAATTAGCAAATTGTTTGTGCTAATAAGTAAATGCCATAAATTCGTTCTTTATTTTTTTTAACTTGACAAAAAACCAGTGGGGGAACGCCGTTCCCCCGCGTTCCCTTTCGACTACACCCCTGTTTAATTTGTCATAATTCAGTCTCCCCTAAATTGTACGGCCTTCCTAAAATTCATAAACCTGACATACCCTGTCGTCCCATTGTGTCATCAACACAATCTCCGGATAAGAACATTTCTAAATATCTAGCAGAAATACTAGGGAAAGCTTTCCTAGAGTACAATAGCTACCGAATTAAAGATAGTTTCGCTTTCAGCGAAAAGATTAATAATTTCCTTTTACCTCCTAATTTTGATATCATTTCATTAGATGTGGTCTCACTCTTCACTAATATCCCTTTGGATTTTGTGATACAGGTAGTTGAAAACAATTGGAATCTGATAGATCCATTTACCAGCATACCAAAACCACAATTTATCAATTTACTCAAATTCATTTTTGATTCTACATATTTTTCATTTAATAATAATTTTTACAAACAAATTTTTGGTTCCCAGTGGGTTCAACCCTTTCACCAATTCTTGCTGAAATCATTGTTAATACCATAATAAAATAATGTCCCCTAAATTGGTTTTCCAATTTCCCTTTCTTTACCAGTACGTTGATGACATAGTGTGCGCAGTACCGGGTGGCGAGGTCGACAATGTGTTGAGTGTCTTTAATGGCTTCAATAAACATATTCAATTCACAGTGGAGCGAGAGAAGGATAGATCGGTTCCCTTCTTGGATACTTTGGTCATCAGAACTGCATCTAACGTGATCAAACTTGACTGGTACGTCAAACCCACCAGTTCTGGTCGGTATTTGAATTTCCATTCTATACATAACATTCGACACAAACTTAATCGTAAGAGGTCTTAAACACAGAATCCTTACGATCTCACCCCCAGATTTCCATAAGACCAATCTTAATAAATTAATCAACATTCTTAAATTAAATAATTATCCAATTTCACTATTAAATTCCATTTTATTCTCCAATACGATTAACAGGGCCACTCCTCTTGACAAGTCTGTAAACGGGGACGACAAACCCCTTATGTACAAAAGTCTTATTTACATCAAAGGGCTATCCCACATAATAAAAAGGATTTTCCACAAATTTAATCACATAATAATAGCAGATAAACACCACCATATTATAAAAGATTGTTTCTCCAAATTGAAAGATAAAACTCCAATTATGTTAACCCCAAAAGTCATCTATCAGATAAATTGTAATGGCAACCTCAGTGTTTCATATCACCTCCTATTGGCCATGTCCAATAACGATTTTTCTTTAGATTTTCCCCAACCTGGTTAGAATCGGGGGATCAATATTTTTCAACTTAACCTGTTTCAATCTCCTTATAATATATCTTTCATTCCCATAAATAAATAATTTAGCCTTTAATTAAATTTCATAAATTTTCTTACTTGTGCCAGCGAACAGTGCCTTTCCATTTTGAACGTTCCTGGTATACTACTGACGCCGATCGTAAGGCGCATGCGCGGCCTACAACTGTCATCTGCAAAGTTTATAACTTTCTTGCATTCCTTGTCGGGTTTAAAAAATTTTATCAATTTGACGGCCATTTTGGCTTAAAACCAATAAAAATTGTAGTAATTAATTAATTTTAAATGTATTTGTGAATTTTTAACATGTAACCTAGTGACAGGAAATCTAGCGTTACTTTAGTTGTGTGATACGCTTGCTTCGTTCAGTGGTGCTTTTGTAAATTTAAAATTTGAGATCTGGTCACATGTTTGTGAACTACATGTGCCTTTTTGGTTCTGTACCACAAATTGTTAGTTAAGATCTTAACTAATTACATTGTACAAACAACGCTTCTTATCTGTAAACCTCCCTTTAGGTCTTGAAAATGGTATAAATAAATATCGAAACGTCGACCTTAGCATCAAGTGGTTTTATTTCAACAAACCATTAATAGCTCTTGAAATCGTTGCCCAAGTACTGAGATTGGTGTTGGCTATAACCCCTTTCCCAGTCAAAAATTTCCTCGCCTTGTGTATATATGTATATATATATATATATTTACATGTCGTTATTGCACTGTAGAACCAAATGTTGAATAAATATTGTTACTAGTCTGTTCTACTAACTATTATTTTGGTTTGCTGGGTATAGCCCTCACCTTGGGAAGGTCCTACCCAAGAATTTGTCTACATCGAGAACCTGGCGCCCTCTTCCATAGTTTTTTTTGCAGCTTTGCTGGAACCCCGACCCTTCCCGACAACCTAGGCCGATATTTACCAGCCGGCAAAATGCCAAATATAACTTTCGTCAACAGGTAAGCGCCGATCCTTTAATCCTTCGTTACAAAGTCTCTTCACTAATGTGCCAGTAGACAAAACACTCAACATCATAAAACATAGGCTACAAAACGATAACATAACATATTACATACATGAACAACATTAAACATTGACACCTATGGAACTTTTAAGACCATGCATTAAAACAACATACTTTCAATTAAACAATAAATTTTACAAACAGGATTTCGGGATGGCAATGCTTTCTCCTTTATCTCCCATTGTTAGTAACATATCTATGGAATACTTTGAACAACAACATGTCTACGGTTGTGGCGGAGGGCTGCGGTCTTGCAGCGGTTGTGGCGGAGGGCTGCGGTCCTGCAGGGTCGCTGCGGCGGCGCGTCGCGGCGCAGCAGAGAGCTGCGTTTCGGCAACGGCGGCGAGCTGCGGTTCGGCAACGGCTTAGGCAGCAGTGTCCAGCTGCGGTTTGGTCACGGCGGCGGCGAGCTGCGGTTCGGCAGAGGTGAGCTGCAGCTCGGCAGCGGCGGCGTCGAGTAGCTGCAGCTTGTCAGCGGAGAACTTTGGGTCGGCAGCTGTCGTGGGCTGCGGCTCGGCGATTGCTTGCTTAGCGGAGGCGGCTCGTTTGGCGGCGGCTTGTCGTTCAGCGGCGGCGGCTTGTTCGGCAGCAGCTTGTTCGGCAGCGGCGGATCGTTTGGCAGCTGCTGCTTGCTCAGCAGCAGCTCGTTCAGGGGCGAGGGCTCGCTCGGCGATGGCTCGTTTGGCAGCAGCGGTTCGTTCCGCGGCTGCGGCTAGTTTGGCGGCGGCGGTTCGTTCTGCGGCGAGCTTATCAGCTAAGGCTCATTCGGCAGCGGCTTGTTCAGCGGCTGCTTGCTTGGCGGCGACTTGCCGTTTAGCGGCGGCTTGCTCAGCAGCGGCTCGTTTGGCGGCGGCTTGCTCAGCAGCGGCTCGTTTGGCGGCGGCTTGTCGTTCAGCGGCGGCGGCTTGTTCGGCAGCGACGGCTTGTTTGGCAGCGGATTGGAAAAAGGCGGCTTGTTCAGCGGCGGCTCGTTCGGCGGCGGCGGCTCGTTCGGTGGCGAGCTTATCGGCTAAGGCCTGGAATGCGTTGATGCCATGGCGCATTAGCTCGATGTTAGAGAGGAGAGTCGGGTCGACTGACTCCATCATCAAGTTTGTTCTACCTCTTGATTGCGGGAATTTTGTGTAAAGAATCTCCCGGAACCGTTCGTAAGTAGCTTCCTGATTGAGGAAGATGCGCCAATATTCTGCAGCGTCGCCCCGAAGTCGAGCCACGGCTGTTTGGATTCTAGTGGCAGAGTTGTCGGAGAAGCTCTCTATAGCTTCGAAGAATCCTCCTGTGTTCTCGCATGGCCCTCCACCGAACAGGGGAAGCTGCTGTTTCCTCTGTCTAGCAAGTAACCTCTCGAGCTGGAAGGTCATGTTCTTCTTTCCGAGCTCAGGATCCTCCAGATATAGTTTTATCTGGGACGTGTTCGTGTCCATTGCTGGTGTATAGTTAGTTTCTTTGGGCGCCACTGAATTTTGTTGCAGCAGATCCAGATCTACAGGGTTGTTGTAGCTGGTGCTCCTCGTCTCAGGAGATGTCGGAAAGTTCGGCACAGAATCCTCTGTGCGGAAGAGGCCCCACTTACAATAAATGAATATGTTTATTACACGCAGGCATAAACTAACAAACACATACATGTAAATTATAAATGCGGTGAACGGTGAAACAGATCAAGTCTGTGTATGCCACAGGTTAGGCGCTGAGCAGCGTGACTAACGGCTATGCCACACACGAGACGAAATACACAAACACAATACAAACAACAAAATATATACACACACCTAAGACTAAGAAACTTACGCTAACTTACACTAGATGTCCTATACTAAAGTCCACACGTCACAACACTATCCAGTGCCTGATACGTCGCCCTCTGGCGGCTGGGAAGACGTCGCGCTCCGGCGAAGGCTACGATGCGCTCCGGCGTTGAGAGTCGGCGCTCCAGGTGCCCGGACGTTGGCGGCGGCACGGGACGGCAGCTGGCTAGCTCGGCGTCTCCCGTGGTCGGACGTCGGTTACGGCGGCGAAGATCCCGCAGCGACGATCGGAGGATTTGCTACTACTCAGGCCTCAATCTGTCTAATCCTGAGTAGTAGCTGCCTTCTGCGTCTACGCGACCGCCAGGAAGTGCCGATTGCAGAAAAGCGGCGAGTACTTATACAGTTTTGTCCAGGCGGTCGAGGCTTCTATTGGTGGCCTGGTGAAACCGTTGTAATTGTAGGCTCTACCCCGAATTTTCGATTTCGACGGTTTCACCTGGTAACAAAGTAACAGTTCAATTGGCGGTACGTGTATGTGTGTATACATAGAGGTGTAGTTATTCAGTATGCAAAGGAAAATGTATTTTACATCTAACTTGCTAGATGAGCATGTTAGTGGATGCGAAATGTAGAGGGATGTAGAAGGTTGTGAAACTCGAAAAATCGACGATGAAATCGGTTTTGATGTTGCGTCCGAACCAAAGAGATATAAAGTTACTCCCATTCCGTGGAGTTGTACTTGTGATGATAATGATGATCTGAATATTGATGTCTATGAGAAATATCACCTCCGGCAAGTTCCTCGAATGCAATTGCTCGAAATCAATTGCTCGAAATCTATTGCTCGAAAATCAAATTGCTCGAATGTAACTTTTCTCGAAATACAAGTTCCTCGAATCGCAATTTCTCGAAAATGTTTTGCTCGAATTTATGTGGTCTTAACATCTGGAAATTTATTTCGGCATTAAAGAGGGAGCAGAGTTTGAACTAATTATGGATAGAACAATATGTCAGCGGTCAACAACACACCATAAGTCGAAAAATATATCGTGATAGTGCACAGAGCCTTTTAGATCTTCTATATATATAAAAACCAATCGCCGTGTGTTAGTAACGCAAAAACTCGAGAACGACTCGAAATACAAATTCCTCGAACCCCAATTTCTTGAAAATGTTTTGCTCGAATTTATGTGGTCTTAAATAATGCGTCAATACTAAAATCTTCAAAATCTTTTGTAGTAAGTGGTCAAAGACAGTATTATGTTCTTGTAACAGGAAAGTGATTATCATTGGAATGTAATTACAGGTATTCATAATCAGGATAATGGGTTTGTTGTTATTACAAATAATGTTAAATAGTTTTTTCTTTGGACACGAAAGTGATTATCATCGGAATGTAATACATACCTATACCGATTTTTTATTAATAAAGGTTATAATTTGTAAATTATGTTTTTTTTATATTTGATATTAACTGATTCGAGGTAAGGCTATTTCACAACTTTATTTTTTCGAGCAATAGATAATCGAAAAATTGCTATTCGAGGAACTTGCAATTCCAACAAAGTCACATTCGAGCAATTGACTTTCGAGCAACTGATTTCGAGCAATTCGTTTTCGAGCAATTGCATTCGAGCAATTTACCTAACACCGAGAAATATTACTACAAGAATCATTTCCACGAATTTTCATATTTATTTCTTTGGTTTGGTTGCGATCGTATGGATATCACCATTACGCTGGATGAGCAGCCGGACTTTAAAAATAATACAAAGATACAAACGGGTGGAGTTGGTTTTTTTACAATGTGATCGAACCTATTGAGGGGCATTTAAGTTTTTTTAAATTAGAACGTGAATGTGTTAAGAAAATCGTATATGATTTATGGTGATGTCAGCATGCGATGAAACTGTAACTTTTGAGTGCAATCTTTTAATTTAACATTGTTTCTTATGCAAAACTAACACAAATCTGTGGGTTTTTTTGAATTATTGGGGGCCCCGGAAGTTGTCACCAGGGCACTTTTGCACCGAATTGCTTAGCGTTGAAAACACTTGCACTGGTGGCGCAGAGTCAAAGTAAAGTCTCAGAACTTACATAAAATGATGTTTATTACACGCAGGCATAAACTAACAAACACATACAAGTAAATTATAAATGCGGTGAAACAGATCAAGTATGGCACAGGTTAGACGCTGAGCAGCGGGACTAGCGGCTATGCCACACACGAGACGAAATACACAAACACAATACAAACAACAAAATATATACACAAACCTAAGATTAAGAAACTTACGCTAACTTACACTAGATGTCCTATACTAAAGTCCACACGTCACAACACTATCCAGTGCCTGATACGTCGCCCTCTGGCGGCTGGAAAGACGTCGCGCTCCGGCGACGGCTATGATGCGCTCCGGCGTCGAGAGTCGGCGCTGGCGCGGATCTCCAGGTGACCGAACGTTGACGGCGGCACGGGACGGCAGCTGACTAGCTCGACGTCTCTCGTGGTCGGACGTTGGTCACGGCGGCGAAATTCCTGCGGCAGCGACGATCGGAGTAAACGCTACTACTCAGGCCTCAATCTGTCTAATCCTGAGTAGTAGGTGCCTTCTGCGTCTACGCGACCGCCAAAAAGTGCCGATTATTTGAAATCGACGAGTATTTATACGATTTTCACCAGGCGACCGGAGCTCTCATTGGTGGCCTGGTGAAGTCGTCGTGATTGTAGGCTCCACCCCAAGTTTTCAATTTCGGAGGCTTCACCTGGTAACATTCCCCCCCCCCCCCCCCCCATCAAGACGGTCGCCTGGGACGGTAAGGGATGCTTCGCGTGGTTGAGGGCCCTCAGGAGATGCCGTCCTAGGTTCGTCGGTTGCGGCGATGTCATCAGCCACGGCGGCGGCGTGGTTAGCAGCGGCAACATGTTCAGCAGCGGCTGCTTCTGCTTCTGTGGCTTTTGCGTCGGCGGAGGGCTGCGAGTCTGCAGCTTCCGCGGAGGCGGACTGTGCTCGGGGAGCGGCTGCTGCGAAGGACTGCGCTTCTGCAACTGCTGCGGCAGTGGTTCCGGCGGGCGGCGAGTTGGCAGCGTTCGCGGCGGCAGGCTGCGGTTGGGCAGTCGCGGTGGAAAACCGTGCTGCTGCATCTCAGGCGGAGGCGGACTGCACAGGGGCGGCTGTCGCGTCGGAGGATTGCGAGTTTGCAGCGGACGTGGTGGAGGGCTGCGTTTCTGCAGCTTTCTCTGAGGCGGGGTGCGATCGGGCAGCGGTTGCGGCAGAGGGCTGCACTTGGGCAGCGGTGGACTGCGCTCAGGCAGCGGTTGCGGCGGAGGACTGTGGTCCTGCAGCGGTGGCGGCGGAGGACTGTGGTCCTGCAGAGCTGTGGCGGCGGCGCGTTGCGGTGCGGCTGTGAGCTGCGTTTTAGCAACGGCGGCGAACTGCTGTCCGGCAGCAGTGAGCTGTGGTTTGGCAGCTGCTTGTTTGGCGGCGGCGGCTTCGTCAGCGGCTGCTTTGTCAGCGGCGGCTTGTTTGCTTGCGGCGGCTTGCCGTTCAGCGGCGGCTCGTTCAGCAGTGGCTTGCTGTTCAGCGGCGGCTCGTTTAGCAGCGGCTTGCCGTTCAGCGGCGGCGGCGGCTCGTCCTGTGGCGGCTGTTGCTTGCCGTTCAGCGGCGGCTTGTTCAGCAGCGGCTTGTCGTTTAGCGGCGGCTTGCTGTTCGGCGGTGGCTTGCCGTTCAGCGGCGGCGGCGATCGGAGTAAACGCTACTACTCAGGCCTCAATCTGTCTAATCCTGAGTAGTAGGTGCCTTCTGCGTCTACGCGACCGCCAAGAAGTGCCGATTGTTTAAAATCGACGAGTATTTATACGATTTCCACCAGGCGACCGGAGCTCTCATTGGTGGCCTGGTGAAGTCGTCGTGATTGTAATCTCCACCCCAAGTTTTCAATTTCGGAGGCTTCACCTGGTAACAAAGTAATAGTTTGGCGGTACGTGCGTAGGTTTTTAAACAAAAAGACCTCAACATTCTAGCAGTTACAATGTTTGGGTGTGGTGTGGATGGTGCTACCGCTGATAATAACAATATAGACGAAGGTATAAGGATGTTTCTCAAAAAACAAAAACTAAGACGGTCACCTATATTTTGCGATGACAACGATATCGAAATTGAATGGGCAACAACCAACGGTGAACCTGAAGCTAAAAGGAAAAAAGTAGAAGACAACAATCAACCACTATTATCATATCATGAAGATACTTCTATTATTGAATATCTGCTAGATCGATGTTTAGAAGAAGAAAAATGTGTTTATATGATAGGAAATACGAATTTCTTTCTCAGTGAAGAATGGGATCATAAAAAAATTATCCAGGTTGGCTTTGGTATAAGGCAAATCGCCCTTGGAAAATCTAACATTCAACCTATTTTAAGAATTTCATGTATTGGATGCATGGAAATATATGATCGTAAAACCTACAAAGCAGTACATTTAACGAAGCAATCGTGGCAACAGCTACTGCAATTAGAAACTGAAATATTTCAACAATACAAGTGTTTCTGATATAATTGGCGTGCTAATGTTTGTGATGATATCAAAGAATTACTAAGTGGCAACAATTTTAGACTTGTATTGTATGAAAAGGCGGATGTTTAAACAATTTGAACAGTTGACATTGGACTCTGATCGGTGAAAGATGTTGAATCTTACATCTATAATAATACTTAATTTCCTTACTCCCGAGAAGGAATTAGTTATAGGTAAGCCTGTTACTGCAACGAGAGCATATAGTTATGTGGAATTTGGGAACGACAGTGCAAATCTACCCGCATACAATGAACCATCATCGTGGCCATCAAAATGGGTGCCGATAACTATGGATTATTTTTCCGGTGGTCACAAACCTTACGTGTATCGCGCAAATTTGGAGAAATTCGAAAATCGTACCGACCATTTCCTGTTCTACAAGAAACGTTATCAAATTAACAGCTTGATGGAAGATTTGTATTGGAGAATGGAGGTTTGGAATAAAAATCATACCGATATACTTAGCATCGAGTGGATTTGGTCTCCCCAAGATAATAACAATAATTATTATTTTATCATTATAATTCTTCTTTCTTGTCTATTACTAGGTAAGATTATGGCATGTATGTGTACGTGTTATTATTTTAAGTATTGTAACGATGGCGTTTACATAAATGTATTAAAAATATATAGTGGTTTGGTCTAAAAAAGCTTACCGCCAGATGTGAGATACTAAAAAAGTATAAATAGAGTTGAAAACGGCATCGGTCACTTAAATGATTGTTCACCGTAAACGAGGTAAGGAGGTTACGAATATTGTGGACCTGGAACTCGTTTAGCGAAAAGACTCGCTAGAGGTGATAAAGGTATAAATCCTCTGGACGCCGCATGTCGTTTGCATGATATCGCATATCGAGATAACAAAGATTTAAGTAGCAGACATCTGGTCCATAGAGAATTAGCTGAAAGAGCTTGGGAGCGTGTTAAATCGAAAAACGCCAGGTTTGGAGAACGGCCTGCGGCGTGGGCAGTAACAACAGCGATGAAAGCAAAATCTAAATTGGGTATGGATTGTTGCAAATCAAATAAAAATAAAAAAGCTAAGAAAGTGTCTTTTAAGGGAGGAGTTCTAAAGAAAGTTATTCAAGCCGTAAAGAATCTTGGTAATAAAAATAATATAATTAAGAAAGCGCTCGCCGTTTCTAAAACTGTTGTTAAGAGTGTGGGCGGTAAACGTAACATTTTGATCCCTTGAGTGTTACCTCTACCTAAACAAGGTGGATTTCTACCTTTTCTGATCCGCCTGTTTGCGGGGTTATCTGCAGCTGGAGCGCTCGCCGGAGGAGCATCCGGTATAGCCAAAACGGTCAATGATGCTAAGGCCGCCAGAAAACAGTTGGATAAAACAGTGCGCCACAATCAATCCATGGAAACTATAGCTCTCGGAAAGAAGTGAAGCGGTTTGAATTTGAAAAAAAACTAAAAAAGGGGGCGCTGCTCTGTACCTTAAACCATATGAAGGAGGGGCAATGTACTTGAAACCGTACAAATAAAAAAACTGATAACACTACCCGAAAGAGCATTAACTGATGGCGACCTAAAACGATATGCGGTTGGTATTCCCCATTTTAGAGGCGTCTTTATGAGAGATGGGTTACCTAAAAAACCCTGGAAGAATGAGAGTGCAATTGTCAATTTAGATAATAGAAAAGGACCCGGTACGCACTGGGTGTGTTATAAAAAGCGTGGTTCTATAGTTAAATACTATGACAGTTTTGGAAATTTTGGAGGTCGTTGATTACTTTCGGGATTGTAAAATTTATTATAATTACACTAGAGAGCAGAACTATAATACCGTGATATGTAGTCACCTTTGTCTACATTTTCTATATAAGTGATTGTAAATGATAACACATCATAGTCATGTCTGTGCTATTGGTAGTTGAAGGTGTTGATAACATATTGCATGCCACTTATGCCGAACCGATAAGATTAAATCCTAGACATAGGTATGACCTTGCTCTAAAGGGATTCTACGGCTGCAATTCGATTAAAAATATCCATCCTGGCAACGATAAGTTTTATTACAGAGATGAGCATAAACATGTACTCGCTATTCCACACGGTTCATATGAAATCGATCAATTAAGTTCTTATTTAAAAAAACACGTAGACTGCACCATACTAAGCGCAAACAATAATACGCAAAAATGTGAAATTAAATCGATGTATACCGTAGAGTTTTCAAAAACCGACTCTATCGGTCGGATGCTAGGATTCAAACCAATCGAGTACAAACCTAATCATACTCATACATCCGATTTGGATATACAGATAATTAAACATACAAACGTCTACATCGAATGCAACATCACACGGGGTTCTTATCGCAACAACTTGCCCGCTCACATCTTATATGGGTTTAGTATTTCCGTGGCGCCTGGGTTTAGTATGGAACGTGTGCCAACTGCACCTATTTATTTAGAGGTGAATGTCGAAACTATTTATAACATCGAGATCCGTCTCGTGAATCAGAAGGGCGAACTAATAGATTTTGGAGACGAACAAGCTAGCGTAATCTTAGAATTGAAAGATAATGGGGATACATTTTAATTATAAAGTAGGAGGTAGTATAACATCAAAGTGTAATCGTTTTCCAGCTTCCGGAGAACTAACACGTGCAGAAAAACAATTTCTAACTTCTATCGGATTGGAATTAGTGCAAGATGGCGGTAGACAAACTAAACGTATTAGAAAAACCGCATTACCAGGAAGACATTGAGAATTTAAATTATCACACATATCTACCACATGGGTCAAACGCCTACGGCAACTCGGCGAAATCAGAATTCTAATTCAAAATCAAGAACAAATAACCGATATCGGAGAAAGTTTCATTGTAATGGAAGGTAAAATTACTGAAACCGAGAATACAAAAACGTTCGATTTAACACACAATTTCCCATGCTTTTTATTCGAAGAGATACGCTATGAATTGAACGGTCAAAGGGTGTTTACCAGTCGACGGCCAGGTATAACTGCGGCAATTAAAGGTTTAACATTGTATACGAAAAATGAAAGTGCTGCGTTATCTGTGTCTGGATGGCAGCTGGATAATAAACCTATGCAAACCGTACTCGTCGTTAATGCAAAAGAGAAAAAAAATCGTTTCCGTTCCATTGAAATTATTCACCGGATTTGCTGAGGACTATAAGCGTTTTATTGTTAATGTACGTCAAGAGTTGATTCTAATACGCTCGAGAAACGATCTAAACTGTTTCCAAGGTGATACCGATAAGGCAAAGATTGAACTCACCTCTATTCAGTGGAAAGTATTGCATGTGGAGCCGAGCGATTCTGCCAAACTACAATTACACAATAAAATTAACCGAAACATTCTGATAACCGTCGCTTTTCGAGAATGGGAATTATATAATTTACCTGCTCTTAACCCGGCCAAATCCGATATATGGGCTATTAAGACATCAACACTTTTGGAAAAACCCCGATACGTTTTGGTTGCTTTTCAGAAAAACAAATTGAACAATAAAGACGCTAAAGCAACCGATTTTGATCATGCAAATATTACCAATCTCAAATTACATCTTAATTCAGAACGTTATCCCTACGAAAATTAGAATCTAGATTTTGCAAACATAAATATCAGTTGTCTTACCGCAGTTATTGTGATTTTCAAAAGAGTTATTATGGAAAAAACAGAATCGAACCGCTACTCGACTACACCGACTTTAAAAAATCCCCCATATTCGTGTTGAACTGTTCTAATCAAAAGGAATCCATCAAAACTTCTACAGTTGACATCAAGTTGGAAATGGAGGCTCTAAGCGCATTCGAGCAAGGAACTGTCGCATACTGTCTAATTATTCACGATACAGTGGTAGAATGCAACCCCTTCAGCGGTGAAGTACGACGTCTATAATAAGCTTTGACATGTATGCCTGGTTAAACAAAATACTAAATAAATACAAAAGGCTGAGTTTTATTCGTGACTATAAATAGAGGTAGACGATTGAATTTTTAATCATATCACAGTGAAAATTGTCAAGCAAAAGAGTACCTTTTCGGTAAAAAATGTTGACTCGGGTCACGTGAATAACATAAAAAAACACGGTGTGCTTTTACCAAATACATGTCGCTGTATTATTGCGTCCGATAAAGGGATTAGGTTATTATACATTTAATGAACACGAGGATATTATGCATCCAAACAAGGCTAAACCTAATTCTATCTTTATTTTTGATGATATATGTTATAAACAGAATGTAATGCGCGAATATTTTAGTATGGGTCGACATAATGCAATCGATTGTTTCTATCTCTGTTAGACATACACTCGCATACCGAAACATTTAGTACGCGACAATACAAACTGGTGCTATTTAAACAGATTGAAATGAATTTACGTCACTTGTACGATAATCATGTTGGTACAGATATGTCTTTTGCTACATTTCGTGAACTGTGTGCTAAATGCTGGAGAGAACCTTACGGTTTCCTGGTGATAAACAAAGACTGTGACCGAGGTCGATATCGTAAAGGATTCGATTTGTATATATGTTTATAATTATTACCAATCAGGTTACAACAGTTCTGTTCATTAGAGAAAGCGGTTCGATAGCGGATGATTGCTGTTGATAACAGTCCAAAAGCGGTTCAAAGCAGTTGAAAAAGCGGTTCAAAGCAGTCCAAAAGCAGTCCAAAAAGCGGCCCAAAGCAGTCCAAAAAGCGGTTCATCATGGATCACAAAACAAAGGAAGAAAAACAAAAAATCGTGAAACTTAGAAAAAGTATAATTTCCTGTAGAAAGGAGAATCCCCGCTAAAAACTTATTTGAGGACATGTATAAGCCCGTAACGAAACCTCTTAGAGATATCGCTATAAAAATAGAAAAGCAGTTACCTACTACTGCTGTTAAAACTGAGAGAAAACCAATAAAAAAGCTATCTTCTTTACCATTACCGGCACAACGAGGTGCGACGTCAACACCAGTGCGAACAGTAAATCCGCCTCCAGAGTTCTTAGAGAGTGAAGTTGTAAAAGATGGTAGCCAAAATTAATTGGAACTTAGCACCTTTTATGTTTGTTGTAAAACCAGTTTAGTTTTTTGGCAGGAGATGTGGAGCTTAGGTTGTTGTTAAGAGACAGGGTAAGAAGGCCGGGCCATTCCAACTTTTTACGAACATTTGAAGCCTGTGTTCGTCCCCATCAATGAATATACGATCGTGGTTAAACGTATATTGAATTCTTAAGACGTATCACATAGCTATATATACAATAAATGTATGCCGTGTTTACGACCTATTAAAAATTACAATCATATATGTTTAAACTGACGTAATTCTAAATGCTTGAGTTATGTTGACCCACTAGCATTGCAGAATCGCGGCGTTGTGCTTTTGACATACGATATACTACACATGTAAAAAGGGCAACGTCTGTTTGTAAATACGAAACTAGCGCTTGATTGCATGTGTCGCTTACATTTAATTGTTATCAGGACACAGAAACTTGACACATATCTTATCTGGCGCAAGTTATGCAGTTTTCGTGGACTAATTGCGTGAACTTTTGTGTTTACTTGATTACAGTTTATTTCACACTATTTACTTAAAACCCATGATCAAAAATAGTTTGAACATTCTGGCCGGATCGCTTGCTGGCAGCTGGAGCTGGTGCGGTCAGGCGTCTGTTGCAGGGGTTGCTTCGTGGACGTTTCCCTTGGCGTGAGGTGTTGCGTATAAGGGTTCTAAACTGAAGTCGTCTTGGCCGGTTCTGAGTTTTTGCTTCTGTTGTCCCTTATTGCTCTCTCAAATGAAAATTAATCTCTGGTTAGCTTTTGTTTATCGTGTTAACAAAATTTTTGTTATGGTAGTCAGAATAAGTAAGAAATGCTCCCCCAAAACATGCATGAACCTCCTCCAAAAGCGACTTGCTCCACTATGCAGCACTGTGAAAATTGTTCTACTTGACGACGGTAGACTCTAGCTCTTCTATCGCTACCATATAGACAAATCTTGGTCTCGTCTGAAAAGAGCACATAGTTTCATTGCTCCAATGTCCAGTTTACGAGCAAAACGTAGGCGCTCTGCCCGATGCGCTGCCGTCAATTTTAGACCCGTTGCAGGTTTCCGGCGCTTTTGTCTATGTTCAAGAAGTCTTCTTCTAACAGTTCAGCGACTTACTGTTACTCCTCTGACGTCTCGAAGTTCTTGTTTAAGCTGGACAGCATTTAACATACAATTCCGCAAGGAGGTCGTTCTAATAAAGCGATCATCCCGTACTGAAGGTGCTCTTGGTCTGCCTGTTTTCACTCTGGCCACGTACCGACTAGTTTCTAAAGACCTTCTAAACACATTCTGAACAGTAGAACGTTTTATGTTCAGTTACCGAGTTACAGATCGCTGACTGTTACCAGCTTGAAACAGAGCAACAGCTTTAGCTGCAATTTCAAAAGGTGTATTCATATTTTCACTAATAACAAGAGATCAATAAAAAAACCAATTAGGGTAGGCTGTGATATGTGTTATACGTTTGCCAGTACTGAAGTGTATTGTCAGTCTATGTCAAATTCGAGATTTGCAGGTTAAGTTTTACGTCAGTCTGTGTCAAACAACAAACAAAACCTAACCTACTAATCTCGAATTTGACATAGACTGACAATACACTTCAGTACTGCCAAACATATAACACATATCACAGCCTACCCTAATTGGTTTTTTTATTGATCTCTTGTTATTAATACTGTTGGAGGCAAACCTGACAGATACCATGTAAAAAAATTGCAAGTGCCACGCATTTAACTGTTTCATAGCACTCTTGAAACAATACATTATTTGAAGCTGCAAACCATCCTATAACATAAAATCGTTGCTCTCTTTCTTTCTTTCTATCGTTGTTTGCTATCTCCTCCGAATATACTGGACCTATTAAGTTGTATGATGGCTTAAAAGTTTGATAATTTTTAGACTTAGATCGTAGGCCGGCTTTTATTTTCAAAAAAGTACGAAAAAGTTTTAATTTAATTAAATCCTCTACGCAGGAGCGGAGCGGAGCGCCTGTCGCCGTGGGCTACGGTGTGACAACTGCTGTCGCCGTGTGCTATTAGTTCGGGTGAATACCTATTTTCATATATCATTATGGCGGCGGATTATTCAAACAACCCAGGTTGGTCCAAGGGTAGAGTGCGCTCCAGCCACGCGGGCGGCCCGGGTTTGATTCCCGGCCGATGCATTCTTTTTTTTAAATTTATATTATTAATCTCTCTTAAATTAGCGAACCGAAGCGTAGTTCAGGTAACTCACTATTTCCACATATGGCACTACTGATAAAAGAAAGCTGATGATCTCTTGATAGTTGGTGACAATCTCTTTTTAATAAAATTAATTAAGCAGTATTTTTTCTTTAATATGAGTGATTAGTTGCTATTGTATAAGATGCAGTTTAATATTAAAAAACACTTTTAATTGAAAAGTAATAGGTAGCCGAATGCTTTTGCTCTCAAGTGTATATTTTTTGTTCTTTGAATGGATTGTTAATGAAATTGACTATATTGCAACATTTTCTGGCAATAATTCCTAAATTTCTCCACATGCCTTGACTTAAATTGAAAATGGTGCTAATATCAAATATAAAAGTTACTAACAGCCTAAATAGGGATTTCTATAATAACCAACTTGTTAGGACTCTCGATTCCCGTTAAAAATCTAGCAGTGTAGATAGGCGGGTTCTGGGACACTTCGATTGGTTTGGAACTTGGCTAAGTGTCACGTGGCGAGGTCATTGGCCTCTGGTTTCAAAGTTGGCTAAGTCTAGCCGGGGGTCACTGGTCTAGCCGGGGTCAAGGTCACGGGCCTCACCTAGGTCACGTGCCACTTCCGGGAATTTTTGGGCTAAATGTCTAATTTTGAAATTTTTACAAGACTTATCAAAATCTTCTCAGGCTCGACAGGATGTGACTCATCGTCTAGGAATGCAAACGTGTCCATTCTTGCAGGATGTTGTTATCAGTAAATAGAACAATGACATCCATTGTTTGAGAAATCACGACGTTGGACAATGAAGCCATTGTTGTCTGGAGATTAAAATGTGCATAGCTGGTAAATAGAACAATGACATCCATTGTTTTACAATCAGCACGATAATTGGACAATGAAGCCATTGTTGTCTGGAGATTAAAATGTACAAAGCTGATAAATAGAACAATGACATCCATTGTTTTAAAATCAGCACGATAATTGGACAATGAAGCCATTGTTGTCTGGAGGAATGTTTGCTGACCTCCATTATCAGATAAACAAAATGTTATTGTCTGAAGCTTTAGACTTGTCCAGACATGTTTGAGAAATGTGCAAAGCTGTTAAAAATTGAACAAAGAAACCTATTGTTTGAGAAAAATCTGCGCAACCGCTAAATTGAATCGAGCCTTTGTTCAGAAATTTTTGTTGATGTATAAAATTATTACAAATATATTATGCATCACTGACCAACCTGGAATATTCCTGTAACCAATTTTATAAGCACAATGGTGTAATACAACAACAAGGTAAATATACTTGTATTTTATTTTGTCTAAAACGTACATGTATAAAATTATTACAACTATACATCAGCTAATTATTGTGCTACAGATGTCATCTCTGTCTGGACGATCTCCTCAAAGACAAGTTTCGTGCTGGTCCCACACTTGCCACCCGAGATGATATAGTAGCGACGTTTTCCTAATTGTTGTAGGTCTGCGTCTGTTAGGCAATCGTAGCGTGCTGGTAGAATGAATCTGAAGTTGTCCAATTCTACCGCCATTTTATTGCCGTATTTAGTCGGACACCGATACACATTTATTATTAGATATTTTTCGTCAATCTTCAAATCTCGTACATTTCCCTACTCTTTAGCCTCATTTAAGTTGCAAAGTTTCTGATTGAAATCTGCCATGTTTTTGGAAAGAGCAAGTACAGGAAAATGATAGAAATACTACAGCACATCAGTTTTATATAGCACCGATGAAAATTAAGTGATGAGTCATCACAACGTGGTAATTTAGGCAATATTTTTAGCATCAATCCAGCTATTGTGCTGATTTGAAAATCCAAGCCGTTTTACAAATACTTTGTTACATTTTCGCTTTATTACACGTTCAACGAAATGTATGTCTGGATATTTAACTTTTTGAAGCTCAAGATCGTAGAAACATCCTTGAATAGACCGATTGGAAGCATCTTTTATTAGATAGGTAATAGGATTAGTTAATTTAACTTGATCGATTGTGAATATTTCATTAGTCCAGTTGGGCGTATATCCTTTATCGAATATTGTTCCATATTTGCTAATTCGCACAGGATCGCCAACCTTAAATTTTACATTACTTAAACCTGTCATTTTTATATGATTATAGCCTCGATTGAGAATTTCTTTCTCATTACTCTTATTCACATCAACCGGTCTTTTACGAATTGTACTATGTTTTTTATGATTGTAGGTGTGACTGACTTGAGATAATAGAGAAAGCCATTTGTATGAACCTTGCAAACTAAACATCTTCCACATAATAGATTTAAGTGTACGATTTACTCTTTCAACGACACATGCTTTTTTTGAGCTAAATGTTGAAAATGGTTAATTTTATATTTATTCATTAGTGTTTGAAAATCTTTATTGAAAAACTATTTACCCTGATCTGTCTGCAAGTTCTTCGGAATGCTACCGCTTTCAAATAGTATTTTTTCAGTTGCACTAGTAACTTTCTTGGAGGTTTTGGTTTTTATAGGCTCTAGCCAACCATATTTTGAAAATACATCTATAATTACTAAAATATATCGATAACCTTTATTTACTTTAGAGTATGGTATCATTTCTACTAAATCGGTCTGATAAAGATCATCCAATCCTTTTACTATTACACTACGCCGTCGAAAATTTATTCGTGCAGGCTTATGCAACTCGTCTACTATTTGGGCCTTAATCGAACTGTTTATTTTGTTCCGGGTCATTTTTAACCTTTCTAAATGAGACAGTTTCACTAACTGAAGGTTTAGGCGGAGGTTTAGTTAGTTTTAGAGAAAAGTAAAGTTGATCAATTTCAGCCTGAATGTCTGCAATAATTTTATTTGCTATTCCTATATTTGTACTAGCAGAGTTTGGGTGTTCGGAAAGTCGGTAAATAATCTTATTAAAAGTGTAGATTTCTGTGCTGAATGTGACGACCGAACTTATCTCTCGACATTGTCGAACTGACTTTATTCAATAATTCCCGCCTCTTTTAACTCTTCTATTATACTAACAATTTCATTTCTATGATTTGTGTGACCGGATGCTTGAGAGACATACAGTAACTTTAATCGATCAACTAACTCGTTCGGATCATCCCAGTAAACATAATCCATCGGTTTATTGCTAACTTGTTTATACATTTGTTGCATACCTTTACCAGAACGCTTTTTAGCTGATGAAGACGAGGGCGATGATGATGATGAGTCAGATTTTAGAAATTTCTTGTATTTCGTTTGGTTGAAACCTACCTTCTGCACATTTTTATCAAAATTTCTATGCGCCGCACCTGTTCTGTTTATGATATCATTATAATTTGCTCTATCTGTCGACGTTGGAGTTATTTGAGGATCGTTTTTAAATAGTAATTCGTACAAACCAGGCGTACCTTCATAGCGAACATTTTTTACAATTACATCAGAGCCCTTTATATCTAGCTCATCTCCACCAAAATAAAATTGGTTTTTATCAAAATCATATCTAATTCCATACCTCCCTAGATTTGGTCTTTCTATAAGATAATTGCTTACATATTTCCTAGGAAGTTTATCATACTGTTCTAAGAAAGAACTTATAGCTTGCGGCTGAAATTTTTTTGTTATAGTCGTATTAGAATCATCTTCGGTGGATTCACACAATACTTCATCAGCACGTTTTGGTGTAAATAATTCTAGTTTTGAAGATGGGAGATTCTCTTTTTTATTTACTACTTTTGCAACACTTTGCATTTGTTCGGTAACAGGTTTAAAAAATTTACCGAGGAGCTGTTGTTCCACCAACTTACCCTCCTTAAGAGCTCGAACTTTCTGTCTTATAATATTTTTAGTTTTAATAAGTTCTGTCGCTACATTCGTTTTCATTATCGGCGCAAGTATGTAAGCGGTAGACAGCTAGACAGCTAGACAGATAGACAGATAGACAGGTAGACAGGTAGACAGGTAGACAGGTAGACAGATAGACAGGTAGACAGCTAGACAGGTAGACAGCTAGACAGGTAGACAGGTAGACAAGTAGACAGGTAGACTGGTAGACAGCTAGACAGGTAGACAGGTAGACAGCTAGACGGGTAGACAGGTAGACCGCTAGACAGGTAGACAGATATACAGCTAGACAGGTAGACAGATAGACAGGTAGACAGCTAGACAGGTAGACAGGTAGACAGCTTGACAGGTAGACAGCTAGACAGGTAGACAGGTAAACAGGTAGACAGGTAGACTGGTAGACAGCTAGACAGGTAGACAGGTAGACAGCTAGACAGGTAAACAGGTAGACCGCTAGACAGGTAGACAGATAGACAGCTAGACAGGTAGACAGATAGACAGTTAGACAGGTAAAGCGGTAGACAGTCAGCTAGACAGGTAAAGCGGTAGACAGTCAGCTAGACAGTTAGACAGACTGACAGATTCAAACTAGTTCACACATCAACAGCTTTCTATCAAATAATAGATATCAGAATTGTTAATTGTATATATACGAATCAAATTCATAACGATCTGAAATTGTACATTTTTGTAAGGGGTAAGGATGATTGTGAACGTCTCCAATCTGATTTAAACGAGTTGTATAATTATTGTCTTCGTAATAAAATCGCTCTTAACCCTGATAAGTGTCAATATATATCTTTTTTCCGAATTCGTTATCCTATTAATTATCAGTATAAGTTAGGTGATTGTACTCTAAAAAAGGTTGATATCATAAAGGATCTCGGCATACTTGTTGACTCTAAACTATCTTTTCACTCTCATTTCGATAGAATCGTAAACAAAGCCTTTCGTATGTTGGGTTTTATCTTTCGAGTTGGTCATGATTTTACTAATGTTAACACTATTATTACTTTATATTTTGCTTATGTCCGCTCGCACCTGGAGTATGCATCACCTATTTGGAATCCGAATTACAAACGTTATGTTAACTTAATTGAGAATATTCAAAAAAAATTTTACAAATTCGTGCGATACCGCTTTAATGTTGAACTTCATTTCACTTCCCTTGAGAAAAGAAGAAGATTGAGAGATTCTATGGCTTTCCACAAAATTCTGAACGGTGGTTATGATTCAATCGATTTATTATCACTAATTTCTTTAAATATTCCGTTATATCACATGAGAACGGCTAATTTGTTTTTAGTCCCGCATGCAAGTACAAATTACTTATTTTATTCGCCTATCATTCGAATGATTAGATCTCAGAATATCATTTCCCATGCCGACATTTTCACAAATAATGTAAAAAAGTTTAAAAAAGAACTTTCTATGTTTTAAGATAAAATACTTGTTATATATGTACATACTTATAGGATTACTATTACTTACATATTTTCATAGAATTTGGTCTAGGGAATACAACTTTAAGTTCTTGAGTATAATTATTTAATAGTTACTTTCGCTGTCATTAATAATTTTGTTTTCGATTTGTTTTGATCATTATAGTTTATTTATAAGGAGACTTTTTTAGGAATACACTGTCAACTGCATTTACTATTATTATAATTTTTACTATATTTATTATTATGTGTATTTCTGTTTGTTCTCTCTTGCAAATAAATAAATAAGTAAATAAATAAACTGCACAGCGACGCCTATAATTGGCCTAACGGCTGTTGGCTGAGTGCGAATTAAATAAATAAATAAATAAATAAATAATGCATTAATAAGGCTTTTTACTACTATTTTCCTTAAATAATTGTTTTATTTACATTAAAAGTTGTTCTGTTGTAATTTGTGTTAAAGAAATCATTCATAAATTTTAATTGCTAACGTCTAATTTCGCTTTATCTTTGTCTATTACCAAAAATCCGTGTTTATGACTATTCCAGCAATATGCGCACATTTATTTAAATTGTTCGTAAGTCATGTCGGTATTAACATGATCTCGGTAGACTTTCTGTAAATTCATATCGTCCTGCTTAAACAGCACCAGCATGTTAGCATTATCGCGAATAAGATGTTTAGGAATACATGCATATGTTTGACAAAGATAGAAACAGTCTATATTTTTATGTCGACCCATGCTAAAATATTCTCTCATAACGTCCTGTTTGTCGCAAGCAATGTCATCAAAAATACTGTTAGATTTAGCTTGGTCGGGTGGTACAATGTTCACACCATCGCTGTATGTACAGTAACCAACCCCAGGAATTAATTGAAACAACATACTTAGATATTCAAACTTTGCTTGAAACAGCGATTTTGAATATATATAAATATTTTCAAATCGTACTCCATTAACATCTTTTATTAGCGATATAATGATGTTTGTTTTACTACAATTCGATGGACCTAGAATAAGACATCGTACATTGGAAGGTAAAAATGGTCCGTGTCTCTTGCTTAGAGATGCAGTATGATTATCATGATTTTTTATTGGCAAACTAGTTTTTAGTTTAACTACCCTCATGACGTCTACTTGGAAACTCATACTAAAACTGCTATGCACATCTATATATATTAAGGTCCTAATCGATCAGTTCTCAGTTCTATAAAATGGTTCAACGTCGAAACAACAAACTAGTCCATCGCCGACGAGGTGCTGGTGTACTCAATACGCTCATTAATAGATTGCCTTTCGAATTGCACATACCAAGATATCAATATTGCGGGCCTGGCACAAAACTTGAGAAAAGAATCGCACGAGGAGATCCCGGAATTAACAAATTAGATCAAGCATGTCGTGAGCACAATTGGCTTATGCAAAACATTCTGATAATATGGAGGAACGACATAAAGCTGACAGAATTTTAGCTAAAAATGCTATTGGACGTATTAGAGCTTCAGACGCTAGCTTAGGTGAACGTGTCTCGGCTGCAGGAGTAGCTGCAGCTATGAAGGCAAAAGTAAAAATGGGGTTGGGAGCTAAAAAGAAAACTGGTAAAAAGAGTAAGAGGACACCTGGAGATACGCTTACTTTCAATCAGGTAGTGAAAAAAGTACGAACTAAATTAAGAGGAGGACTGCTGCGAGACTTAAGCGATGATACAAATATTGCTGTTAAGACAATTAATAAAATAAAGAGAAACGAGATTATTAAAACTCCTCGAGTAATACGTGTACCAAAAACAGGAGGAATGTTACCCTTGATTCCAATCTTTGCAGGACTTAGCGCTTTAGGAGCTCTTAGCGGTGGAGCTGCAGGAATTGCAAAGGAGGTTAAAGATGTCCAGTCGGCAAAAAAAAACAATTAGCAGAGTCTGAAAGACATAATAAAACGATGGAAGCAATAGCTTTAGGTAAAGGGTTATATCTAAAACCTTATAAAAAAGGATACGGATTGTTCACGACAAAAAACTTGTAATGCAGCTGCCAAACCTGGCCTTGTCAAATATCGATTTACAATCATACGCTAAACGTTTAAAAATTCTTAACTTTCGCTGCATTTTTATGAGAGATGATTTACCAAAGCAGGTTCGAAATATCGAATGCGGTATTGTAAATTTGGATGATAAAACCAATCTTGGTACACATTGGGTGGCTTACATAAAACGGGGGAAAGATGCAATTTACTTTGACAGTTTTGGAGACTTAAAACCTCCAATAGAAATTGTGAAATATTTGACAAGTGGCAAAAATGGCAGCTGTCATCCTATTAAATATAATCACCAGGCATTTCAAACTTATGATTCTGTAAATTGCGGGCATTTATGTTTACAATTTTTGCACGACGACATGTGTTAGCTTCCTACCAGTTTACTGCGAGAAAGACCTGTCCAGACCTGTCCAGACTTGTCAAGACTTGCAGATGTGGGAGGATGACGTCATCGTCTGAGGATGTACTTATAGTATGGGAAGTCTGAGTTGTACACATTCGCATTATGAAGCAGCAACGATACTATTAATATCGAATGCAGTTCAACCGCTTTACTGAAAATCTGGAGAAATTGAAAAGAGATACAGAAATATATTGCAAATTAAAAGATATTTCAAAGGAACTTTTTTGTTTGAAATTAAGCGAGCGGCAGCCAGACCTGAACTTGTCAATAAGCCAGTTTAAACATGACTTGGTGTTGTATGACAAAGAACGTCAGGAATAAAAACAGCAGCAGCAAGCAGGTTTACTTTTACCCGATTGTCGAAATTCGTCAGAAAGAAGAAGAAGAAGAGGAGGGCGATAAATTTCCATACAATTACTGGCAGTTGTGTGCACTCGACAGGATGAGGTTTAAGAATAAAATAGATAAAATGTCTCTATTCTTAGAACCTATCTTAAATAAACAATTGCAATGTATACTGAATAAGTATGTAAAAGGAAAAATAAAACCTATTGTTTAATAAAAAGTTGTTTTATTTCCAGTAAGATTCTTAGAGGAGGAGGAGAGTCGTAGGCTGATGAGAATGTAATTAAAATTATAGGTCTCCAGATGTTTTGTTTCAGTTCTAGTTAAACCGTCTACTATTAAACATGTCCTGGACGTTTACCTTGTCTGGAAATGAATCTGTCCTCACAGCTCAGTATCCATCCATACATCTGGATCCTGAATCTGAATACGTTATAGAATTAATCAGTTTTGAAGCTTATAATACTATACCTAATATTGATTCGAATAATAATAAATTTCATTATACTGATATTGATGGTAAACAAGCTGTAATTGAAATACCTCACGGTTCATATGAAGTTGCCGATATAAGGTCAATATATTAGACATGAGCTGAGTGTAACAAAGTCTAAGCCACCCGCTCATCAAGCGGGTAGTGCTAATGATGTACTAGAAAAAAATATTGTGCATCACCAAGCAGAACCTGTGCTACATATTAAGCCTAATAATAACACGCTCAGGAGTGAAATTAAATCATCCTTAGCAATTATATATTTCCGATAATCCTGTAGATATATTTAAAGTCAATACTATATGTATTGATTGCAATATCGTAACTGGTACTTATCACAACAGCAATGCTGTACACAGAGTTCTTCAATTTTTCCCTACAGATCCGCCAGGATTTAAGATTGTAGAAAATCCCTCTAACGTTATATATCTACCAATCAACACGAGAATTATTGATAACATTGTCATACAAATACTGGATCAAAACGGTAAATTGGTCAATTTCTGCGGAGAAACCATCACGGTAAGGTTGCATCTCAAGAAACAAAATGGTGGTTAGATACAACTCTCAGCAGCAGCCGCAGCAAACATATATTAAAGATGATCAGTTTGCTTCGAACATCAGTAGGCTGCCTGCAGTCGATAGATTAACATCTGGCAATAAACTGTTTCTAAAATCTTTAGGTTTGAAGCTAACTGCTACTAGAAGTGACGGCGAGAGGGAAATCAAAAAGAAAAAACATCTGGACTGTTATTAAATTAAATTTTACTGTTAATATTCGAAAAATTTTAATATTCTGTAATATTAAGAGCGCTTGTTTTGCATCAAACAAAAATGACGACTTCTGAAATACTACACGTTACTGAAACAGCTTTTCAAGATAACTCGATTGTCTATGCGGAGAAACATACACATCAACCCTATTCTTCTACAACATTTAATAATAACGATGAAATACGAATACCTATTTTACATCAAGATGTGTACACTTTACCGTGCAACAGTGTTATATGTTTCGAAGGTAAATTGTTAAAGGATGCAGATAGTAAAGCTACTGCAACGGGATCATTTGCAAATTTAGGCATATCTCACCTACTAGATGAAATTAGATATGAGCTTAATGGCGTAGTGGTTGATCGTGTAAGAAATGTCGGCATAACTGCAACTATGAAAGCCTACATATAATTCGACTCAAAGTATTCGCTTGGAGAATGCAGATTGGACACCTACCAAAACATCTATTGACGAATTGGTCGATTCAAAAAGTAATTTTCAGATATTTGTCCCCTGCGAAATGTTGATGGGAGTTTTTGAAGACTAGAAAAATTTTACTAAACGTTCGACAAGAATTAGTACTTATTAGAAGCAATCAAGATTTAAATGCTGTTATTAATACGGTCGATGAAAAACTTAAAGTAGAATTAACAAAAGTCTATTGGAGAGTACCGCACATTTCGGTAGCTGATGTAAATCGTTTAAAATTACTAAAATACATTGAGCAAAGTAGTCACTTGGAAATCAAT
Source organism: Agriotes lineatus (assembly GCA_940337035.1). Classification (NCBI taxonomy): domain Eukaryota; kingdom Metazoa; phylum Arthropoda; class Insecta; order Coleoptera; family Elateridae; genus Agriotes; species Agriotes lineatus. Next base: position 120,059,243 of record OW679202.1, read on the forward strand.
TTTAGAAGTTGGGAATTGCACGAGTATCCTGCATTACAACAGACAAAACGACACACTTAGGCTATAAAAAATGTTAGTCAAGTAGAAACTCCACGTCACATTATTGTAGGCTTCCAAACAGACCGAAAAAATAAAACTGTTAAAAATATGGCCCAATTTGATTCTTGCGATTTAAGAAATATTACACTTTACCTCAATTCCGAAAGATGTCCCTATGATAATTTAAATCTGGAATTTGCCAGCAATCGATATGCACAACTGTATGAAATGTTCGCAGGTTTTCAATCATCTTACTACGAACATGACAATCAACTTGTTCTTACGGCCGCATAATTCAAAAGTATAGCTCCACTAGTCGTATTAGATTGTTCTAGACAAAATAAATCATTAAAAGGCGTTGCTGTAGATATTCGACTTGAATTCGAAACCAATACTGATATACCAAAAAACACTTCAGCTTACGCATTGATTTTATTTGATCGAAAAGTGAAATATAATCCTTTTACCAGTGACATAAAAATAGTTAGCTAGATACTAGTTCGACTAGTTGCAGATTGATTGTTCTTTCGAAAACATTAGCGATGAAATTTATAGATATTCAAGGTTTTCAATATAAAAATAGCAACTTTATTTGCAAAGAAATAGCTGTATATGATAGTGATACAAATGTTACAATCCACCGGATAGTAGAACCGCCGATACCGTACGAACACCTTTCAAATTCTCTAAAAGATTAAGTGATTTGGCTTATAACTAAGTTGCAGGGGTTAGAATGGAGCAATAATAATCAGCATGACACAATACCCTACGAAAAATTGTCTCTGTACATACGAGAGGTCATACAAAGCGGTGATTCCATATTTCTCAAAGGGTTAGATAAAAGAAGATGGTTTAAAAAATGCTGATTGGAGAACAAACTGATAATGTAAAATTTGTCGATTTACCAGCTTGCCCAAATATAAAACAATTAAAGACCTTGTATAATTATATTAATTTTTGTTCTCATCATATTGGTACACGGGTTCAATGTGCCATACAAAATGTTCACATTTTGCACAAGTGGTATAATCAAAACCATTAATCGCAGTTATCGCATCTGCTGTCTACTTGTTCAGACATGTTCAGACTTGTCCAGACCTGTTATAGCTTACGCAAACACTTCCTGCAGCCGGTGTAAGGTAGGGGAGACTATTATATATAAGAATACTAATCATAGAAATATTAGTTTTACGATAACAATGATGTCGAAAGCCTTTACCAAAGACTGCTTCTCAAATCATAGTTGGGGTTTTGACTCATGGGCTGACGATCCGTGGAGCCAAGAGGAGGAGGTTATACTCTGGAGTGAGACTGAAGAAAATATGGAGTTTCCTCCTCCTCCACCTCCTCCACCTCCTCCAATGGGACAACCACACTCCTGGTCGTCTAATATAACAAAGGTGGAGGGCTGCAGCTGTATAAATTGTGCCAACATTCAGGGGTGGTTAAGCCCAACACAAAATTTTGAGGGGTGCACACCACTACAGCAACCCGAACTGGAACAGGTGTCACCACCACCACCACCACCATCACCCCCATCACCACCACCACCTTCGTTTCAAGCAACATATAGTTTTACACTTCCTGAACCAACACTGCCTTTAGATTCAAATCCCATAAAGATAGAAATTAAGTTAGGTAATAAACTTATACATGTAATTATTAAAAATTAAAATAAAAGACTTTTTATTTTTAATATGTGTTTTATTTCATTAATATATATATATATATATATATATATATATATATATATATATATACATATATATATATATATACCGTATTTACCCATAAGCAAAGCAAAACTTGACAAGGAGAGGGAGAATAAATGTACTCTTAAATATATTCTTTATTTAATGATTATACATATTATTTATACATCAGGGAAACAGAACTTAACAATGTGTAAGTATCGATATAGTCTTGAGGTGTTGCTGAAGGCCAGGGACCGGAACATGGACCGCTTCTCCAACCAACAGCTTCACCATTTTGCGCTTTTCTGATATTTTCTTCAAGCCATTTAAAAATATCTGTGTGGTGGCGAACAACGCTAGGCTGAAATATATAAGTTATATGGTTAGTATTTAAATATTCGAATACGTCTTCTATAAACTTGCTGTGGGCATAATAAGCAGCCTCAAAGACTGCATCGTGAAGAAAATATGGATATTGATGTTGCTCGTCAGTTGCAAATTCGATTTGAGAGCCAGATGATATTGTTTCAATAAGAAAATGCTGCTCGTAGGAAGTAATGCTCTGTAACGATAATTTTGAAAAGATTAAATTAAGATCTGTTTCAGTATTAATTTTCAACTCTCCTCTTCTTACTTCGTTAATAATTTCCCTAATAACATTAAAGGCAGCTAACATAGTTTTTAAAATTTTATTTACGATAGCGGTTTCAACACTTTTAAAGTGCGTAGCCCAAATAAGAGTTTTACTCGGTATAGCAATACCAATTTTGTGTAATATAAACTTCAAAGTTTGCAAGTCGTTACGTCCAATAGCATTACGTAAATGGAAATTATAGATTTCTTTATTTTTAACATACAGATCTTTCTTCAACCACAGTATATTTGAATTTGACGGCGACATTTTGCAGACTGAAATATCTTATACTTTTATCTTTGTCTTTATAGCACATGCTGCTCTCTCTCCAACTGTGAGAAATGAGGTCATCGCTCGAAGCGTGAGAGAGAGAGAGAGCTGGTGTTTATAATGTGCTTGGTGGGCAGTACCCCCAAGGCAAAGTGTCAGTATACATACAGTTTACTATTCTTTTGTCATCATGTGGGTCTAAAGCCTTTTTTCTTTGTTTTAAAGAAAATACGTTGTGAGTTTTTGATCTAATTGTTCTCTGATCGCAAAATACTGTTTCGTTATTAAACAGGCAGTCTTTGTAATCGTCAAATGTAATTCTATTCAAAGCAGCTCTGGTAATACCTTTAGCTTTCTTTGAAATTTTAAATTCTCCATTCTCAGCATCCTCTAATGTTTTGAAAGCATACAATTTTGCACGTAGACCAACAAATTCGGTAATTATTTTACCACTCATTTCGTCTTTCATTAGACCTATTACTCTTTTATTAACTTGTGGAAGGTTATATAGATTGTTCGGAGGATAATCGCTTGTAAAAAAAATTTGTGAATATCTTCTCGTATAAAATCGTATATATTTGGAAGGGTAAAGTGATATATGAGACTATCAGTGTCTGTGTACAGCAGTTTTGCTTGATTACCCATCTTCTGTTTAATATAATTATAATGAAAATCGTATATTAAATTTTTTTAAATATCTAGGATTGAAAATCCAACGTATATTGGCTTATTAAAAACTATTTCCAACTGATTTAATTCTATAAGTACCAAGTCTTTATCTAAAATAGTACAGCTGTGAAAATTTGGTTTTGATATATAGGCACTGGCTCCGTACCTACCTTCCCATTTAGAAATTAATTTTATTGTTTTGTATTTTCTAACATTTTCAGTAGTTTTTCAAATACAGCGTTATTCACAAGTTTATAAAAATCTTTTTCAAAATTATTTTTGGCGGCTTGTCTTAATTTTGTATTTAAATCTATGTACGGGTTAAGCGAAGCTGATTGCTTAAATTTTAATATTCTATGGATTTTTACAATTTTCAGCCCTAAACTTACAGCTTGCTGCAGATTGCGGTAATGTATTACGTAGTTTTCTTTTTTAAATAATGTGGTTGTCAATTTTGATTGTTTAGATGTTGGCGGTGTATAATGGTCAGGACATAGAGACAAATCTGAACTATATGCAGGTGCTACGACAGATATATGCAGACTGGTTTATTATATTAATATTATACAGTATAACATGCCGCGCATGTCCACAATTTACATATTCTACATTACATATTATACATTACATACTCCCCTACTTAATTGGCAAGCATATATAAAACCCAATAATTAGTAGGTACACACAATCATGCAATTGCATGCATAACCCTAACAACACCCTACGAAAATGTACATATAAATCTACTTCTAATCGTGAGCATACTCTAATCGTTCTGGTGGTCTTACATTTTGGCGTGTAGGATACCGATGTGACCCCGTATCATGCGATGGAGGATTATTCTCATTTCCTAAATCGACAGCATCATCGACAGCATCATTGTCGACATTGTCAGCTGTCGGTGCTTCGTTAGAATTTTCCGTGATCTTTACATCTGGATGCAGAATCATAGAATTTCTTTTAATAATTTGATCAGAATGTCGACGCCAACTACAATTAGGCTTAGGCTCTACTACATACGAAACAGGGCCTGTTTGTTGAACAACAGTTGCCTCTGTCCAAGACCGTTTCGGAGTTCTATAATCTCTTGCAAACACCTTATCGCCTATTCCAAAATTATCTCTATCCAACCCTCCCCGGTTCACTATTTGATTCTGTTGGGAATTCAGAACATTATTTTCGTTATTTGGTTTCAATAAATCTAATCGCGATCTCAACGGCCTATTTAGCATTAACATAGCTGGGCTACTTCCTGTCGTACCATGCGTAGTATTTCGGTAATTAAATAAAAATTGCGTAACCGCTTGCTCTAAATTTTTGTTATCGTGCAGTGCTTTTTTAACTGCTCGTTTAAATTGTTTTACGGCATTTTCTGCAAGACCGTTGCTGGAGGCATGAAAAGGCGCGGTAAAAATTTGTTTAATTCCGTTATTTTTCATATACATTCGAAATTCATTTGATTGAAACGTTGGCCCGTTATCCGTTACAAAATGTAAAGGATATCCAAAACGCGCAAAAATATAACGGAGTGCTTTAATAGTGCAGTCAGCCGTTATTTTCTTCATTTGTACCACTTCTAACCATTTAGAATGCGAATCTATCACAATTAAAAACATGTGCCCACAAAACGGCCCCAAAAAATCGGCGTGAACTCTAATCCAAGGTTTCGTTGGCCAAGTCCATGCATGCATTGTTGCATGTGGCGGATTTGAGCTTTCCTTTAAGCAAGAATCACACGATTTGCACAAAGTCTCGATATCATCATTTAACGAAGGCCACCACACGTAAGATCTGGCAATTTCTTTCGTTTTAACTATGCCAAAATGTGATTCGTGCAGTTCGTATAAAACTTGCTTCCGGAGAGCCTCCGGTATAACAACCCGGTACCCCCACATGATACAACCCTGATCGATGTATAATTCGTTACGTCGATTAAAATAAGGTTTCAATTGAGCTATTTCAACCGTTTTGTGCCATCCGTTTAAAACACAATTATAAACTTGGCTCAAAATTTTATCGCGGCTTGTACGTTGACGAATGTCGTGATGCGATATGGGTGTGCTGTCCTCGATAAATTTTAAATATGAATAATTTCCTTTTTCAACGGCTTTATCCGGCAAAGGCAATCGCGAGAGTACATCTGCTAGAATATTTTCTGTAGATTATATGTGTGAAATTTCAAAATTATATCCCGATAACAAGACCGCCCAACGTTGCAGACGGGAAGCTGCCATAGTTTGAATGCCTCGTTTATTCCCAAAAATATAGGATAACGCTTTATTATCCGTTAATAAAGTAAATCTTCTTGCGTATAGATATTGATGTAACTTCTTTACAGAAAATACCAAAGCCAATGCTTCTCTGTCCAATTGCGAATAATTTTTCTCGGTATCATTTAAACTTGTTACGGTATGAAAAGGACTTTACGACACCCACCCAAGGTGAGCATCGCACCACGGAATCAGTCCTGAAAACATGACACACTTGCCCTGAGATCGGTTCGAAATAGGCTAATAGGCCACGGCTGGAACGCTCAGGGAGTCGGGCGTGAGTCACACGATACGTTCTGGGCAAGCGCGTTGTGGCATAATATATACAGGGTATGTCGAAATTATGAGGGCGCCACCAAGCCTGTCGTAACCCGGCTAACCGGGCCTGGACGGTTAGACGGGAGCGAAGCATGCAAAAATACTCCGCCAATAAGATTATTCAAGAGTTGCAAGGTCAAACAACAACTTCGGGATTGCCTTAAGCAAGGATTGTGATTAGGTGTCCATCCGACCACGACTACGCAGCTGTCCCACTCACCTGCACGCTCACAGCTTCCTCGTTCCGTCGTACAATAATTCGTACAATAAAGGGGCGTCTATCTGTAACAGAACATGCACAAACCGAAACAAACAATAGTTCCCTTAACTAACCAATCATATATTTCACTTCGAGTTACAATGGGGTAGCAGAATGCGTCGCCCTGTATCTAACCTTACTCTATAATTAAGGGCACCAGCTGGCACGCGCGCTCTAAGCTTAACGACAGATGTTGAACATTAGTGAACAGCAATAATAGGTACAAAGATACACACTGCCTTATGCAAGGGCAGCGACGATTTACATTAGCCTTCACGGCCTGAACTGTCTGCAGTCTGAATGAATACACCAGCGTAGTAATGAATAGGTACAAAGATACACATTGCCTTATGCAAGGGCAGCGACGATTTACATTAGCCTTCACGGCCTGAACTGTCTGCAGTCTGAATGAATACACTAGCGTAGTAATGAATAACACTCGCGTTCACAGCGGTAATCAGGTTAAAGGCACATACCTTAATGCGTGGGCGGCGAGGGAGCCTGGTACAGCTGAGTTGCGACGAGCTGCAATCGTAGGTGGTAGGTACCTTCGGTGTTACAACGGCGAAAGGGGGTGAATGCATAACCGCCTCAATGGCGACGGGAGACGCGTCAAGACGCGTACAACGGGACGACGAAAATGATGGGGGCCTCACTCGTTCTGCTGAACCAAATCCTCGTAGGTCGAGATGAAGGGGGCACGACCCCTCACTAATAGTAGCAGGAACTGGGCTCCAAAACACCCACGTTACGCCGAAGATCACTCGACAAATTTCGAATCACCACCACCACACACAAGCGCTCTCTGCAACGGGCTCTGGAAGACTCCACTTAAGGCGAAAACGCCCGCAACATAACTGCTGAAGCAGCACCCGACGGGGAAAACGACTGACGCCCCCGCCATAATGGCGGGAGCGCCGCACGAACTCACATACACTATCCGACCTCTTGTTTTAACGACGGCTCTCGGCTGAATCCCACGAGGGAAGCGTTGGCAAAAGGTCACCTTGGCCGCGTCCCCCACGTGACTAAACCACAGCGAATCGCAAGGCGATGAAATGAAACCAACCAATGCGGGCCACGCTGGTATCACGCCGCCACAGCGTGCTAAATGAAACGAACCAATGCGGGCCACGCTGGTATCACGCCGCCACAGCGTGCTATTCAAAATTCAGAAAAACGCCATCAGAGGAGAGCTCCAACCGACGACAAATACTGCTTTTTAGGCTAACTATGTGCGAAATCGTGATTCTGGAATTAGGCGATGGAGCCAAAAGCTAAAAGGGCTTAGCATACGGGCACGCTGCTCTAAGCTTAGGCGGCTATTCAAAATACCAAAATGACCTAAATAAAGGCGTGAAATGCAATTAAGCATCTGCGACAGCAAAATGACTTAACAAACTCCGCGACACAAATGCAATTGGTTTGATATCACCATTTGGAAATTTATGCGACAACACACCTGCAACACCGTACGGTGATGCATCGCATGATAAAATCAATGGCAACTTGTCATTAAAGTGTACAAGTAATTTACTTGACCCTAAAGCTTCCTTGATTACTTCAAAAGCCCTCTGACAGTTACTGCTCCATATAAACTTTTTATTCTTTTTTAATAATTCGTGCAAAGGCGCTAATTTTGTACTTAAATTTCCCAGAAATTTTCCGTAGTAATTGATCAGCCCTAAAAACCTTCTTAAATCAGACACATTATTTGGAGCAGGAACCCTCGTAATGGCTTCTATCTTTGTATAATCCGGTCGAATTCCCTCTTTATCAATAACAAACCCCAAATAGGAAACTGACTTCTTAAAGAAAATACATTTTTCCTTTTTAACCTTTAAACCCGCACTACTAAGTTTTTCTAAAACTAATTTTAGAGTTTGCAAATGATTATTTTCCGAAATTCCGGTCACTAATACATCATCTAAAAACACAAATACCCCGGGTATTTTTGCTAATAATTGGTCCATATATCTTTGAAAAATTCCTGGCGCCGAAGCAACCCCATATGGGAGCATATTTGGTCTAAATAAACCCTTATGTGTCGAAATGGTTAAGCATTCTTTAGATTCTTCATCTAGAGGTACTTGTAAATATGCTAATTTCAAATCAATTTTACTAAAATATTTAGCTCCACCTAAATTACCAATTAAATCCTCTATCCTTGGTACGGGATATTTATCTATCTTTAACAAGGGGTTGACGGTAATTTTGTAATCTCCGCAAATACGTATTTGGGAATCTGATTTCAACACCGCTACAATTGGCGTCCCCCATGCGCTTATCTCAACTGGTGTCAAAACACCTCTCTCGACCAAATCATCGAGTTATTTTTCAACCTTAGATCTTAACGCGAATGGCAGAGGCCTTGCTTTGACAAATACCGGTGTTACTGAATCACGAAAATGCAATGTCGCTGAACCCTTATTAAAAGTACCAATTTCATTAGAAAATAAATTATGGTAATCCGCCAATAACGAATCTAGTTGATTTTTCGCATCATCCAACAAAAAGTTACAGGTACTAATTTGGATATCCAATTTGCTTAACCAACTACGACCCATTAAAGGAGAGCCACCATTATTGATTACATACAGTTTCAAAAATAAACAATTAGAGCTATTACGTAACTTAACATTTACATTAATGAAACCCTCTGGACGAATTGTTTGATGAGTATATGTTCTAAGCGTTAAATCGGAGCTCATTAAAGGTATATTTTTAAATTTTCTTTCATAAAAATCTTTTGAAATGGCACTAATGGCTGAGCCTGTATCAAGTTCCATTTTAATCCTTATGTTTTCAATAATAACATCTAGAACAATCGGCCTTTCCTCTGGTGCTGACCGTTTTATAGCAAAAAAGTCAACATCTGTATCTGAAGTGCAATCTACATCTAACTTCGCTTTGACATTATCTGATAACAAAGGCACTTCAAATTCAGAATCGCTTTCTTTGTTTACATAATTTTGAGGGACTCGTTTCCCTTGCATCGAAGTTTTCTTCTTGCGCATTTTTTCTTCACAAACACTCGCTAAATGACCTTTCACGTTGCACACAAAACACACCGAATTCCTATACCTGCACTCCTTCGTTTGATGATTACGCCTTCCACAAGCGCGACAAGCTCCGGTTGTTTGAACTGATACCCGGTGAACTTGACTGGGCTCCGGAAATTCTGTGATTCGAACATTTTTTTCAGCTGCTTCTATACCGACCGCTAAATCTAGCGCTTTTTTAAAAGTTAATTCGGATTCTGTGAACAAACGCTGCTTAATGGAGTCGTCACGTAATCCCCATACGAACTGGTCCCGTAAGCTCTCTTCCAAATTTGTCCCATATTGGCACGTGGAAGCTAATTTTTTCAGAGACGCCATGTACTCGACAACGGACTCACCCTCTCCTTGTCTGCGCTGACGTAATTTGTACCTTTCGGCAATAACTGATATTTTTGGAGTTAAGTGATCCGACAAAATTTTTGTTAGATCCGCATAGTTTTTATCCGCCGGTTTTAATGGTACGCATAAATCCTTTAGCAAGTCGTAGCATTCGCTCCCGATCACTGTTAACAAAATAGCTTTCTTTTTTTGTTCAGCAATCTCGTTCGCCACGAAGTACTGCTCCAACCTTTCCACATAATTATTCCAATTTTCCTTATGCACTTGAAATTCGGAAACCTTTCCAATTGAAGCCATCGCACACGTTAAATTTATCCTCGTCGCCACATGAACTATATGCAGGTGCTACGACAGATATATGCAGACTGGTTTATTATATTAATATTATACAGTATAACATGCCGCGCATGTCCACAATTTACATATTCTACATTACATATTATACATTACAAAATCTTTGTGAAGTTCAAATAAATTTTGAGGGTATTCTAAATCGACTTCATAAGTATAGCCTGTTTCAGAATTTTCCGGAGTATTTAAATGATCAATATTAGGAATGTCTAAATCATTTACCCATTCAAACCCTCCATACGGTAGATATTCAGACATCCCGGCTCCGTACATGTTATTAATATCTAAATGCAGGATATACGATTCAAGATCGGCTTCTACATATTTTTCGCCTATATATCGATTATTAGCTTTAGCGTATCGATTCGAACACTGTGCTAACCCTCCTCTAATACCCCTCTCTATGAACAACAGTTGATCTACATCTGTCAGCAGCTCAAGTTTAACTTTAGTAGTTTTTAACATTGCCTGAAATGCCAATCCTGGTGCTGTGTAAAAGCGTAGAGCATCCAATCCATACGTTTTCATACAATTTTATCTAAAATTCTCAAACTCATCTGCTAAGAGTAGAACATCAACTGTAAGGTACATATCAGCATACTGGCCTAGAGTTTGCATATTAAATGTGTTCCAAACGCGCAGTGCATGTTCATAATTTTCATCTGAAATAGGTGTTCCATGCAGCTGACTAAAAAATTGTGTTTTGTCAGAAAGACTTTTATCATTCAACTTTTCAAAATTGTCTAGGTAGTCGTATGGAAAGATACCCTTACGTAGTAATAATTCAAATTCTTCTTCGCTCTTGCAAAATTTGCGTGTAATAGTTTTTAAATTGTTCGGTAAATTTAATGACAATTGTTCTAAGCTGCTAGCCATAAATCGAAATGTGTTTAAAAATCTAAAATCAATATTTGTACCATCCACATGTTTTGTAAATGATATAAAGTTTTCCTTATTTATAGGCAACAATTTAATATCTCCCATAATCAGTTTTGCCAATGGTTTTATAATAAAATGTGCATCATAACCCCTGAGATTATGAAAGAGAACGGGAATATAATGTGCGTCTTTATAGTTAAGATTACAGTGTTGATGAGCACTACCTCTATACTCACCTGTCTGATGATTGTGATCACGTACACGCACGTCTTTATCAGCGAAAGGTTGTTTACAAATGTAACAGCATACCGATTTTTGAAACGATTCGTTTTCCTGCTGGCTAATATCCATAGGCTGTATATTTGTCAGTATATTATTTACTTGATATGCTATAGATTGTAATTCTTTTACAAACCATTCCATACAGTCGGCACCACGATATATGATGTGTATGTTTTTGTGGTTAACGTCCACTGAGACATACAGTAGGTGAGTATACATTTACTCTACCTGCTGCGGTACCTCAATTGCATGAGGTCACACACAACTACCTGCGTCTCCGCCGTAAATGAAGTAAATTTGTAAGAAGACTAGTGAGAAGACTGATGTTCATATTCCTACCGTGTTTATTTTATACTCCCCTCCTTAAGGGAAAGAGCCACCTATCACACGACCTTCTCCTAGAGCTGTGCACAGAAGCACAAGCTCTGTTGTTCAACACGGTAGGAATATGAACATCAGTCTTCTCACTAGTCTTCTTACAAATTTACTTCAACCACGATATATATTAAATCGAGATAAACCATCGTCATCTGAACATTTTAAATAATATGCAATACTAAATGGAACATGTTTTTGATAAATCCCAGCATTTTCGGAAACAACGTTCTGTTCTTTCTCTAAAACACACTCCACGTCTGCGTAGACTGAAAATGGTACTTTTTCCTGATATTTATAGTCTTTAAATTCTATTGTTGTACCTTCTTCGGGCATTTTAATTTTAGCTTCATTTACACTATTACAATTTCTAAAGTGATTTAAATATGATTCTTTAGTTACGAAATGATTTAAACACGTATCACATACTAAAGTTTGAGATTTTTTCTTATGCATTTGAGCTGTAACCAATCTAGATAAGTTTCTTATCCAACAGAAATGGAACTGCCCCTCATCGTTAGATATCATTAATAAATGTATAGCATCTTTATTAATTTGAGTATTTTTACTAATATAGATGGGCAGTACTGATTTTTTACCAAATTTGTTTTTTCTTTCTAGCTATATACATTTATACGTAAATCATTCATTGTTTCAAATTTTGATATATCTTTTAATTTCATTGGAAATTCTAGCCCCGAGTACTTTAAAACTTCATTGAAATGCGGATATGAAGATATTCTAGAGGAATTCCCATTTGCAGGATATAATGCTGACACTACTGACCACAAAAAACAATATTCATCATCATTTTTTACGTTAATCGCGGCCTTTTTATTTTTAATATCTTTAGGTAACTCAATATATTTACCTACTGTTAATGGTGTGTAATGATTTGAATTTACTTTTAAATGTAATATCTCAAGCAAACTCCAACCTGAATCACGTTCTTGAAAATCTTCTAATTTCGTCAACAGCTTATTCTCAACATTAGTCTCATACCACTCTTTTAAATTGGTACCAGAATCAATTTTTTCATTTTTAGTAGCAAACGTTTTTTAAATCTATCTCGCCACTACTAGGTTTTATAAAATATGCACTAAATATTACATTAGCTTTAAGCATTAAGTTATTTTTAGTAATTTGTTTCACTTTTATTGAGAAACTTTTGTATGTTTTTGCAAGAAATTCTTGTGGTTCCTTGTAGCCTAAATTTACAATCATACCTGTTCTTATTCTACTATTCAAACAAGATTCTACATCTTTCCATACCAACTTGTTCTTTTGCTGCTGCTGACCACTCCCTACACCCGCCCCCTTCTTTGCTAATTTTGCTTTTAAATTTGCAATAATTGCCGTTGACCCTTTAATAAACTTAAATTTGCCTCTAGCCTGAATGGATTTTCATTTTTAAAACTATGCTTACGGATAAATCGGCTGACAATTAAAATGGTTTTATTTACATGTTTAAGCAATGTCTCAGCCTCATCACTATATTTTACAATCGCTCTCGCGTTTCTGGTGGTTTTTATTGAATTCGAACTTAATTCGGTAACGTTGTCTGTTGCAGACATGTTCGCGCGCGTGCGGTTGTAATACTAACTCTTGCAAACAGCCGAGCCGGTCTATTTTTCATCGTCGCAGCTGATAATGAAGACCATTAACTGCGTCAGCAAAAAATTCAGACAAAGGCTTCATTCAATTTAGCGGTTGTGCAGATTTTTCTCAAACAATAGGTTTCTTTGTTCAATTTTTACCAGCTTTGCACATTTCTCAAACATGTCTGGAGAAGTCTAAAGCTTTAGACAATAACATCCTGTTTATCTGATAATGGAGGTCAGCAAAAATTCCTCCAGACAACAATGGCTTCATTGTCCAATTATCGTGCTGATTTTAAAACAATGGATGTCATTGTTCTATTTACCAGTTTTGCACGTTTTAATCTCCAGACAACAATGGCTTCATTGTCCAATGTCGTGCAGATTTCTCAAAAAATGAATGTCATTGTTCTATTTACTGATAACAACATCCTGCAAGAATGGACATGTCTGCATTCCTAGACGATGAGTCACATCCTGTCGAGCCTGGCTAAGCGTAGAAATCTTGTAAAAATTTCAAAATTATACATTTAGCCCAAAAATTTCCGGAAGTGGCACGTGACCTAGGTGAGGCCCGTGACCTTGATCCCGGCTAGACCCGTGACCCCCGGCTAGACCCGTGACCCCCGGCTAGACTTAGCCAAGTTTCAAACCAAAGGCCAATGACCTCGCCACGTGACACTTAGCCAAGTTCCAAACCAATCGAAGTGTCCCAGAACCCGCCTATCTACACTACTAAATCTATCTACAATTCCGCATTCTGCTCCCGCGTATTGCAGCATAATTTAAGCCATCGGGCATGTTTCCCTATTTAGCTAGCTGTTTGACGCACTTGCAGGCCAGGCACCGACATTTGTCGCATAAAGTACCCTAAATAAGGCATTTGCTTCAATACCGAGGCGAACGCTGTAACGCATGATCATAGCATAGAAATCCCGCTAAGTGACTTAACAAATCGCTTGCAGATGGAGTTTGAGTTTAGTCCTCAAGTTAAAAGACGAAGCCGTGGATATCAGATTTCGGCGCCGGTCAGACGAGCGTTATTCACGGGGAAGCCCCGCGCGTTGTTGCACGTTACATTGTGGGCGATGCAATTCAGAATTTCAAACAATAGATTCTTTATGCACCTAAGTGAGATGCCCAACAATAGAAAGTTTTACTGGCGATACAAGAATTGGAGGGAACGCGTCGTCAAGAGCGTCTCTCAAGAGAGTCCAAATTAAGCTTCCCGATCGCACGGTTGTGCAAGTTAAACTAAGAACAAAAAACAACCCCTTTAGTTCTTAGGGGCGTGTTGTACCCTCGGGCTTGTGTGCAGTTACAAGTGCTTTTCGTCCCTTAACGTTTCAAGTACCGGTGCGTACATTTCCTCGCTTATATTAGCGGATTTGTGACAGGAACGAATACAAAGCATCAATATACAGGGTGAGCAGTTGTGATTTAGCGTTTGGCTCAACCCTGCTACTTCTCCGAAGGATCTTACCGCCACAATTCCCCGAGCAAGCTGGTCAACCGTCCCTATCTGTCTATCAACCCCTGCCTCATCTAAGCCGTTATCGTAACCCTCTTCTGTACGAGAGCATCGTAAGAGCGTTGAATCTCCAGGTCGAGATCTCCCGGCACCATTACTTCAACAACACAGTTGCTTGGAGCCCTATCGATGAAGTAAGGTATTGTACTAGTATTTATAAACAGTGAATTGCTTATAATACAGTGACGTGCAAAGCTTCGGAACTCTCAATTTACCTTATATGTTATTTGTGGGCTGTGTGCTAACTGCCCGAGCCGTTATTTACTTTCAAGTATTGCAAGTATAAGCCTTCAGCATAAATTTATGGGAGCCTGGCTTCGGGAATGGTAGTGAGCCATTTGGCGAATTAAATTAGCGTATTCCGGGACCTAGGTGACCATTATTTTCAGCGGATGTGCCGCTCCCTTGGCCTTCAGCCCTTATTGTGTTGTACTTGTTTACTAACCCCAATGTTTAGCATTTGCTACCGAAACCCTTGCCTTCGGGCCTGTAACGAGTATGGTAATAGATTGCCCATTTTTAATGTGCGTATTGGTTTTCATTTCGAGTAACTGTGTATTATTGTGACTGACAAGAATTGAGTTTCTTGCTGCGTTGTGTATGTATTCCTTTGTACAGAGCCTAAGCAACTGGAGAAAGGACACCAAAGAGGTAGGTGTAAAAGCCAGTGCCGTGGGAGCACCCCGTGGAGTGCAACGCAACGCTACTGCGATTGGTTTTCTACTTTTGACCGGTCGTCAGTTATCTATCAATCTTAACATCTCCCAAAGGTTGTTTCGCCCCGTAACTTTGTCTTAACAACCCAATATCGAAACCCCGTCGTGGCATTTCGCCCCGAAACGCACCCTAAACCTGTGAACCCCCCTCGCGACTGAGTTCTGGCCGAAGCATTTGGGCTGTGGGGTACGTGCAGGGGCGAGCACTGCTACGAGCATCTCATGGGGTCTTAATGAACAATTTATCGTGTAACAAACTGAATGTCACTTTTGTTGCATCACGGGAGTTTTCTGAATTTGCATATTACTGACATAATATTTTAGGCAGGTGTAGAGGTCGAAGGTGGTGTACTGCAGACCAGAATACGGGACAATGCCGATACGGACAAAAGTGTCGGTTTGTACATACCACCAAAGCCGATCAGAAGAGCTTCGAAGAAGGCGGGTATCCGACCATGATCATACAGCAGGAATTGGCGAAAACAAGCCAAACCGATCAAATATGCAGGAATTTCAGAAGGGGGCAGTGTACGACCCGAAACTGTAAATATTTGCACAAGAAAATGCAAGATCACGCGCCGTTCACCTGTCCTGTATGCTTGCACGTTATCTAGTCCGACAATATGGCATGCTCAACCTGCAATCATGTTTTATGCAGGAGTTGCAGGGACAGCATAGTGGAGCGCCGAGAATGCATTCCGAGATGCCCTATGTGCCAAAATAATCTTGGATATGAAACCTTCGATTTGAGTTAGGGTGAGTTGAAATCTTTATTTTAAGATTGATTATCTTGTCTATACAAATGAATGAAGCTTAAGTTATGTTCTGAAGCTTTTGTTTTAAACTTTTTGGAGACCATATGTACTTATTTTATCTAGTAGGACAGTACTTTCTTTTGGAACCATGTCCTCTGCCCTTAATGACAGGGTAAAGTACGTTAAAATGTACTTTTTTAAATGCAGTAATCAGATTGCCATAGTAAATAATTGCTTTTTATTATTATTAAAACTGTTTGAATGGGTCGGTTTAAGAAAAGAAGTTACATGGAAAGAAATTCTCCTTTCATGTGAAGCTTGTAAGAAACAAATCAGTAATGGATTGAATGAAGGTGCTTGTTTTGATGAATTCAGCCTATTGAAAAGCTTTGCAACAAATGAAAAAATTGCATATTGGAATTCTAAAAAAACTTCAACTGAAAACCGATGGCTGGAATTTTTCAAGTACTTATGAGCTATTCCTTATCGAACCCCGCCAAGAAATTTGACAATTTTGTGCGAATTTGTCCTCTGTCTCACAGGTACAAGCTCAGCTGTTTATAAACTTTGTTCTCAAATATTAATAAAGAAAAACTATAGCAAATGTTAGAGTATGCTTTATTCGACTCAAAACTTACTTTAACAGCAAGGGTAGATAAAGTCAGTGTCGGACTGGCCCACCGGGCAACCGGGCAAATGCCCGGTAGGCCAATCCAGTTTGGAGGCCACACATATTTTTTTCAAAACATAAAAACAAAAGAAACTGCAGAAATGTTTTTACAAAATTCAAAAAAAATCCAAACTTTGTGTCAAAGTATTGTCCCAGTTTTATTTGTGCATGCATGCATCATGTATCTATTATTTCTTAGTAGTTCCTGCAGCGTCAGTCACAAAATTCCTTGATTCAATTACAGAGAACGCGTATTTAAATGATTATTGCACACAACTGTCACATGACTGATATCATCCAACGAGAACCATGCATTTTTTGAAAATCGACCAATCCCGAACTAATTACCTATTAAACGCCCTAGGGATGATTATCAAGCGATAAGCTCCCTAGTGCTGATTATCGATCTCGTAGATGGTGTTATAATTAGAAATAGAAGTGTGAGAAACAAGCAATTTGAGGTTTTTGACATTATTAGATCAATTATAAATCATAAATGGTATACGGATTTTGTGTAATAATCACTTATAATACCATGAGTAGTCAAAGTTATGTCGAATATTTTTGCTGTGGTATCACGAATGTCAATTGGGCTTAGGTTCGATTAGGACGAGTGCGCTAGCACGAGTACTAATCTTAAGCGCAAAGGACATGAGTAGTGATACCACCGCAAAAATATTTTACTTAACTTTAACTAAGAATGGTATTCGAGAGACTATTCAACACTATAACATATAAGCCAATCACATTGCAGATATTTGCTTTTTTCAACCAATAACAGCAGTATATCACTGAATATTGGGCACCATGCAAAATATTCACAAAACAATGTACGTACTCAAAAAATAAATAGCCTTGTTGCGAAGTATCGCTTAGCAACGATGTTCTGTCCTTAGTGATATCGCTAGGTTACATAACACTAAACCCCAACAAACGGTGTGGCTTGTTTTAAAAATTTTAAAATGCTGTGTTTTGGAAGTATTCCGCTGAATTTAATTGAGAATGAATAATTATACTATTGTTGGATTATTTTTCAATAAATTTAATCGTTATGTATTAATATTGTTAAATAGTCGTCCCAAATACCACTCGAAGTGGATATATTTTTTTAAAATATTTTGCCATTTCCATAGAAATTATTGCAAATTTCACTCAACAAAATCACATTTAAATGTCACTCGCCTTCGGCTCGTGACATTTTTGATGTGATTTTGTATCGTGAAATTTAAACACAATAATTTACATGGAAACGACAAAATATTTGTCAAAAATATATCCACTACTTGTGGTATTACCCTTGACTATTCAATGAACCAAACTACTTTTTCAAATCAGTTTTCGGTAAATCTAGCAACAAACTACGCAATTTCTATAGTACTAGAACACCAATATTGACTTTTTCTAATAAAAATCACATTAGTTTAAAATATTCACTATACCACTAGTGAAAATTGTGGATTATTTTCACTAGTGAAAATTGTCAGTATAGTTTACGCTCATTGGTGCAAATAACAAAAATACTAAATTATGATTGATTAATAGTTAACATGATGGGGGTGAGTTGAATAGTCTTCAAATTATAAATGCGGGCAGCACACCTACAGATAAATAATTTTGCCCGTGCCAAGAGTCATCGTGCTGATTGCACTTAGAAAACTGCCGTCGGGACAGTTTTCATTGCAACCAGCAATCGACCTTTGGCGTGTGCAAAATTATCGGTAAGTATGTCTCGCCCTTGTTATATTACTATTGAAAAATTTGAAGTGGTACCTTATAAAGTGATTATTAATCAATTAATGCAAAGCATGTAAGCCCGATTCACTAAAAATGAGGAGGTTTACAGAACTTTCAGTTTCTTTGATCTGAGTACTTTTCAACATACTGCTCAACTAAATGGAGAAACTATTCCTGATTTCGCTTTTGTCGCAATTTCAAAAATAAGAAACATTCCACAAGACATCATAAAACAAAAATTTACTCATTTCTCTAAAAAAAATTTACTTTAGAAAAAGAACAATCCCAGTCTATGCTGACTGTGACTGAACCAATCACGACCTCTGATCACGATACTAATAGTGATGACAACGAAAATTACACTGAAGAAGATCCAAGTTTTCAATTATATATTTGCATTGGTGAGCGGACAAAAAGTGATTGTGCGGGTTGTATGAATTGTTTCTTTAAAATTTTACACAAATATAATTTGCACGACATTACATATAGCAATTTGTACTTAGCCTACAAATACTTACTGACATTATCATTCACCCAAGTAGCCTGTGAACGCGTATTTTCTAAAGTGAAAATAATCAAAAATAGGCTAAGAGCTTCTTTATCACAAGAAAGGTTAGAATGTTTTCTAATTTTGAATGTGGAGTGTGATCTACTTCAAAGCTTGAATTTCGACGAAGTCATTGACAAGTTGCCAAATAAATCAATCTCTTTAAAATCAAAATTATTGATGTGATCCATATTGTTAAGTATAATTGTTATAATGGAATAGAGTGTTAAAGCTCCTATAAGGTCTTGTGATCATAATTATTTATATTTTTTCGTTATAATTGTTCTAAACTCAAAGTTTATAAATCATAATAGATAAAGAATCTTTTCGTTATTTGTTTGAATTTCAAAGTTTATACTCGTAAGAATATAATAATTACCTAACTCCTACCTATTTTATTTTTTGTAACCTTGTTTCATGTTTAAATTTAAAAATTATTAGAATCAATATTTTTTCTTACCCCCCCCCCCCTTCCTCCTATTTTTACATGTGGAGGCCACATGCATCCTTTGCCCGGTAGGCCAAATTTTGCCAGTCCGACGCTGGATAAAGTAGCACTTTAACATCAAGGATAGATAAAGTAATTTAATTTTGTAACTTTGATTTAAATTAAATATTACAGCTTCGTATTATTTTAGCAACCCAATCTAGCTACTGAGATTTTAAAATGTGATTGACTTTCCTTATTTTCTTTTGATATTGTTAAAGTTCTTGCTATAGAAAAAAAATATTATACACGACGATAGTTATTACTATCCACTCTTGAATAATTAACGTCTCGACTTCGTCTCGACGTTAAACGATTCACTCGTGGATAAAATTTAACTTTATCGTCTGGTATAATAAATTACTATTATTTTATTTTAAGCACGAGCGCATTTATCGAGCGATTGTTTTCGAATATTAATAAATACTGGAGTTCTGAGAAAACTCACTAGCTTTGCCCACATTAGAAACTGTAATGCAGGTGTTTATGAAGTTTGATGTAACTTGCAACGAAATGTATAATTTTTAAAATCAAACCCACAATTGTTAAGGGACATTTTAAGTTTAGAGAAATATGATTGGAGCAAGCAACAGCCTTCAACTTCGACTTTCAAATGAAATAATCCACTGTCAAATTGATATAGATATACAAATGTAATTAAAAATAATCGTTTAAAGGATTCTGTTTGTTATATAGTTATTATTTCCTGTGTCCTTTTTTTTCTTGAAAAATTATGGTCACCATACTTATAATCCACTGTCTCAGTTGGATTTTGTCATTACGTATTTAATTTTAGATTCACGTTCCTACAGGGCATGGAAACTGGAGCAAATGCAGCCAGCTGGAATTTTTTCACAGCTTCTATATACAGTAAATGATGCAGCAAAACCTGTTCCGAGTTTGACAGCTTTTCCCTCTAATCTTACCACCTTAAAGATAAAAAATGAATCCACCGTAGTTATTCAGTGATCGAGCCTGTCTATTCAAATGAAAAACTTATTAAATAATTTGGAAAGCTTAGGCTGGGACGCCTTGCATTTTTCAAATTTTTAAAAATCGCACGAGGCATACTACTTGCAGGGGCGTGCGTCGGCGCATGTGGATAATCTGCACCATATATGTATTATACATATATTGCTAGTAGGGCCTCGGAACGCCCGAAAACATTACGGCGCCGACATAGTTTCACTTAGAGTATAACGCGTCTTGTACGCATGCGTGAGAATTCGAACTGCGCCTTTAGAAACGAATTTTAAACTTGACCACTTTCCCATTGGGCGGACGACGCCGCCGCGCTTGCGCACAGCTCACCATTATACATTGAAGAGTTGGTTGTCTGTCTCACTTCCTTCGCGAGTTTCTCACTCATAGCCGCTAGCAATATAGTAAGTATTACATATATGATCTGCACGTACGAGTCCGGAGCTCGGTATGCGATCGGTTATATTCGTATTCTCATCCGGTAAGCAGTGTGTGCGCACGCAATTCTTGTAGACGCCCGCCCGCCACCATTGGCGTAACTAGCGGGGGGGCCAGGGGGGCCAGGCCCTCCCCAGAGTGCCGTCTGGTCCACCCCAGAAAAATAGAAGTTAAATAAATTTAAAAATCTGCTTTTATTATTAACCCATTTAAACTAAGGGGTTGGTTATCGACCCCAACACGTTCTTACATTTTGTGGTTTTATTATCTTTTTGGCTTAAAAACATTATAGTATAAATACCATTTGTTGGACGGATGGCTCGAATCCGACATAATAATAATTTTCATTGCTTGCTTACTTGACGCCACTTTGACAGCGAACCCGTGGGCCGAATTGGCTGATTTTGGTGTCAATCGACTCAGGGCGACGCAAGTAAGCCAGTAGTAGGGGTTTCAAATGTTTATAAGTGACTTTATTTATGTGGATTTTTTTGTTAATAGCTAACCTCAAAATTAACTCGACACGCAAAATGGATCACTCGTGTACAAATTGCATTAAAAGAATTATTTCGCGCCCAATTTGGGTGCAGAACGCTAGCGAATAATAATATGCAAGAGAAAACATTGTTAGTTAGCTAATAATTACTTTGAAAAGACTGTTTTCGTCTGAATATTTTTTTAGTTAATTGTGCACCATTTTAGTTATTTTCTCTTAAGTTTTCTATAAATAAAAAACCAATTTATGTGCACAGAAAAATATAATTGCAATTATGTCATATGCGGGTAAGTAAATGAGCTGATAACTTGAATGCATCGCTAACTACTCCCTGGCCACATACAGCTAACTACCTATTATAGGCTCATCCATCAGTTCAGACTTACGGTGACTTGCTATTTGGAGGTTTGTCTTGCCTAAAGAGTTGAGTTTATAGCTTTGAAGAGTACGATCCAGAATTTTATGTTTAATAGTGTTCTATGTAAACAAAGTAAATTTTGTAGTGTTTGAATTTCCACAGTTGCTAGCCCAAGACAGAACAAAGAGAAATCACAATAACAATTAAGAAGATATTGATATTTTCAAGAAAGTATTTGCTTCGACGATACTGAAAAAAACTAAAAATTGTGGCTCAAAAACGTGTAAATGGAAACCAAGTGATGTTTCCCAAAAAAATCTGTTTCTCCTGGAATAATATTTTTACTGCCAACTTCATTTAGTTGCAAGAAATAATCTATACATTTTTTATGTTGTTTATGAACCGAGAAATAATTTATTAATATGCTACTCAGACAAATAGTATTACGAGGGTAGCACCCATAATTTCTGCAAAGCAACAGATCAAGTGCACCATGGAAATCAAACTTGACATAAAACCAATGTTTGTTGTTTTCTAGTTTAACAGTCCAAATTTAGTTTTGATCATTGCAACAGTTATTACATAGTTAATTATGAAATAAGTGTTGTGCAGCAAAAATAAATGTAACGAGAGAAAATTTTAGAGCCATAATTTACTATGCCTTTAAAAGTTCCATACCTCCGAAAGAAAGTTTTGGAAGGCTTCGTGCTGCTTTGGTGACCAAGTGCCTTCGCATCAGAGGACTGTCTATTGTTGGTTTAATGAATTTAAATTTGAACGAGTGTCAGTTAGTGACGATTTTTGCGAAGGAGAACCAATTTCTGCAGTTACCGATACGAACACAAACGCTGTGAGAAGAATGATTCAGTAGGACAATCGAGTCACGTATATAATTATTGAAAGCGTCTTGGACATTGACATGACTGCAATAAATAATATTTTACATAATCATTTGGGTGTAAGAAAAGTCTGTTGTGGGTGGATACCACACAGTTTAACAGAAACACAACAACAGCATGTGGATTGGTAAATGAAATATATGAAGGTAGATATAAAGCAGTTTACATCATAACTGGTGACGAAAGCTGATATATATGCATTTGAACTAGAACCTAAGTTACAGTCTGCCCAATGGATGTTTCCAACAAATCATAATCTAGTTAAAATGAGGAGATCCCGAAGAGTTGGTAAGAAAATGATTGCTTGCTTCTTCTCAAAATCACGACCTATCGCAACTGTCGTGCTTGAAAATAGACGTACGGTTACTGCAGAATGGTACACAACAGTATGGCTGCCAGGCGTTATTCAAAAAGCTCGTTTACAGCGCCCAAGGAATGAGATCGTTCTGTACCATGACAATGCTTTTAGTCATACCGCATATCAAACAAAATAACTTTTAGAGACTTCCGGATTAAAATTGCGAAGTTATCCCCCATACAGTTCCGACCTATTACCTTCCGATTACTTTCTATTTCCTCCATTAAAGGATAAAATGCGTGGTGTGCGATTTTGAACTCTCGAAGATGCTGTGGAAAGCTTCAAAAACCTTGTTTCTCTAGTGACTCAAGAAGAGTGGAATTTGTTTTGAAGATTGGTTTTACCGAATGCGAGTTTCAGGGCAAATATTTTGAGAAACAATAATAAAAACAAATTTTGGCTACAAAACTTTTGTTTTATTAGATTGCAGAAATTTACGCGGCTACCCTCGTATAACAGCGTCAAAGAATATGCAAATAAATGTATGCGAAAAAGTTATGTATGTACGTAAATTTATGTCTTCATAGGTATACATAGGTATTGACGATGGTTGGTTGGGGGCCTGGCCCTCCCCAGCCAAAAATCCTAGTTACGCCAATGCCCGCCACTCGCCATCTTTTACTGCTTTTACTGTCCTGAACGCGTACCAGGTAAAAACGCTTTCTTTGCAATTTAAAAATAAAAATATAATATATCGTTTTGCGTTGTTTTCAGGGGGACCGCCTACCTGTAACAAATGCAGATCAGATTTGCATGTTGGTGAAACCGGCTTGCTTGTCCAGCTAATCATATGTTCTGCTTTCGGTGCTTAAATACTCTTGAAGTGTGCATCTTTTGGGCCTATGCCATCATCTTTATTAAATTTAGGCCCCATGTTTGGGGTTTTTTACCTACGTACTTATATGTACTGTTTTTTCAGTGTAGAATTTTGGTATGTTTTGGCGTAGGTTAATTTTCACGCGTTGTTTAGTGTTACGCGTTGTTTAGTTTCAAGTGTAGAGGTTAATTTTCACGCCTAGGCTAATTTTCACGCTTTGGTTAGAGCATGAGTAGGAGTCCTCTAAAACCCATCCGGTTTCCTATCACCGTAACGTCACGATCATTTGAATTTTTGTCATCCCGTCGTGCTCTGTTTTATGCCTTGGAGGCAACGCCAGTAATCCTGATGGAAGACTCCTTAAAACATTAAATGGAGAAAGTCAGATGAAACCTATTGGACAAATTTGAACAAGGTAGTTTTTATTATTTATATTATTACACAATTATCTTTCATCTATCGTGCAAGTAATGTCACATGCTTTTGACACTATTTTTAGTAGGGATCGACCGATACTAATAATCGGTATCGGCCATATTGGCTGAATAGGAGACTTCTACTGAAATACGACCTTGAAACAAATGAGAGAAAAGTTTTACCCTAGTTTTGTCTTTTGCTACTAGTGATACCAATATAATGGCAATATAAATTACTAGTTACTATTGAATGTTACTAGGTAGGTTGGCATGTACAAGTACATCATATCCTGACTTTCAGTTCCTTGCTTACATAACTCGTGCTACGCACTTGTTTGTAACTTACACCCACGTATATTAATAATGCACTTATCCCACTTGTAACAAAATAGTTATGTAGACCACAAGTGTTAGAAGTGCACCTTTCTTCACAAGTGTGGAGGATTGTTAAACGAGGCGCAGCCGAGTTTAATATTCCACAAGCGTGAAAAATAAGCACGCTAACACGAGTTGTCTATAAATTTTATAAAAATTTCATTAAATATTCAAATCCAAGCTTATTTTGCATAGAATTTTATTTGCCTTCATTTTAGTCAAGTTCGTTGGTCAGTTCTGCTAAGGAAACGCCTTTATTTATTGAAATCTGTAATTTGATTACGTCAAAATAAAACTAAAAATGAATAAACGAATAAATAATTTGTTTCTAAAATCGTTCATTCCTAAATTAAAAGCAGTGCTACTGCACACACTAAAATTAATTTAAAAAAGCCTACTTTTTTAAATGAAATTACAAAAATAACTATTATAGTATCAATTAAACAACTAGTAATACAATAATTTAAACTTTATTATAGAAAAATACAAGTAGAAACAATCACTTAACCAGAGGTTTCTCAAAATTGACCAAAAAACAAATCACACTAAATATATTAAAAAAGTTTTGAACATTTGGATTGCTCGTTCAACATGAATACGTCCCTTAGCAATTCGTTTCGTCAATATTTTCTCATCTCCTGTCAATCTAGATCTACCCGCAAGAAATGGGGGTATAAGTAATTTATAGTTGTTTCCATCACAGATATCTTGAATAGTAAAATAATTCCATTAAAATATATCCCCGTTTTAGGTGTAGAAGAGTTAAACACAATTTATCCTCATTGGTAAGTCGCTTTATTTTGTTAATTTTTATTCGAGTCTTATTTCTTCTAGTATACTTTAATGACGGCATGTTGATCCAAATATGTCCAAAATGCTTGAAACTGCAGCAAAGTTAGACCAGTAAAATATTGGAAATGAACACTTTTGGACAACGATTTAAACACAAAAGTATTATCTGTACTTATATGTACTTCATTTCTACCAAAAAGATTACTAGATGTAGTTTGTGTTCCCTTTTCTTGAGATGCAGTCGCATTTGGAATTTTGTTGTAATTGTGATCAGAATAATTATCGTTATTTAGTTGTTGGTTTTCTAATGACTATGTAATTTCCATATACTCATCCTTACTACCTCCCAATTCAAGTATTCGTCCAACGACCTCCCAATTCAAGTATTCGTCCAACCTCTAAGCTTCCGAATTTCCTAGGGTCTTCACCACTGCCTTCGTAAAATGATATTGGGTTGGTTTCGTCATTTATATTGCCAACGAAATGTTTTTTACACACGTAAGTGTTTTTGATGATACTGGCAACGTTAAGTTTTTCATTATCACAAAACTCTAACCATAAAAATATTTTGCGAGGTTTGTTTTTGGTTTAGGAAATGGATGGTATCGCAGCGTTTTCAACTTCGTAGACTTGGATGTGCTACTACAAGCATTTCGGCATTTTGTGGACATGTGCACATCACTACTTTTTTTAACTAGCAAATAACACAAAATAAAAGTATGCATTGAGTTCAAGAACTTACTTTGGCGTAGTTTATGCAAATTCCCTTTAGTGGAGTTTATGGTGGAGGAATAAACAATTTTAGTAAAACACACAAAACAGGCTGCTAGCGGGATTACAAGAAACAGAATCAGAAAGCACAGAACAACAACGAATACAGAAAGTCAGGTTATATTGTATTTGTACATGCCAACTTAACTAGTAATATTCAATAGTAACTATAGTAATTTAGAGTTATTCTTGCCATTATATTGGTGTCGCTGGTAGCAAAAGACAACACTAGGGTAGCGCATTCTGTCTCATGCTATCTTAAATAGAAGTCCCCTATTAGGGATATATCGGTATCGGACAAAGAACCCTATCAGTTGAGCCCTAATTTTTAGTAAAAAACTGTAGCTATATGAACTCATTAAGAAGTTATGGCTACTTGAAGTTCACACTGGAGAAAAAACATTTCTAGTGTGAACTTTTAATTACCTAGCTATGTCTTCGTAACGAAACAATTTTACAACATAGGTTATGTACTACAAGTTTTTACTTACAATATTATCAGCAATCATCTGTCGAGGTTTGTACTCGACCTTATAGATCGCCCTGTATATATATTCAAGGCTACTTGTACGTAGTATTTGCAAAACTTTTAAAATTTTTATTAGTAATCTTGTAGTTTACGTCCCCACCTGTGCGCACTTTTACTGCGCCGATTGAAGTGACGTCAAATAAGCTACATGGTTGCCAGATGTTTGCACAAATTGTACCTAGAGCTAATAATAATAATAGGGAGGCTCCACCACTGAGCTGATTGGGCCATATCGAGTTATTTAAAACGCAAGAAGGAAGTTGAAGAGAAGAAGCAGAGGTTTTTCAAATCGGGAAGGGGTGGAAACGCATGAAAAATCACCGGATTAGTGAGTAATTTCGTAATAAATAAGTTTGGTTGAGGTTAAAAGATACTAAATAAGGTGGAAAGTTGCATGTAGCTAACACATAAGAAAAACAGCGTCTAGCTCTAAAATTTCATCTGCACCCACAATTGAACGCTGGCGTGGACGTCTAATGCCCTCCATTGCTGTCACGAAAATAGTAAACAATGAAGGCGGAAAATTGCTGTTCCACTATACAAATATTTGACAACGCTGCTGGTGATTTGGCCTAAAATAATCGACGCAGTAAAAGTGCGCACAGGTGGGGACGTAAACTACAAGATTACCTTTTTATTTATTGATATCCAACTGAAGCTGTATTTAACGTCCTCTTTTTGGAGGTCATCCGGTTCGTCCAGAAGTTTTAAAATCTCTTAGGACAAAGGGGGCGGCGGAGTATAATTCGAATCGAGCTTATAATAAAGATGTCATAGTGCCTGCGAGACAACCAAATACACAGCAGGATGCTTGAAATTTTCTGCCCTGTCCACACTGCACCATAATGCTACACACATCTAAGTTGAGTCGTCATATGAAAAGTTGTGATGCAAATTATACCAAGGCCCAAACTGTAGATAAATATTTCCGTGCTCTTGCCAGAAAATCGCAGGCAAAAACGCACATTGAGGCTAGTGAAGTGTTACGAGGGCATGTTTTGCCTATTTTGCGGTTAGATCAGTTTACCGAAACTATTATGTTTGACAGATTGGCAATCCACTATGGTAACAAGCAGTGTTCTAAATATGCCTCATCCACCCATCATGACCCAATGATTCGTTGTAGCTTGCGACATTTGGGGCGTCTACTTATAGAAGCACGTCAACTGAACTTCGCTGTGACCAATCTGCAATCTCTAATGACACCTGCTATGCACCCGACTGTGGCACAGGCCATAGAGAATATTGCACAATTCTCTCCAACAACTGGAATGTACCGTGCTCTTTCGGCTGCAACGTTATTATGTAACCTAATTAAAAAAGTGGCACTTGAACATCAAGCAATGTGCATCCAGAATAACGATAGAGCTGCTTTGGATAATGTCAAAAACTTCATTTCTTTATTTGTAACTGTTACTGTCCCTGTCGCTAGCAAGACCGTGGAGGAAAACCGGATTAAATTGCAGAGACGTAAAAAAGTTGTTCTTCTAATTACCAGTGATGTGAATAAGCTTGCTAAGTATTTGGAGCGACTTTGTAAAGACACAACCTCAAAGTTACAGAAATCCTTTACTTTCGAAATCTGGAAACTTCTCGGTGTCTATACAATGGGCAGCATTATAATTTTAAATAGACGACGATCCGGTGAGACGCAACGTATGGAACTAGAGAATTATAATAGTGTGGTGCAAGTTGATAAAAACACTCCAGATTATGAGTTTTTGTCTGTTCGTGACCAAAAGTTGAGCAACACCGTCTCTGTCGTCATCTTTGATTGGATGAGAGAAGCAATCTACTGCTTTCTTTTGCACTGTAATCGAGCTGGAGTGTTTCGTGTATGTTCCGAACAATAGTCTCTGGATAGCCGTACACTAAACCATCCACAGACATACAAAGGAATGACACTCTAAAATATAATACTCTAACTATACCTAATATTACAGGCATATCTGACAAAATTCAGACGAATTTAAAATAGATTCAATGTTAGGACGGTATTCAAAACGATGAATACCTTACGGTCAGTTCTTACAAAAACTAAACCGTTCAACTAAGAACAACATTCAAAGAATTGTATAAATATAGTACTCCCTGTGAATGCTGGAAATATTATATCGGTGAAACATGCAGACCTTTAGCAGTTAGAGTTCAAGAACATAAAAATATGATGACAACCTATCAATTCAATAAGTCTAAGCTGGCAGAACATGCTTGGGATGAAAATCACAAAATACAATAGCACAGCACAAAGATCTTGTCTAAAGAATCGAACTAAACGTAAAATTAAGGAAACTGCATATATTTTACTTAACGAAGAAAAACGCGTGTCGTCTTTCTCAATATTTTTAGACAATAGTTGGCTATCGATTCTTAAAGATCAGATCAAGTAGTTATAGATAAACTACAAACGTCAATGTCAAACAATTCATTGGAGGTTGGTCGTTTTTTCCTTCCAGTGAAAAAGCTGAGTTTCTTGTTCTTTTTAATTGTTAATCGTTGATAACGAGGGCAGATTGTCCCTCGACACGTTCGTTATTTAATATTTTTAATTTGCAGAGTGGCGAAATACCCAAATAAGAATATGAATTATAGTTCTTATATACAACCTATTTTATGTTCCTCTAAGTTTATAAAATAACTATGTTTATCCGCAAACGTCATAAAAGTAACAACTTATGTGTCTTTATTGACAAGGTAAAAGTGACACTTTATCAGATTAAGCAGATAAAATAGCAACTCTTCCGTACTTTATGTGCCTAGTCACACAAAATAAAAAACTCAAACATTTCAGCGAAATGTTTACATCGTAACCAAGGAAAAATTGTACTAGGTATTACCAAAGAGCATATAATGAGAAGAGACTCAGCGCTGGGCAGTATTAGCGTATAGCTTAAAAGCTCCCGCCCGCTAGGCTCCCAGGTCCTATCCCTCTGGCGGGAGGGATCCCAGTTAAACAGCTCAGAGCAAAACCATGATTCTAGAATTCGTTGGTTTAATCTGAAGTGCGATGACTGCGGTGTTGCCAAGTTAACACGGACCTTCGAACTTAACTTGGGTTACAAAACGCAGGTAGACAAAATTTCTCATTGTTTCTTAGCCAAAACATTGAAAATACGCCGATTTTATAATCACATAATTCCTAATACGTTTACATCAAGTAACCGTTGGTTGCTTTGAAATATAGCAATTATTTGTTTTTATCGTGGTTTTTGTTTGCATACCTATTTCTTTGTAATTGCAATCGCAAAATAAAATAAAGCACACTATAATGCGAAATACGCGCGAAATATGCGTTGCCACGTTTGCGATTTGTGGATTTATATTATAAAGTTAAGAGCCGTCCGCACCGAAACCTCTTATGGAGATCTTAATGTATAGTTGCGGCATTGCTAAATAAAGTTTATTATTATTATTATTATTATTATTATATCTCTGTCAATTGTTGTTCGATTTCTATGAAAATGGCATCATTGTAATCCTTGCACTTTTTTCTACAAAATAACCGGACATTTTGTGGATATTCCGTTTTTCAACGGAAAAAAACGATTGTAACATGAGAGCGGTTTATGGGAAAAGATAAATATCCGTTTATCTTCGCTTATAAAAGCAATATTAAAAAACCACCGGTTAAATTATAGATTTTTTTATTCTGCGTCTGTTAAAGCAATCCCCATTAAAATTGCTCAATTAATAAAGCCGCAATTTTGCAGCAATTATTTCGGCTGCTCCATCGAAAAACACAGTATCCAACATTTTTTGAGAAATTGAGCTGAGTGTTCATATGTAGATACTGTGTTGTCCCGCATCTTTCTAGCTAATCAGATTTGAGCTATCTATACTGGTTACCTATTTACAGCTACCCATAAACACAGTATCTACATGCATTCCTTCTGTTCTCCAATTCAAAACACAGCAAGTCATTATAATGTTTGAAAGAACCAAAGAAAACACAGTATCTGGTAGCTACTGTGTTTTAGAAAAGACACCTAGCAAACTTTTTTGTTAAAATTCTGTGTATAACACAGCATCTACGAGATACTGTGTTTTGTTTTAGACATGCTCACTCAACGTATAATCTATTCCATCTTTAAAAAAACGATGGTTGGCCATGACAATCTGACAGATATCACTCTGTATATGAACTGACAAAACTGCGGTAAAGTTAGGTTAGGAATTTTGAAGGTTCAGAATGCCCGATGTTGCCATAATGTGCTACATTATTTTTAGTAATTATAGAATAGATAACAGATCTTTTTACCTATAAATAAATGATGCACTTTTAAGAACATTCTTTTATGGGATACGAATTCGGTGTACTCACGTTGAAAATGTCCATCAATCTATTAATAATTTGATCATTGCTTAGATCGGGTTTATATCGTCTGAAATGTGTGTAGCACTTCAACACACTGCGTTTCGTCTCCGAAGACACAACTTTGGGCATGTGGTTTATTAAATTTTTCACAATAATCACTTACACTATCACTTTATTTTTCAGAGATTAGGAAAGTGTCATAATGACATTTATTGACATATTTTTTTGACTTTTTGGTTTGGTAGCATTGGCAACACGGCATTTTAAATTTAGTTAGAAAAAGTTTGCCACCATAAAGAAATCAAATATAACTACTGCTTTGCTTAGTACTGCCAATTTAGGAAAAGAAAAGCATGGCAACCTATCGTTTTTTTAAAGATGGAATAGATTATACCTAATTTGTGAGTGTTTGTTATTGGTGTGCAGGGCGTTAAATCATAAATTTTGGTTATTTTTATTGTGTTTGTATTTGTTTAAGTTGTCTAGCATATCTATTTGATAAAAAAAGTTCGTGTAGTTATTGTAAAAAAAATAATAAAACTGTTCTTGTAGATACTGTGTAGAAAATTAATTTAATCCTCACTTCCGCCCACCCATGGGATTTTAAAACACAGTAACTACATTTTACCATGAAACCTTAGGGTTGCAAGATTTTTGGTCAGACAGTAAAAATTATACTTTAATACAGACTGCAAATATACGGGATTTAACTTTAGGAATGCATGCAGAGTGTGGGGCCATCGATCTAAAGTGTTTCCTTGTTTCCCACAATTTTACTCATTATCACATACTGTGTTATTCGATGGAGCAGCCGATTTGCCTATAAATGTACGATGAAAAGTTTTCTGTTTCTGTTTTGTGGCGTCCTTTTTCGGTTTAGGTAGTGGCGACCCAACCGCTGCTGATGACAATATTTATGACTGCACTATCCTGGTAATAAAGAGCAAGTAAACCCAACATTATCAATCATACAAGAGCATTGTGATTATTGAGTATATTTTTATATTTAAATTTTTGAATCGCTTTCTTTAATTATGTTTTCGTTGTATTTAAAACAAGTTTTTATTTAATTATCTTTATTTTTGGAAGACAAAAATGGAAAATTATTTAAAATTATTTTATATCAAATGTTTGCTTCCAGAAATTGTCGATCCTAGACAAACAAGAAGCTTGCCTCTCAGAACTGTGATTTTGTAAATATGTATGTATATAAATGTAGCTATCTAAATATTTTCCGAATAGTACCGTTTTTAAACAGGAAATAATCTTATTTCTGGAATTCTGTTGCATATCGAATAGTATATTATGTTATTAGGAGCAAAAGTTATACTTTATGTGGCGTGGCTGGACGATTTATCTGCCGAGCTTGCGATTTAGCTAATTTTACTTTATCTGCCATGGCAATAAAGTGACACTTTAGCATTATCAATCCAGCAGTATAATGTCACATTTTACGGGCATTTGCAGAAACATAATTTTATTTGCTATTTAATTAAAATTAAGTTTGTATTTTTTGTATGCTGTACTCAAATAGCTTAACCTAATAAAGTTAATTTATTATAGCTTTTGCAAATAAACTTACTCTAGGTATGACTGACAATGAAGTTTTGAAATAATTTTAATTGTATGCACATTTCAGTGTCCAATTAAAAATTCATATTCACACAGCTAAAAAAAATTCTTTGGTAACAACAGTACATATTAAGTAATAATTGACCAATATAAAGTTTCGTAAAACTAAAAAAAGATCGGTAAGAAGTTAAGAATTAAGAAATTAGCATGGGTTCTATTTTTTGTAATTTATAAATAAATAAAATGTAACAACTGATCTAAATCTAACTCTTTATTTCCGTTTTACCGACACTATGATTTACGTCTGTGGTGTATATCTATCATAATCATCATAATCATAACTCTATAATAAAGCAGAACACTTCCCAAGGTCAAACACATCAACTCCTGGTCTATGCGTAGTTAGGTATTGTGGGCGTGGTCTTGATATTAGCAGCGTTGCCAGACCTGGTACAATTCTACGAATCTGGTACATTTTGAAACCGTTTCTACAAATTTATTTCGTACAGTGTAAATCTGGCAACAGGGCTAAAATCGTCGTGTTGACAGCTGGCCTTTAGTTTACGAAGAAGGAAACCCTCATTTCTGTTGTAGAAAAGTGAGTATTCGTTATTATATTTTCCATTTTAATTGTGTGTGCTTTTGTGTGACATAACCTAAGATTTGCATGGAAATTTTATCTGGCAAAAACAGAGGCAATCAATGCGTTTCGCACTGCACAATTTTCATTATTATCAATCCTATTAAACAATGACTGCTTTTCTGCCTGTGAAATTCGTGGTGTTAAAGAGAATAGGTAAGTTTTAAAAATCTTGTATTGTACGACGCCACCGATGAACTACTGTTCCTAGAGTCAGTAATCTTGGAGGGAGGCGCGAACAGCTGATCGTTTAGATTAAAATTACCTTAAAACGTTGCCAGACCTTTATTGTTTGGCTTCAACAGCTTTTGGCGCCAAATTATTTTGAGTTTGCTTTTAATCGTGAACAATCGTTAAACAAACGCCATATCTACCTAACAGCATTTACACCGAAGGAAATTATGTATTAATCCCCGCTTCGTCAACCGTTCAATACATTTTAGTTTGACCCTAACCGCAACACCTGCAAGAATCACGGATATGGTTTAGTGTCAAAATGTTATCTTCATTCACAAAACAGTTGGAGCTAGAACACCTCTATTCGACATTGATGTTAGGACCACGATAAACATGCAAACTAAAACGAATTAGACCCCAAATTGCTGTACAAGTAAACAAAGGTCTGGCAATAGTGTAAGGTATTTGACATGTTAGCGATCCCTCCCTCCAAGATTACTGACTCTAGGAACAGTAGTTCATCGGTGGCGTCGTACAATACAGGATTACCGTAAACAATAAGTTGTAAGCTAAAATATTTATCTGGCATTGAAATTAAAACTCAAGTTAGTTATTTTAATTTATGTTGAATAGAATTAGTTCTGTAGTTCTGGTGCTATTATTATTGTTGTTTTGTTGTTAGTGCTGGACGTGAAAGTTACGGTGACTCAGCCATAGGATATGTGCAGCTCCGACCAGAGGGTGAATTGTGCACCGTTAAATGCAGAATTTGTCCTGAACACAGAGTGAGAGCGAAAAACTATAATGTGGTGTTACAAGTAAATGAAAAGCAGCGTAAAGTAGAGAAGGTGGAATGTTTGGACTGCGCTGCATCAGCTGGTAATTTAATAATAATCTGTTATTAATCTGTTTTAAAATTTTTAAAAAAAATTTTTACAGGTGGATGCTGTAGCAGTACTTATGTGGATGCATAGGAGGAGCGAAGAACCCGCAACTGTCAAAAGTGGGCACATCGCTAAAATTTTTGACTGTGGCAGAATTTGGGGGTATACCCGTTGAAGAAGATCAGGGTAACTTTTATCAGGAGGCAATGCGTTTAGGAGTACAAAACAAAGCAGCTGGCGAAATATTTAAACTGTTTAAAGAACCCAAGTATAGCTGCCTGGATTTGTACGGTTTATTATTAAAATTTGTTAGCAGTGGTGGAGCCCTATATGATGATTTCATCACCTTCACCAAGCAGCACATGAATGAAGATTTGTGCAAGGAAGCTGCATATTGTACCCTAATGCAAGCCGAAGACAGTTTGTGGCATCGTTTACGATATGGGAGGATAACCGCCTCGAAATTATATAATGCTGCACATTGCAAAACTGAATGTGGCTCATTTGTGCAACAGGTAATTGGAGTTACAAAACTGAGGGATACCAAAGCAATGGAAAGGGGTAGACGATTAGAAAAGCAGGTATTACAAATTGTCGAAAAAAATATGAAGACCAAATTAAGTTCTGTGGGAATTGTACTTTCAAAGAACCACCCTATTTTCGGAGCTTCACCAGATGCAGTGAGTGACAATTTCGTTGTCGAAGTGAAGTGCCCCTCTACAGACAAAGCAGTGTTAAACTATATAACATCACAAAATAAAGTTACGGCCAAGTATAGAGCTCAAATACAAATGCAAATGCATTTTTTAAATAAATCGTATTGCATTTTTGCTGTTGCAGATGCTAACTTTGAAAAAAACCAAAAAGTTAATTTTATTTCTGTGGGCTATGATGCAAATTACATTAAACAAACAATGTTAGAAGCTGAGAACTTTTGGAAAAAAAATATTTTTCCTATTTTATTAGCATCTGCGAACAAATAACTGCATTTTTAATTTTTATTGTTAGGGATAAGCGTGTAACTATTTTTAAGTAATATTTAATATTTTTCCCGCTGCTGATCTTGTAAGTCAGTGATACAGCCTTAGTAACAAAACGTGTAAGTCGGTGATTATATTTGTTTGCTGCTTTTTCTTGACAACGGAACTTAATACTATTATTAAGTTCTTAGGATAATAAAATTAGCAAAGCAAGATGCAGATTTAGACGTTTTGTTTCTAAATTGCAAGTGTTTATGTGACATGTGACACTCATAGGTAACACGACTCACAAAAATTAATCCTGGTGACAGGTGACAAACCAAACGATTTTTTCAGAAATCTAGGAAAATTTCGATAAGCAGCGGGAAAAATATAATAAGATAACTCGGAATGTATCGCCTATTAACATTTTCGGCAGGCAACAAGCCGCGACTTCGTCTACCCCAAATGTTAATAGGTCCTTACATTCCTTGTGACTTAAATAGCTATTTAGAATTGTAATATATTGTAATAAATGTAAAATTTTACAGTGTCACTGCAAGTTATTATAATTGTGTTTCAGTGTTGAATGTACCAGCTTTAATTTTGTTTACAATAAACAAAAAAGCGTTGTTTTCTATTTCTCTTAATACATATAATAGGTAAACAAATATTTTTGGTGTGTGACATGATGTAAAAATATTCTGTGGCTGAAAAAACCACTTATTATAATTTTGATTTCTAAAATGTTCTAAAATTTGATTGAAAAATCATTTTTTTTCTAAAAAATGTAAATTCCAAAACATTCAAATTTTTTAGTGTGATCCTTCTACTTGTCATTAATCCATTTGAGTTATGATATAGCTACTGCATTGATTATAATGTGTAAAATTCTATGTACAATACAGATTACATACTTAATAAATAAAACTATGTTTTAAAGGTACCTAATAATTTATTTAATTAAAGCAGTTTGCATATTTATAAATGCACAAGCAATAACAATCATATGATCAGTGTATTTAAGCAGGTTTGTGTTGAGACACGAATGGGGTTTTAATATTTTAAATTCTCGTAATCTTCGAATTACACGTTCAATATGAATTCGTAGACTCGCTATTGATTTAGTTTTTAACACATCAGCTTTTGAGCTTCTTATATTTTTATCTACACTAGGCGGTCGTATTAATGAACATCCCTTTTCTACCAGCATACTTTGACCAAAATTATTTAAAAAGATATTTTTGTCAACTACACGGAAAAATTGCATGTTTAACACATTGGAAAATTCCATGCTCACGTAAAACTTTTACATTTGCTGGAAAACTCTCACTTTTCTTAACTTGTAGAGCAATCTACTATTAATTCACTAGCGATTTAAGAAGAAAATTAACTCGCTAGCATATAAACATTATAAACAGTTACTTATGGTTGCTATTATAAAGATAATAATAATAATGCCAGTTTAAAATGCCAAAGAAATAATAATTAATCGAGTTATTTAACAATATCAGTAACGGCGTAACTGGAGACTTGAGTTCCCGCATTTATATTTTTATGGCGCTCAACGGCTTAAACCTGAAAAGAAACACAGATTGCAGGCAGCTGAAAATTATTTCGGTGGAGCAAATAATTCTCACATATAATCTCATAAGTCACAAGAGCATGAATTCTTTCCGGATTTGTTTTTGACTGCGTTCCAACAGCGTCATATTAATTAGGACACCTTCCAGGGGCAAGCGTTTCCTTTACAGAGACTTTCCATTTGAAAATATATTTTTTGGAACTTTTCCTTACTGCCAATCTCTAGCGTGCTTTTAAAACTTTCTTTAGTGCAACAAAAGTTATTAAATTCGTCCTACATTTTAAATGCGGCATATGCCGCGGGGTTTAAGCTAGTAGATATATATTTTTCTAAATTTGGATGTGCAGATATAACAAGCCTCGCCGAAAAGGTTCGGGCATTGATTAAATAGTTATTAATCAATGGTTCGGGCAAGCAGGGCAATAAAACTATCGTTACCTACGCTCTATTCCTCGCGTAGCTATGCGTACGTTGTTAAGATAGCTTAGGACTTGTAGAAAAGTTAAGACGAAAATTAAAAAGTTGACCACATGTTTGGGTAAGGACGGTTCTTAAGGGCATTTAAAATCTGTTAAAGGGTTTATAGTGAACAGCTGGACCCTATTAAGGTCAAGCTGGCTTGCATACAATGCTTGGTGTTGAAAGAGCGGCGGTGCTCTTTGTCTCGCCCACGCTTTTAAATGGACAGGAAATGTTTATTTATGACTCTGTAACTTTAAACAGTAATCTAAAATAAGATAATTGTCTGCCATTACATGAAAGTAGTATTTTTTAACGCAAACTCCTGAAAAAACAACACTTTTTATTTTAACTATTTTATTGAAATTGTGAATTGTCCATTTGACAGTATAAATCAAGAACACTCATTATGCATCCAACCCGCGATAGAAGAATCAACTTTAGAGAAATGTTCTATTGTATACGTCGCTGGTTACGTAGCACATAAAACTTTGAAAAAATATAACTGTGCAGCTTGTTTAAGTTTCATGTGTACGAAAGAGCCATTAAGCACAGCAAGTGAACTACTTTTATTAGAAAAAGATTATAGTAAAAATGAGTGCGTGAAATATTTGAAAACACCTATATAAATTACAACACATGTTGCAACGGTTGTGTTACAAATATTTTCAAAATATTTTTTAAGTTTCAAGAGTTCATTACATTTTAAGAAACAGTTGTTAGTGTTAAGTGTAAATCAGATAAAAACATTAAAACCAGAATGGTTCAAGGACGATAACGGGTGCTACGAACATAAAATGTTTTTCGTAAATCATTTAATAATGTGTAAATTATACAAAACACTTAAGTGGTTATCTCACGACTTGCGAGTAGCAGGTCAATATAAAAGTGCAAGTAGCAAACGGGTACAGCATTTAATAGATATTTATGCATTAAGGGAGATATGAACAAAGAGTCTTTAGCCTACATATCTGGACCCTTTTAAAGTAATTAAATAAAAGGACCGAAAAGTGGACCTCACCAAGTTTTATCATATACCTATATATACTCTGAGGATATTGTTAACAATTCCTGTTAGCGTAGCAAGTGCGGAAAGAAGTTTTTCCAAACTTAAACAAATTAAAAATTATTTGCGAACAACAATGACCCAAGAAAGATTGGTTGGTCTAGCAACTATATCGATAGAGGCGGATATAGCCTACAATTTAAATTTTGGAAGAACTTTTAAACAGTTTTATTGTGCGACATCCCCGCAGAGCAACCTTTTAATTATTAATATGTAATTGTAATTTATGTAATTGCTTTAAGTTTTTCTCTTGTAATAAAAACCAAATAGTAATTGGAGATATTTTTGTCTTATAATATAATAGATCAGGGGCGCTATTTAATTGTTTGCCTCAGGGCGCGATCTAGTCAGTCGACGGCCCTGTCACCGACTTACACGTTTTAAACTCAAATTTATTCAACAGATCGATATTTCCATCCTCGACTTCACTGTCGGGATCTGGATAAAAGCGCTCAATAAAAGAACATTGTGTTAACAATATTTCTGCTTTATCTTCTATGGGAATTTGCTTCTCGAAATCAATATTCAATTTCACGAAAGAATTTCCTGGTAAACAAATATCTGGAGTGATGCCTTCAACTGGTTAACTTAAAGGCTGAAGCAGGCACGGTTCTTCAAATTCTTCGGTGTTTTTATTATTAGTAAAAATTGCTGAAGAATGCTTCCCTAATATGAACCACCGATGCCACGTATATAAGGAAAAAAATCGATATCTTGATTAATTCTACTACTACTACTACTTTGTAGCGGCTATTTTCATATTGAAATAATTAGACTTCTATTTGATAATAATATGCCCTTTTGAAAATGGAGAAGTGACCGGTGTTTGCCTACTCTTATTAATTATTTGAACTAACTGCGATGTCTTGTTTATAGTATCTACTTGCTTATCTAAATCAATGTTAATAAAACTATTTTTTTAGGGCACTCTATAAATTTTACCTTGAATTCATTATATCGAACCAATCATTAAATGTTTGCATTACGTTTGAAATTTTTTTCCAAGGATAATTTA
Source organism: Agriotes lineatus (assembly GCA_940337035.1). NCBI lineage: Eukaryota > Metazoa > Arthropoda > Insecta > Coleoptera > Elateridae > Agriotes > Agriotes lineatus. The sequence goes on from OW679202.1 coordinate 120,098,624, forward strand.
ACGGTAAATGTTCAGTTCTTCCTAAATACGCAATGGCTTTTGCAACGCAATTGGATAATAATTGAACAGCTGGCCGTACTTTTTGTCTCTGGGACCCTTTAACATGTAAATGATACCGGCTAAGTTTGTGGGTAAGCGTTAATTCAGAAACTGAATTTTCTAGCAAAACTTCAAAACCAAGCTTATTAATTATTAAATTATCAACAATTAATCTCGAATCTAAAATATGGTTGCGACCAAGTTTTATGAGATGCGTTGCATCTGCAAACACATACATATTTAAAGAATTATCACTTGGATGTCCAAAAAAAACAAGTTTTTTCGTAGCCAATTCCAAACTCCGATAATAATTTTCTATTACTGGGGCCCATGTGACTTGCAATTGCCACTACATTGTGGAGATTAACAATAATTGCATTATAAATTGTACATGTCAAAAACGAATAATAGAGACACGTTGTTACGTTCGTACGTATTGCAATAATAAATTCAACTTCAAACGAACTGCTCGGAGATGATGTCATGCGGGACCAAGTCGGTTTTAGGGCGAATTAGCTGACATACCGTGTTTAGGTGTATCGTGCTACCCTTCTTAGAACGCGGTAACGATATGGCAACATCGCGCTGGAGTGACCAGTTTGTTTCAGGTAGAAAAACCCAAAAGCAAGGAATGCTCTTTGCCGAAACGATGTTTGCTTTCTGTAAATAAATTCCTGAAACGTGGGTATGCAACACATTTAACAACCTATATACGTTGAAACCTATATCGCTGCGCCTCTTGTCATTATATGCTCTTTGGTATTACATTATTTTATTCATTTACTTGCTAATAATTAGTGTTACTCTTTATCAAGTTTTAATTTATCTGAATACGTTTGCGGATAAAATAGTATATGTTATTCGGTGTAAAAGTGACTTTATGTGACTTAGCTGAATTATTTGCCTCACTAACGTTCGGCTAAATAAACTTCAGCTTCGCCACATAAAGTATCACTTTTACTCCTAATAACATAATCTACTATTATTGTCAATATTGATTATTTGTTATTTCTATACAGGCTGATTAAATTATCATGTAACAACATTATGCATGCTTCTGCATAATGGGTTGCCTACAAGTTGTTTCATGATAATTTAATCCGCCTGTATTTTATGGCTTGTTTTGATTGATTTTGATTTTTTTCTGTAAAATAATGACTACTTTGAATTGTATTGTATTCATGTACTATTTTAATACATGCTAATAGTGTACTCTAACCTTCCGCCTTGCAGGCCAAGCTCCTTCATGGGGTGTTAGTGCCTCACCAATATTGTACATCAGTTTGTTTTTAAAGAATATTGATGCTTGTAGAAATAACAATTTTTTGTTTTTTACTTTATTCTCTTTTTATATTATGTAATGTATTGAATTATTACGACAATATACCTTTATTCAATTTTTAATTCACTCTTTATTTCTAATTAGTGGAATACCTATACTGCTCAAAAATTGCAAATATTTTTTTTTGACTAAATACGATAGTAACTGTAGCACTGTTTTGATAATTCTTGTTTTCTATCTAGGTAAAATATAATTAAACACAAAATTTTGCAAATTTACCTACCTAATAGCATATTTAAATGAAAAATTTACTTCCAATTTTTGAACAAAGATCGTATAATTTATGCTCTGCAGCTATTATAAATCCATTTTCATATCGGCAACACACTAAATACTGGTTTGGTTTTTCAAAATGGATCAAAGAAAACTAAAATAATTCCGCCGGGAATGCCATTTTATAAGTGGGAACCCTATGATATATTTGTACAGAATTTTCATGTTTTTAGTAAATCGTGTCTACTAACTTTCACAACTTACGTCTGATTTTAATTTAATACTAGTAAATAAGCCTCCTGAGCAGTACATTTTAAGCTAGCAACCCTTCAAATTATTAATTTTAGTAGAATTAACTGCAGTATGCATTTCATTGTTTGATTTAATTTGCTGTTATTAATACTGGTTATACTGAGGTGCATTTTTTAATGTACCTGCTATTGTTGTCTAAACGTTTATTTCAGGGATTCTTTGTAATTACATTATTAACGCTATCGCTTTATATATAACGAAGTGACTTCCATTTTCGGAAGTCACAACAATTTGCTTGTTTTGTTTTACGAATTTACGAACTGCAGGTCTAATAATGCCTAAATACGAAAAATGTAGCGGAAGCGACTATGACCCCTTTATATATGCGGATTTTTCTTTTGGTTCAACTGTAGACCGCTGGCGCTGGTGTCGTTTTGTTAACGTGAGAAACGGCCAACACGAAGTTACGTCCGTTAACTACACTGCATCTTATTGCTTCCGTTTATCGGCAACGCTGTTTTCGCAACTATTTGGCCGCTGCATATTACGATCGCGGCCATGACCCCGTTTAATATAAAGTTTTATGTTTCGACGTGGTGATATTTAGTAGCGTTATTGTACTTGAAAAGTTAAGATGTGTTCTCGAGGCAAGTTATTTGTACCTGTAAGTAAAATAAATCTTCTTCTTTCAATCAGTAACATGGTTTCATATGCAATATTATTTGGTATAATTTATTTCATTGATTGCAATGATGTTTAAAAATAGTAAAAATGTTCTAAATTAACAAAAACTAGTCATATGGCTTTCACTCGCTAACCATTAGAAAATTTCAGTAATTTCTAGTTTATATTAATTATTCAGCTGCATGCTAAGCAAGTTTCAGAATCACCATTTTCCGTATTTTCAACTTTGTCAAACACCAAGCGGATCCCGAACTACATGTAAATAATTATTGTTAAGGGCAACTTTAAATATTAAATAACTTCAGCATAATTAAATTTACAAGGAAACTTGTTTTTTCAAACTGCATTTATTCGCATGTGTATTGTTTGTTAAATTAATTCATTTTGCCTACATTTTATTTTTGTTTTCGAAATATGTCACAGGTCATTTACGAGCCTGAAATCAGATCATTCGGCTCAGATAATGGAAGCTCTTAAATTTGATGGTGTTGAAGTTGGTCCCAAATTTTGCTTTTTTGCTGTTGATCCTGTTGTTTATGCAATTGTTTGAAATTTTACCACAGGGATTACCGTAGTGTTCTTAGAATCTCGATTCCCGCACTTTAAATAGGTGCTGTGGTAGAAAATTCATGCTGCGATTATTTTAGGGTTATGCAGTCTCAGCATAATCCTAAAATAACCGCGTGATGACATTTATGGGGCATTATACTTGAAAGCGCAGTTCGACGATATCCCTATTTAACAAATAATAATTTTACACTCTTGTTATAGGCATACAGTCATTCGTTCACGTGTTGTGATGCAAAAATGCCAATCTCAATCTCGAATATTGAGACGAGATCGTGTATTTTCTTGCCTGAGCAGCATGACTAATTACCGGAATTGAACACATTGACAATAATAATAATATTTATTCATGTTAATACGCATTACATGCATTTACATAGGTCAAAACAAGTCGTAACATTAAACAACGCATTATAAATATACATGCCAGATACATATTACAATTTTGCACAAGTTAAAAAATCATCAACATTGTAGTATGCCGCATTCAATAAATGTTTTTTTATTACAGTCTTATATTTTTGTAAAGGCTAATAGAGGTGGGAATTTTGTTATAAAGTTTTAAAGCTAGGTAAAACAACGGCTGCCATTGCATTCTGGCCAGCCTGTGTGTTGGTATAGTTAGATCGTTATTATATCTAGTAGTATAATTATGGCAGTCCGATTGCTTACAAAACATATTTTCGTTGTTTTTCACATATAACAAACATTCCAATATTAAAACACAAGGTAGAGTTAAAATTTGCAGTTTTATAAATAGCGGTCTACAGTGTTCTCTATAGTTTTCACAAGCCATTAGTCGTACTTGTAATAGTAAAGCCTCACGTTACCTGTCAATTGAAATATAACGTCTCACATTGCACGTAAATTGTAATATTAATTTCGCTTGAGGCGTTGAATTACTTATTTATATGATAAATTAAATAATATATAACTTACCTCACAAACGTCAATATTTGACATACAAATATTGTTCAGTTATATCTTTCTAATTATTTAAATATTTGCTCCGGCTAGTCAGTAAAGCTAAAGAACTACTCCTTACCCTCAGCTGAATGGTGCTTCTTAATAACAAGTATTACTGATTGTTCAACTATTTGATTAATATAAAGTAATTTTATAGTTACTTTCAGGTCTTTTACTGATATTCTAAATATCTTAATGACATTCAGATATGTTTATTGAATTGTCAATGACGTAAGGATAGTCAAGTTTGTTTAAGATAACTTTTAATCAATATTTAAAACCCAAAATCCCTAATTTACATTTCCCAATCTTAAATTAAATCAAAAGGTGAGAATTTCGAAATATAATGGCCTAAACTCGCCGAGTACTCAGAACACTATAAGAATTTAGATAATTAATAGTAATTCTTAGTTCTAAATACAAGTTCACTAATATTAAACACACAATTTAAATATTCTTGAAGTATTCCAAAAGTTGTTCGCAAAAGTTATGAAACAAACACTGACCTTAGCGTCGCTTTAAGCGTAACCTGATCAGCAACCTATAGAATTCCTCTGCAAATGAAGCAGGACAGCTAACAGTAACTGGCTGGTTGAAATCTCCAATCCCCTCAAAAAGCTCTTTGGATGTGTTGCTATCTCCCAGATAGCACTTCTCAATTGAATGCACAACACACACATAAACACTGGCTCTACGTTAATTATATTGTAAGTTATTTACTTGGTAATATAACTTCAATATGATATTGCAAACACTTCAATTATGTCGACTTGATAGACGGTTTGATTTGCTGAATTTATTTTATATCATTACCAGATACTTCCTGTGTAATGATCTTTTAATTAAATTCAATTAAAAATACCAATTGGTTGGAATTGAACCACCATCGGTTTTAATATGACCGTCTCGAGTCTAGTTTCAAATTGAACTTTTTTATCATTCTGTATATTTACTTCTCTTTGGTTACCCGTAACCATTCACAACACATCGACTGTACATAAACTTTTTAAATTAACTATCTGGGTATATTTTATATGAATAAATGTGCCATGCAGACTGCATGTAACATTACAAAGTCCACACTTGGAAACACCTGTGGCTCTCCAAATAGTTTGGCAGACGATCTCCATCGATGCCGCTGGACACGCAGATGTAAGTAAAAGACCGCGGTGAAGTCCTGAACACCATGTCGTACCTTGTTGGTCCTGCAGATGACCGCCACCAATGCCGGTGAGCTTTGCAGATGGAAGCAACGTTCACATTCGGTACACCTGTTGTTGCTTGATGGCCTTGCAGACGAGCTCAATCAATGGTTCCCGGTTCATTATATACGATTGGGACGATAATTTATACCTCTTGATGTTATTTTCGTAATTAAAACTGTTTTCGTAGTGACTACTGGTTTATTAATTGGTTCATACATGAAAACAGCTTTCAAAAATTATTTTTTACTCGAGCTATTATTCTTGGGCTTGTTATTTCTTTATTAATTAATATTACCTAGCAACTGACACGTAATGTTGGTATCGTTTGTACGTATATGTTCTGTTGTGTAGTAATTCTTGCAGGAGTGTGCCGGTTCAGGGAGTTGGTACGTTGGTTAGTATCAAATTTACTTGTAAGCATATTAACAATGATCGTTGTCAATAGCTTATGAAGTGAGAAACTTAGAGGTCTGTAATTGTCCATGTTTAGTTACTCTCCGTTTTTATACAATAAGATAAACTAGTAATTGTTGCATTGGAAATTTTTCCTTCCAGAAACCATTTGTTTAATAATATTATTTTAACTCTAACATGTCTGCGCCACCCATTTTACACACCTTAAGCATAGGTCACAAGATCATTTTGTGCATCAATTGTTTTCAAACATGTTCTGTGACGTCATAGAACAACCTTTGGTTTATTCTATCAAACTGGGTGGTCACACCACCAAACGTGCGGTATGCAACTGTTATCAGCTGTTATTAGTGAGGTTATGATTTGCTTTCAAGGCGCTAGTTGTTAATTGTTAGTGTATTTTTATTAAAAAATGGAAGAACGAGTCATCATTCTCTCGTTAGTAGGTTTAGGACTAGCGTTATATAATAAGAAACAGCGAAAATATAGGAAACTATGGACCCATAAATGGTTACGACGACATTTGAAGATGATTATATCCTTAAAAAATATTTGTGGATGGGCAAAAGAGTGTTTATAAAACGTTTAAATATAGTCACAAATACTTGAAGAATAGAGTTTCTTATAGAATTATTCGATTATTGTAATTATACCGACTTTCTCTTGTTTTAAAGCTCCAGTTTTTAATTGGTGAATTCTTGTTTGGTCATTTGATTTAATTAACTTTAGGACTTTTCATAGTCTATATCAGGGCTGTCCAACTTCAAGGGGCCCAAGGGCCACTGTAAAAAATTTGAAGGTTATGAGGGCCGCATCATGAAATGTGTCGTATGCGACTTTGTGAGTGATTTGTAATAAATATAAGACGTGTATATTTCAATACTAATTTTTATTTATTCAAGAAGCTTAGGTTACATTACAAAAAGCATTGAAACATAAAAGAGATATACAGGGTGTTTCCAGAGGTAACCGATAAACTTACACCATATTTTCTAGAAGTGATTCTAAACAAAAAAAAATCGTATTCACTTTAGGTTAATTCATTTCCGTTTTGGAGGTACCGACAAAAGAAAAAAATTACATCAATTAATGTAAAGTTACCTATAGAGATGTGACGTTTCACCCCTTTACTAAGGGGAGTCAAAGATTTACCCCTTGGGTTAACCCCAAATCGGATAAATACGTTCACTCAAATACATATTCGATTAGGTAAAACACTAGATAATTACCAAAACAAATATAATGTTTTTAGCTAGTTTTAAAAATAACATGTTCTTCTGGAACGGTGTCTTGTTTCCTGGATCAAGCTGCAACCCAATGCACCGGCGAGTATTGCGGGTCCCTATTGGTAGTCCGCCGGTACGCACGCCGATTCTTCGGGAAATGGGCTGAGTAGGTATTTTGTTCCTGTAAACTTGACCTTCCACTCAGCAGTGATTTTAAGCTGTAATTTTCCGGTGAATTTGGCGATTTTAGGGGCTACCTGGAGGCGGGGGGGGCGTTAGTGCTTAAATCCTGGTGCAGAGGTTGCTGATACCTTACGATGGCTAGGCGTCGTTGTTGGGGCAAACGCGGTCTCAAATCCTGCAGATGGAATTTATTCGCCTTGAGCCGGAAAATGATGTTGACATTCCCCCAGTAGGGAATTTGCCGGCTGCGGAATCGAAAGTCGTAGTCTAGGAATTCACCTTTAATGACGAAAAAGGGGCCCTGCAAGTAAGTTTATAAAGAGCGGCTACAGGACTCTAGCCGCTCACAAGCGGGGTAGAGGCTGCGATTCCTACAGGTTACAGGTTTAATTATTAGTAAAATGGGGTTATGAGGAGTATTTCACCTCTCGATGCGCCGCGCCGAAATTTGCGTTTAAAAATTAGGTGGTCGGAAATGGCTTTTAAGCAATTAGCCCTGCAAGACAGTATAGCGTATTAAGACAGGGTTAAAGTCTCAGGGATTCAATTTCCCAAGAATGTTCAACAATATAGGTAAAATCGAATTCTAGCGGTCTTGCTCTTGCAGAAAATTTGAACGTCTCGGGCGGACAGTAAAACACGTCATCTCCCTTGAAGCCTGGTCTGGTAAGGGTTGGGGGCCTACTCCGTTTGACAGTTCAGCGTGTCAGACCGGAGGGCCCAGGTAGAAAAGGACAGGACAGGATCAGGACTGGTGGACTCATGGGGGAATTTTCTCAAGTTACTGGAACTGGCAGTGCAATCTTCTTTTATAACTTTTCTGCCGCGTTATCGGAGTACTTGCCCTAGCTTCCACTGGAGAGGGAACGACGCGGTCGTTCATACTTCGAGGCCACGTGCATCGCGGCTAGGATTTCTTATCGCCAGTTCACGCGTCGAATTGATGCAGCGCTTGATTATGCGATGTATCAAATTGAAATACATTTTATGTCTAATAAAAATTTAATACAGGAGCAAGCGTTACAGAGATAAGTAAGCTAGATAAAGTGACATTAGTTGATAAATAAAAGCTGTCAAAGTAATCATTAGTTAATAACAATTAACAACTAGAAGAACTAAACACTACTAAAAACAATAAAAAACATGTGTCTGATCGCTACGGCACTATTCGCGTTGGTGGCAACTGCCAGACTGAGACAACGGACAAAACAAGCCTTACATCGAAGTGGGCGGGACTGTTTCCTAACACAATGTTGAAAGATTAAGTTATAATTCTTTTACTAATGATATATTTCTGTACCTTTGTCCTATGTACCTATTTTAAATTGTTTTCAATTATTTATAATGTATATTCTAGATTCATGTTTCCTGAAAGTATAGTATCTATCGATCCGCGGGCCGCAAAAATATCCTGGAGGGCCTCATGCGGCCCGCGGGCCACATGTTGGACAGCCCTGCCCTAGAAAGTTGTAATTTGGCTTATGAGTTCCTCTTATGAATCGGGTCAAACGGGTTCCAGGGGTTTTTCGAAATTCACCCCCCAAAAGGGTTAAATGAGACATATGTGTTTTTCTAAAGATCACCATAACGTAGTAACTGCTGCAAACCGAAATTGAATCAATTTGTTTTAAAAACCGGGTCAAACGGCTTTCTAGGATTTTCGAGATTTACCCCCCAAATGAGTTAAATGGGATGGATTTTTGTAAAGATCGCCATAACGCGTTAGTACTTATCTATTAAGTGCAATGAAATATTGATTTGGTTTTTGCTTAAAAAATTGCCCATTGAAATGTATAAAATTCAGGATTTTGCCCTAATCAATTCCTAAAGGTGTGAATCTGGATTCTGAGCAAATTATGGAACCCTTCGTATTTCCTGCGGTTGTTGAGTTAGATATTCTTTTTAAATTTCACCTCTAGAGAGGCTAAAATTGAAACTAGGCAAGGGGTCTCAAAAACCGCAAAAGTTAGAAACACGAAAATTTGCAGTTTTCAGCCACTTACTACGCAAACATCCACTAAGAGAGAATTAACTCACCAAATGTGTTTCTCTAAAGATCGTCATAGTGCGGTAACTACTGTAGGTTATGAAGTTAACATTTCACAAATTAGTTCCTTTTACAAATATGGTAAAATTATTTATTCGAATTTTCGAGATTCTAAGGGGGGTTAAAAAAAGGTAGTTTATATTTTAATAAAGATTGCTACGGTAACTACTATAGGTAGGAAGTTAAAATTCAACAAAAAGGTTCCTTTTATTACGTAGGGAAGTTCCGATAAATTATTTTCTGAGACTCCATCCCTAAGAGAGTGAAAAGTGGCAAAACCCATTTTCACACTTTCCTCAATATATTTTTAGACCTGATAAGATATCGAAAGCTAGTAAAAGTTAAAAGGGGTAATGCCTTACATTGTTAATGGTTTTTATCGCTGTGAGTCCACTTTAGATCTTGCTATAATTTATAGATTTATCTATGCATACCAGGGAAACACCAATTATGTACACACTTCCAGGGGGTACGTAAAGTATAAGCGAGAGATGGAGAACTTTTTTGCAATATTATTTCCTCCCTACCTACAATTGTTTTACAGCGTTTGTTGGCTAGGTGTATTGTAATTCATTTAATATTAAAAAAAAAGTTTGTAGTCCGTACGAAGAACAGGTATTTTGCTAGTAGCGAAATATAATTGAGTCGAGACAGTACGGCTGAGTGATGTTGCATATATCACGGCACTTGTAAAAGTTAAGCTCCAGTCTGCTCGGTCAGTATTTGGATGGGTGAACATCTGGAGAGCGGGCTTAGTGTTCTAGCTTAGATACGATTTGATGACACCAGTTCATAAAAATTGAGCTTGCGAGGTAAAAATTCAAATCTGCCTGGATTAAATACTGGTATGTTAATTGAATGTGATACCGATTAAATTATTATAATTGGCGAGGTTTGTGTCTAAAACGCTAAAAGTTTCAAGTGTGTGCGCAAAACCTATTTGAATGAAAATGAATCGTTTTGAAAAACGAATTTGTTGAACAATACAAGAGGAAGTGCTGTACAGTACGAGAGAAAAGAAGCTATTGTTTGGCCCAAAGTCCATTGGCAAGTTACAAGCAGTAAAGTAATGACAAACTTTAAAATAAAAGTTGGTCAATAAGCCAAAGCCTATTTAACAATATAAATAAAAACAAAATGTGTGTATAGCTCAGTTACGGATATTAATTATTTAAGCATGCAGTATTACCAATCCGAAATTGAGTGTGATTCCAAACAGTAATCACAGTAATATCAAAAGAAATCTAATGGATATTAAAACAGATCGATATTAATACATGACAATCGCCTTTATAAAAATCTTATTATTGTATAATGAGTTTTTATTTGTGTGGGCCCTAATTGTTTTCAACAGCAACCCAAAAGGAGAGAAAGCGTCGAACAATTAATTTGTTCTATTTGAAGCTCTAGCCGTGGACATTCAAGGTAAGCAATAGAATAAAATATTGATAAAACCCTGAGATCAATAATTAAATAAGGAATAAGGGTTAAATCAGAAGGACTGTTTCAATATATTATAACAGATATTAGAGAAGGTTAATGAATTCAACCTGGACCTATACATAACATTTAAAGATGTTAAACAGGCCTTTGACTCGATAAAGAGAAAAGTTGATCATGGAAATGAGCAACATAGAAGTACCGAGTAAACTAACGAAACTTATATATGACATGAAAAAACACGGAAGAAGCAGTTCAGATATAAGATAAGCAGATGACCTGGTAATAAACGCTAGAACAGAAAAAGAACTAAAAAAGTGAGAATACTGTATGAAACAGCTAAAGAATTTGGTCTAAGCATAAATGAAGAAAAAACAAAATACATGATATACAGAAAAGAAGAGACCAAAGACAAATATAACTGCAGAAGGAATAAACAAACTTAACTATCTAAGGCACTAATAATAAAATCTGAATGCAGAAAGGAAAAAATCAAAACGATTACAGAAAAGAAGTAGAGCCTATTATACAAACAAGAAGCTGCTAAAAGACAAGAACCTCAGTAAACAAACCAAACTTAAGAGTATATAAAAACTTATAAGACCGGTAGTTACATATGCAACGGAACATGGACCATGACAGACAAAGAAGAAGAAGAAATACGAAGATTCAAAAGAAGAATACTGAGGGTTATATTAGGGACAATAAGAACAGGAAAAAACAGAGTCAGGAGCAGAATGAACCATGAATTATGTTGCGATACGCCTAAAGTCAGGGTAATTGGCAATTCTTTTAGTTAAAATAAACTTGTACACGAGGACCAAAGCTACTGTTGCGAGATTAATAAGAACACTTAAGTACAAACTTGCATTTATTTTCTGCCGTTTACAGAACAACTTAAGTTTAACACCGTTACTTCTTAAATTGACTTATTAACTAACTAAATTCTAAGTCCAGTTTGACCAAGAAAACTCGGTAGGCGTTTTCAAAAATCCAAATAAGCCTATCAGAGCAGTTCTAAATTTTGGACTTTTGGCAAGTACAGTCATGCTTACATAAATCTAGTACAAGTATATGTGTTTTGTGTATTGTATTAAGGGCTGTAATTGACGCTAATGGTGGAACAATAAAATATTAGTTGCCTTTATTTCTTTTATTTTGTACTTAATGAAAAGTCAGTTATACAACAAACAACTTTCGATAATTGCGTAACTAGATCTAAATTGCTTGTACTAGATTTATGTGAGCATGACTGTACATACGGACGTGACAATTTATAATAGTTCTATGAATTCGACAAATTTGAAGCTTTCACACGCTAAATTTCGTCAAGCGGCGACACCTCGCAAATTATCGCTAATAACGTTTTACGATTCTACTAAAAGGAATTTGCTCCAGCCGGTACATAATTCTGCCTAATTTTTATAACCGAGTTTCACATTTGCACTTCTGGTCACATACCAATAATCCAGCTTCTTCCAATTTTTCGGCTCACGAGGTAAACCTTGCATAAATTTGCCCTTAATCATTCCGTGACATTGAAATATCTCCAGCTTCCCAGAGAAAAGCACGTTTCTAAACATCGGCTAAATATTCGCCTGTTGTAATGTTAATATGACCATTTTGCCTACGAAATTCCACCATACAATATTTATGATACAAAATTGCTTATGGCTAAATAAAGTACAGTCTAATTGTACAACCGCGTATAGTTCATTTTTACTAAAGAACGCAAATCGTAACAATTACTTCAAGCAATAGAAAACAAAGACATAGCCAGGCAAATAAAGGCACTGAAGTTAGAATGGTTCCGACAAATAGTGAGAAGACAGAAAACAACTACAGCAAGGAAAATAACCGAATGAAGCCCAGAAGGAAATAGAACAAAAGTAAGACCAAGATCTATATAATTGGACAGTGTAATTGTGATAAGTAAAATGAGAGTGAAATACTGAAACATAAACTGTATGTATGTATGTATTATCGTTAACCTCGTTTTACCTTGCGGTGTAGAGGCTGGTGCTTTATGTGCTTGTATCTGGCGGTACAATGCTCAACTTGCCCCGAATTCAGGATACAAAGTTTGAGCGCGCCTTTTGTGCTTGCACAGCAGCCATTGTGTGAAGTGTGTGTCATGTTGATGTGTTGACCTTGTTACTCTATCTCTTAGGTCTGTGGATCTGAGCAGAGCACAGTTAATTTGGTGCCCAACTGTGAATGGTCTAACCAAGCCCGATTCCAATCGCCAAGGCTGCGGAAAAATTCCGGCCCCCGCGCGATTCGAACCGCAGACTTGCTTACTAGAAAGCCTAGAACTACTCAACTGCGCTACCCGGCTTCCTTAACATAAAGTGGAAGGACCGAAAAATGTAGGGAATATAGAGATGATGAGGTCAAATTACATAAGAACTTGTAGAAAGAAAGGGGAAAATGGTGTAATCGACCATAAAAGGAAAATAATTTAAACAATCCTTAGGATCCAGCTATAATCCTAAAAGAATAGTAAAGCCAAGAAAAGTAAGATCTTTTTGCTCTTATTTATTTATTAGCAATGTCTAAGTCTATCTTCCTGGTTTCTCATATAACACTCCTTAGGTATTGAAATGCCGTTGCATTATCCAGGTTTTGGTCGTTGATGTCTACTGTGCTCTCTTCGTCTTGTGTTCTGTTGCTGATTATCAGTGTTTTACATTTGTCAATATTCATTAGTAATATCCCTAGTGCATGCCAAATTGTCGATAATTTTGTTGAGTGCACGAGACAAAATTCGAATAAGTTTGGTATGTATGAGGTATATTTTGCAGGCTATTTCCCAAACACAAGTTAACAGGTCTTCTTTCCCCGCTAATTTTTCCAAGCCCTTTCCTTTGACAGTGGTTTTACTAGATAGTAGGTAGAGACAGTGGGAATCTCGTTAATCCGTTTATGCGCGTCACTAATTACAACATAGTGCAAAATTATCGCATAGTTCGGATCAAGTAATAATCAACTAAAAATTAATGTCAACAATGAGGCAGAATATCGTGAATTAACCAAACTTATGAATGAAGCCAAAAAAGAATGGCATACTACCTACAAAAACAAGCAGGATAGGCTAATTAGAGTGATGGTTAGGAACTTGCATCCATCCGCGTAAAGTTACTCTTTAGCCACGAGTGGGGCACAGTTAAAACGGGAGTGAACGAGCGTTTTAAGCCCCGCGAGTGACTAAACATGCTTTACGCATGTGTATCGTACAATATTTTATCTACGATAGGTCGTAATTTTGCGTGTTTTAAAAACTTTAAAATACGTTGCTACTGACGTCGTAAACTAATGAAAACATGTTATTCAACAGTCTTTTTACAAACTTAAAACTGCCAACTAAAAGGCAATTTCACACACTGTCGTAGGTAAAGGATATTATAAAACAACAAAAATGTATACGTTAAACTTCCGTTCTTTATAGCAACCGTTGATAAATCAGAGAATATTAAAAAAATCGTCAGTATCCAATACTTGTCCAATATGAAAGTTAAAATTGAGGCACTAAGAACAAATATGTAAACTTTTCTCTTAATGCAAAATATGTCAAAGATTTGCACACAAAAATACTGTCAGAGAAAGCCGGTCTGCGTTATATGTGCGGGCAATCATCTGACAACTGATTGTACTAAAACCAAATCTGTGCCAGCGAAATGCTCGAATTGTGCACAAGCGCACCCTGCAAATTATAGAGGCTGGGTAATAGCAAAAGGACTACAAAAGAGAAGAAATATGGAAATGCAAAATAAATCACAACCTAGAACTATTAACTCCAAAAAGGTTACTGGTGAAATCGTTTATGCTAAGATAACACAATCCACAAAATCCCAACATCCAACAAAACCGGAAGAATACAGCACCATGCAACAAATGATGAATCAGATGATAGAAACACACAGTTTGCTGCCAGACTAGATATACTAGAAGCTAATCACAAAAAGAAGTACTCAATGGAATTCACAAACCTAAGAATAGCCCTCTGGAATGCTAATGGCATTCTCAACCACAAACATGAAATAGAAATGTCTCTACAACCAAAGTAGGTACTATTGATATTTGTCTAATTAACGAAAAACACAGTACAGCACAAACATATCTTAATTTTTGGGGGCCAAAATTTATCAAGCTATACATCCCAGAAACCAAGCAAAAGGAGTTAGTGCAAGTATAATAAAAAATAACATTAGTCACTATGAGAAATGTTCTCTTCAATCTTATCAAATCCAACTTGCAGTGGTATGCATTAAATCTACTAAACAAAAGATAAGAATAGGATCAGTGTATTGCCCACCTAAATACAATCTAAAGAAACCGAAAAAACCGGACTTACTGGATTTCTTTATAACGAGAAAGGTATCATCAAATTTTACAAGAAAAACTTTGACCTTGATTCGGATCACTCGGCAGTCTTTCTCACATTTAGCGAAAAAATTATCAAGAAAGAAACTATTCCCAGATTAGTTAACAAAACCACCAACTGGTGTAGTTTTAGGACTGATCTTCAGAAGAACATTAATCTGAGGCTCGGACTAAAACCACAGGAGAGTTAGAAGACTAAGTGGAGAAATTTAACAGGATCATCCAGGCAGCTGCAACAAATAACACTAAAGAAATCAGTCACACAAACCAAAGGAAATAATTACCCTATGGAAATTAGAAAACTGGTTAAGGATAAAAGAAAAGCCAGAAGAAAATGGCAGCAAACAACGGACCCCACAGACAAAACTATCCTAAACCACAAAAGTCAAAGGCTAAAAAAAGAGATCCAAAAACTAAAAGAAGATTCGATCAATAAATACCTGCAAAATCTAACCACGAACAAAGAAATTGATTATGTTTTATGGAAAACCACAAAAGAATTAATAGACCTATAATGTCATTTCTTTCAATTAGAAAGCAAGATGACACATGGGCACGTGATAATAAACAAAAGGCAGAATTGGTTGTGGATCATTTAGCTGAGATTTTTAAACCCAATCAGATTCAAACAGATCTAATATTGAAAGATACGACGAATCTAGAATCTGAAAATATCACATTGGTTACTCGGAAAGAAGTGGCGAGTGAAATTAAAACCAATATGAATTCTAAAAAAGGTTGCAGTTTTGATTTAATTACTAAAGAAATATTGAAACAGTTGCCGAAAAAGGGTATAATCATGCTAATGTAACTCTTTAATGCAGTATTTCGACTAAAGCATGTTCTTGCTATTTGGAAAGTGGCAGAAGTTATTATGTTACCTAAACTCGGTAAGCAACCAAATAATGGAAAATCGTATAGACTTATTGCTTTACTTCCCATTATCTCAAAGCAATTTGAGAAATTGTTACTAAAAAGACTAAGACTAGTAACAGAAAAGTGTTACAGGATATTTTAACTCAATCGACATGGGTCGTTCTAAAAGGCAAAGTCGGGAAAAAAGTGAAGGGTTCGCCGGTTTTCGCAATAACACAGATCTTAAAATGTGTCGGAACAGATGGAGGTGTTCCTGTTACCCTCAGCTTATCTCAATCAGGAAGGGGTGGTTCGAAAGCTTACTCAAAACCGACGGCACTTACCCTATATTTTTGCTCAAAATATTACCCAGAGCCCCACTCGTTTTTAGGGGATGGAAAGCTCTCGTGACGCAAAACAAGAAACGTCACAAAGCTATGAGAAATTCACCGGGTTAGATGCAAGCCGCCTCTTCGCCGTCCGCTAGGCTCCCTCCAAGTCGGCAGGTACACATAAGGTGGCCTCAAAAGACTTAAAAAATTCACTCAAGTCGATATTCTTCAGGCTTGTTCAGTAAAAGCACACGTTCTAGCTTCACATTTGACTACACTCGGCCTTCGCCAGTACGGGTTGAGGACCCCAGATTTCAGAAGTAAATCAAATAAATAAACTGATTCTGACAATATTAATATTTAATAATCCAACACACACAAACAAAGCCACAAGTCGGCCATAAAAATGTTACGCCCTAACTGAATGTAAAGGGGATCCCAGTCAAAATTAACTTACCTACTAAGGTACAAAACAAGAAACTAGTACACAAAGAAAAGATATAACAGGAATATTTTCCCAACTATACACAAATAAGCCGATATGAATTCGCTCCCGTGTTACATTTAATAAAGGAAAGTACAAATTTTACATTTACCTTCAGCCAGATCACATACTGTTTAGTGGATGGCAGGTGACTGAGCCGGACCTGATGAGGCTTAGCGGCGACGAGGGCAGCACCCACAAGGTTGAAGTCGAAATTCGGCGAAAATGAAGGAGTTCATCACAGGAGATGCCAAAAGGGCAGCGTTACGAGTGGCACGACCCAAACAGGATTTTCAGATGCAATTCTTCTCACTATGTGCAAGAACTTACGAGGCTTAATCGAGAGGCGTCTTCTTTGAATGTGCAATAAAGCAAAAGGTTTTTCTCACAAGCAGGTGAGCAAAAACGCCAAAACGAAAATAAACACTTCGCCCCGGAAATTATTACGTCGGTCACACAGCGCCCCAAAACTTTCAGTAAACTTCCTTCATAATTCGGCCCTCCCAAATCGTCAAAAAGGCACCAATAATTCCGTCACAAAGAAAAACCAAACGCGAAACTTTAAGTTCGTCAAGGAGCCCCGCCGATCGCCTTTGCGGCGACCGGCGGTCACAATTCATTCACGTCTGTTGTACTCGGGAGCTGGGTGACAATTTATTCTGAATGCACGGGGCTTGATAACGGCCCTCCGCGTCGGAATGAATCCATCTCCCTTCCACATTACCAGCTAAATTTTCTTTCCCATTATTGCACCACTAAAAAGAAATCTTGCAAAGAACTCGGGGGAAACCACGACCAAACAATAAGGAAATGACAGCGAATTACGTCACCGCAACCGTGCACAAGGCACAGCTCACAAAGGAAAATTCCATAATGATCTCAAGTTGTTGCGTATGGATGTGGTAAAGGAAAAATCCAGAACATTTGACCGTTAATTTAAACGTTTCCAGCGAGCTTGGGGGCCGTAATTCGAGAAGCTAAGAAGGTATTGTTTTGTAATCTAGTTTCAAAGAAAGAAAGTCGCTTGGACTTGTACAAGCGATCAGCTATACAGTATTCCAATCCCTGCCGGAATAAATTTAATTATAATCTCGGGACCACAGGGCCGTACTAAAAAAAATTATCGAAACGAAATAAAATTAAAATGAAATTACAAAAGAACAACTTGATTCCTAACTACCAATTCGGCTTAACTACCAATTCGGCTTTAGACAGAAGCACTTCACTATTGATCAGGGACATTGAATAACCGACGTCATCAAACGGTCATTAGAAGAAAAACAGGTTTGTTCAGCGGTCTTCCTTGATGTTGCACAGGACTTGGACAGGGTCTGGCTTGGGGGACTAATCTTTAAACTAAACAAAATGCTACCGAAACAATATGTCGAAGTCTGAGCCTCATACTTATCTAACAGATTATTCCGAATTAAACAAGACGACGAATATTTAGTGCTGAAAAAAATAGATGCCAGGTTGCCTCAAGCTAGTGTTTTGTGGCCAATTTTATATTTACTGTACACAAATCACCTACCAGAGATTGGGAATATAAGAACAGCAACTCTCGCAGACGATACTGCCTTGCTTACGGTAGGAGAGAACTTGGACAGTTCCTCTAATAAGTTGCAAGAAGCAAGTAATGAAATATGTAGGTAGACAAAAACTTGGAAAATTAAGTTAAACGAGCTGAAATCTGTTTATGTTAATTTCACCACCAAGATATTAACTGGCCCAATGACTATAAATATCAATGGGTACCTACTGCAGTACCATATCAAAATAACGCTAAGTATCTTGGTATGACCCTGGATGCCAAGCTCAGATGAAAGGAATATGTGATGAAGAAAATGGCAGAACTGCGCCATAAATATAGAAAATACTACTGGCTTCTGTGAAGATATTCACAATTATCTATTCAAAATAAAGTGTTAATCTATAATCAAATTATCAAACCTATTTGGCTGTACGGTATACAACTCTGAGAATGTACCAGAAAGACCAACATTGCAATGGTTCAAAATGCCCCGTGGTAGGTCCAAAATTGCGATCTACATCGGTATCTTGGCGTCCCAATGGTGGCTCAAGAAATGAGCTGCTGGACAACCAAACCCTTGTCCGAAGACTGAAGAGGACCAAACCTTTTGACTTTAAGTGCAGTGCTTGTATAACAGCAGAGCATTGTGCGTGAGTGACTGTGATTATCACCTTTTGGTCATCAAAGGCAACTAAGGAAAATCATTGGATGGACTTTAGCACATAAGTAGTAATTAGTACCTAGTAGTAGTAACAGTATTTGTGGAGACACTCATGTCTAGCAAGTAGGCCTTCATAGACCCTTTTTGCCAACCCATTGCACAAGGTCTAGGCACCATAGTCCTACAACGAGCTAAAGGGAACACTCCCTTACGTGACGACGTAGAACCGGGCATGGAATTCCATCACACCTACGCCTTGGCGTAATAAGATCGCCGCTAAACGACACACACCTCCCTTGTTCAATGGCCTGAGTTGAACTGCGACTCTCGCTTAAGGCGAAACAATTTATCAAACACTTGCTGAAGCAGCACGAGACGGGAAAAGGCTGACGCCCCCGCCAAGGGCGGGAGCGCCGCACGAACACACACACTATCCGACCTCTTAGATCGACGGCTCTCGGCTGAATGCCCCCGCAAGAAGCGTTAAGACGCCCAAAGTGGCGTGAGCCAAAACGGAGTTACCACGTGACTCTCGACAGCCAATGGCGATGCGCCCAATAAAACAAATAAGTTCCGGTGACAAAGAGAGCGCGAGGCCTCGCAGTCACACCAACAGCGTAAATTCTAGAAGGTTCGGAAATCTTGCGAACGTTAACACCCGGCTGTCAAAGTACCAACAAAGGGGTGCCCCAGATGACGAGAAATACTGCGCTTAAAGCCAAATATGTGCAAAATCATTATTATGGAATTAGGCGATGAAGCCAAATAAGTAACTAAAAGGGTTTAACATACGGGCACGCTGCCCTAAAGCCTAGGTGGCTAATTAAAATACAAAATGACCTGACAAACTGTATATTTTTTCTCCAAATATTTTTTAAAGAATTTATTTAAAACAGTTTTGTTAAAGCTTTAGATATATTTTTTTTATTAACTATCAAGCATATTTACAATCTACTATATAACATAAGTAATAAGTAAATGTGATGTGTGATTTTGACTTGATTCGAGAAGTCTCCCATTGGTGACGCTTCTGCTAGTAATATAAGAGGCTCTTAGTCCGCTTCATCTGTTAGGACCAGGTTATTTGGCCACTGTCGTTTGAGTCTTCGGTCAAAATTATGTTATGCTGCTAGCTGCGTTACTAGTCTATTGTCATGGTTTGGTAAATTTTCATGATAGTAGATTGCAAATCTTCGTATTTCTTCTGTGATAAATGGGATACGCAGCTTGTTGTGGAGGGTTAAATTGGAGACGTACCAGGGTGCGTCAATTAACATACGTAAAGTTTTTGATTGAAAACTCTGCAGTATTTTGGTGTTGGTTGGTTTGGTGCAACCCCAGAGCTGGATCCCATACGTTGAAATTGGCTTTAAGATTACTTTATATAGTAAGATTTTGTTCTAGACCGAGAGCTTAGATTTTCGATAAAATTGAAATTCGAAGTAGGTACGGAATCGGAATCGCATGCTGGAATGGGGAATGGGGCGTCAGCTGTCACTGAGCACTGAGAGCGTTCTGACTCAATAATTAGTGTAATTAAAGACAACTCACAACTTACCAAATTATAAACTCGAGAAGATCAAAGCAACACTGAAAGTACTGTTTTTAAATTTTAAAATTAAAAGCCAAAAAAAATGAACAGACCCATACAAAATTTAAAATAATACAAAATTTTCTTAGAAATATAATCTATTAAAAAAGATTAAATGACTTATCCCTTACAGAATGACGCAGCCAATAGTAATAAGAAAAAATTTCAAATCGACCAATAACATCAAAATTACACTATTTGCTAGTAGCTGATTACAGCGACTATTTTTTCACAAACCATTCAAATCGTTCTTCTGCTGTAACACAACTAGCTAAAAGTGGAGTAGGTGAGCAGCAGTTGCTAAAAAGGACACTCATCTAGAAGCTCCACCAAGCCCTATGTACAACTTGGACTGTTTAAAAAATAATCAAGCCGAATTACATTCGTGGTATTAATTTTTTTTATAATTTTAACTAGATTAGCACTCATCTAGTGAATCTAGTTAAAATTATCAAAAAATTATCACTACTTATGTATTTACTGTTGACTATTTCCTTCATATCCATAATAATGTGTAATGACTATGGTTTCTGTCAATTTAATAATGACAAAAATTGAAACATCGAAATTTAACCGCGGTTAAAAATGTGTCAAAATTTAATCGCTTGTGAATAATTTTAACATGATTATTAAAGGTGCTTCACCAACCGAATTTGATCTATTTATTTAGAAAATAATCACGCCGAACATCCAGCGTGCATGTAAACTAGCCTGAATAAATTTTGACGATATTCTGTCAGAATGTTTTGCTCTGAAGGAATATATCTCGTAAATTTTCCGCCTCAAAATCCCTCATGCTGCGCACTCGGGATTCTTATTGAGCAGCAAATTTACTTGACAAATTTCTTAGCAAAACATTCTGTCTGAATTTAATCTGTTATTTTAACACTTGCCCGGCGGAAATAATTTCAGTTTCAGTGCGGAAATGGGTCTCTAGTGACCCGAATCGAATTCATTTTTTTAAAATTAGTTTTAAAGCAGCACAATGTCTGTTTTTCTAATACCTACTTGCACATGATAATATAATCATAAAACTTTTATTTTTATTGACCTGCAGACTAAAAAATTCTTCATATTCTGCGTCACTTTTATCGCCGCCACTGTCCTCATCAGACAACAAATGAAAGTCGTTTTCGTCATTAGCACGCATTAGTTCGTCATATAATTGTTTTTTCGTAAGGGGAATTTTATTAGGATCCATTCTTTTTGCCTATTATTTTACACAGTGTTATTGTACTCCAGAAAACAAGAAAAAAAACAATGAAGCGCGAAACGCAGAAACCAGGTATCAAGTGACCCGAGCGGATTATCTCAGGTAATTTATTCTACAGCATCTCCATAACAGCTTTGAGGAATACGCAAACACCCAAAGCAGTATATTGGAAAACGGTAAAATTATTAAAAAAAAAAGTCCGGGTCACTTGAGACCCGGTTTCCGCAGTCTGACGGTTAATACACTTGGGATATTATTGTTGAACTAGTAGTCCAGTTAGACAAATGTCTCATTTAATAAAACAAAAAGACCGTCCCGGACGGACCAGCGTCCCGCACGGACGGAAATCACGTGATTTCTCGAAAACCGGAAGTGTCACGTGACTGAAATTCGGTTCCTGACCTGACATGACCATTCCAAACATATAACTTTCATAACTTTTTTCTCTATCTCTTACGGTTTGGCTGCTGAAACAGCGTCCCGGACGGACGGACGGACGGACAGACAAGTCTATTATATATATAGATATGTACATATATAGGAACTGTATGAATGCCTACAATGTAATATAGGATTATTTAAAACGATCGGAATAGCTGCCATGCAAGAATATGAGTAAATAACTTAAAAAAAGCTAATTCAAGCCCTGTTTTTTTTTCTGAGCAATCATCTCACCAGGTAAGTTAGATTTAATTTAGATGAGTATGTGCCTGACTATAACTAGTGGGAATCATAATTTATGTTACAGTTGGCTTATAAAAAAATTAAAATTATTATCTTATAACATAAAATCGTTGCTCTCTTTGTATGTTTGCGTGTAACTATGTTTGTTCGCTATCTCCTCCGAAGATACTGGACCGATTAAGTTGTATGATGGCTTAAAAGTTTGCTAATTTTTAGACTTAGATCGTAGACCGGTTTTTATTTTCAAAAAAAGTGCGAAAAAGTTGTAATTTAATTAACTCCTCTAGGCAGCAGAGCGGAGCGCCTATCGCCGTGTACTATTAGCTCGGGTGCGCGCATTATTCAAACAAGAGAAGCTGCGTTCGGAAAGGTACCTCTGACAGCTCTTGTTTCCTCGAAATTATTCGCAGAAAGAAATGGATAATAGCCATCGGCGCGGGTGGAAGTGAGATGAATGAACGATTTCGACGAAACAGAGCTGTCAGAGGTACCTTTCCGAACGCAGTAAGAGGCTGGTCGTGCGGTAGAGTGCTGGCCTATCACGCGAGTGGCCCGGGTTCGATCCTGCCGATGCATCCGTTTTTTTTAAATTTATATTAATGAATCTCTCTTAATTTTGCGAACCGAAACGTAGTTCGGGAGACTCACTAATCTATATGTATGTATATATATAAAGGAAAGTCACAACCCTAACTAATCAACGCAGAGCCGAAACCACTGGCACTCAAAACTTGAAATTTAGGTGGAAGCTTCAATTTGTTACGTAAGGTATTGCTAAGAAGGGATTTTTTGAAATTCGACCCTTAAGGGGATAAAAAGGGGTAAAATGTGTTTTCACGAATTCCTCAATATCTCTTACACCCGATAAGATATCGATTTGGTGTTTGCTTGCAAAGATTATTAATGCAAATACTTAGAAACGTATTTTAGGATTTCGCCCTAATCAACCCCTAACGGTGCAAATCTGGATTGGAGATGAATTAAAGAACCTTTCGTATCTCCTATGTTTATTAAGTTAGAACATTCTGTTTTAGCATATAGATGTATTTTTAAAATATTTTTTAGGATACTGCATTGGTAACTAGCGTTTACATAGTTACAAACGAGTCCGGTAGATAAAATTTACCGGCCTAGACCAGTAGTAGAACTACCGGCCGGTAAATTTTATCTACCGGACTCGTATCCTAAAAAATCTTATACGATACACGACCGGTAGCATTTTTATGGCCTTGCCAAACATACAGGTCTCGCCCTACGGGCTCAACCTGTAAAGTATTGGCGCGGCCATAAAAATGTTGCTACCGGTCTAATAACGTAAATAGCTATAGAAAAGGGTGTAAGGGAATTTGAAAATTTTAACCCTAAGGGGGTGAAAAGAGGTAAACTGTGTTTTTACAAATTCCTGAGTATCTCTTAGACCCGATAAGATAGCGACTTGGTGTTTGCTTGCATAGGTGTCCAATAGAACTATCTAAAAACACATTTCAGAATTTTGCCCTAATAGACCCCTAAAGGTGCAAATCTGGATTCGGGGTGAATTAAAGAACCCTTTGTAACTCCTAGGTTTATTGAGTTAGAACATTCCTTTTTTGGGATATAGATTGTATTCTTAAAATACTTAAAAGGTGGTTTAAGGGATTTTCCAATTTTACCCCCAAGGGGGCGAAAAGGGGTTAACTGTATTTTCACGAATTCCTCAATATCTCTTAGACCCGATAAGATATCGACTTGGTGTTTGCCTGCATAGATATCCAATACAAGTGTCTAAAAACGCATTTCAGGATTTTGCCCTAATCAACCCCTCAAATCTGGATTCGAGGTGAATTAAAGAACCTTTTGTATCTCCTATATTTATTTTTTGGCATATAAATGTAGGTATTCTTAAAATATTTAGAAAGCGGTTTAAGGGATTTTACATCTTACCCCTAAGGGGGTGAAAAGGGGTGAAGTGTATTTTCACGAATTCCTCAATATCTCTTAGACCCGATAAGATATCGACTTGGCGTTTGCCTGCATAGGTATCCTATACAAATGTCTAGAAACACGTTTCAGGATTTTCTCAAATCAACCCCTAAAGGTGCAAATCTGAATTCGGGGTGAATTAAAGAACCCTTCGAATCTCCTATGTTTATTGAGTTAGAACATTGTTTGTTTGGCATATAGATGTACTACTCTTAAAATATTTAGAAAGGGGTTTAAGGGATTTTAATGTTACCCCTAAAGCTGTAAAAAGGGGTAGAATGTTAAATTTATTAATTTTTTTTGCTGTGGGTTTATTTCAGGATAATATGGGCTGAAAGAATTTTTCAAAATTCCACCCCTAAGGGATGAAAAGGAGTAAACTGTTTTCATGAGTGACTCAATATCTCAGAATAAATAGGATTTCTGAAATTCCACCCCCAAGTGGTGGAAATGGGTATCTTCCTATAATTTATAAATACATTTAGTTTGTACATATATATTTTAATTTTATCTCAGTGTTATACTAAAACTATAGTTTTACCAATATATACAAGGAGAACAATAATTATGTACACATTTCCAGGGGGTACATGAAGCATAAAAGAGTTGTGGAGGAATTGTTTCGGAAGAATTTTGTTTCCTACAATATTGTTTTGTGGCATTTGTTAGTTTAGCGTATTAGTGAGGGTAAGGGAAGCGCCCTAGAATTCATTTGAGATTTAGAAGAAAAAACATTTGTAGTCCGTACGAAGAACGGGCATCTTGCTAGTTGGTTATAAAAATGTCACGATCATTTGACAACAGAAAGTTGACATTCGCCGCTGAGCAAGCGTTTTCATCTCTTTACTGCTTGCCGATCATTTTGGGTTTCCGCGTCAGTCAAATAATTACCCAAGTCAGGATGTGACTATGCGAATAATTTTAAATTAATTGTCAATCATTTTTTGAATAAAATTAAATATGAAAATCGTACGACACTCATTAATGACCAATAGAAAAATTAGTTCACGAGCCGTAACCAAAACAACAACAAAAATTTCTTGGAAATTTTTTGTAGGTAGACATTACTTCTTTTTAAGGTTTGTGTCGTTACGATTTTCTTACCGAATCTGCATTCGAGCATTAATTCATATCCGGAAATTATTATTCGTGCATTCCAACAACGTCCTAATTTGCCCTCGCGTCCCGCTCAGGCAAATTAATACGACGTTGTTGGAACGCACTCAAAAAATTTCCGGAAAGAATTAATGCTCTTATGATATTATATGTGATTATTTCTTTCATATCCATAATAATGCGTAATCACCATGGTTTCTATCAGTTTAATAATGACTAAAATTCAAACGTCAAAATTTAACCGCGATTAAATTTATGTCAAAATTTAATCGCTTGTGCATAATTTTAACATGATTATTAAAGGTGCTTCTCCAACTGAATTTTATCTATTCAGGAAATAATCACTCCGAACATCCCGCGTGCATGTAAACTAGCCTGAATAAATTTTGACGATTTTCTGTCAGAATGTTTTGCTCTGAAGAAATATATCTCGTAAATTTTCCGCTTCAAAATCCCTCGTGCTGCGCACTAGGGATTCTTGTTGAGCGACAAATTTACTTGACAAATTTCTTAGCAAAACATTCTGACAGAAAACGTCAAAATTTAATCGGCTATTTTAATGCACTTGGGATATTACTGTTGATTATTTCCTTCATATCCATAATAATGCGTAATCACCATGGTTTCTGTCAGTTTAATAATGACTAAAATTCAAACGTCAAAATTTAACCGCGGTTAAATTTATGTCAAAATTTAATCGCTTGTGCATAATTTTAACATGATTATTAAAGGTGCTTCACCAACTGAATTTTTCTATTTATTCAGGAAATAATCACTCCGAACATCCCGCGTGCATGTAAACTAGCCTGAATAAATTTTGACAATTTTCTGTCAGAATGTTTTGCTCTGAAGAAATATATCTCGTAAATTTTCCGCTTCAAAATCCCTCGTGCTGCGCACTCGGGATTCTTGTTGAGCGGCAAATTTACTTGACAAATTTCTTAGCAAAACATTTTGACAGAAAACGTCAAAATTTAATCGGCTATTTTAATGCACTTGGGATATTACTGTTGATTATTTCCTTCATATCCATAATAATGTGTAATCACCATGGTTTCTGTCAGTTTAATAATGACTAAAATTCAAACGTCAAAATTTAACCGCAGTTAAATATGTGTCAAAATTTAGTCGCTTGTGCATAATTTTAACATGATTATTAAAGGTGCTTCACCAACTGAATTTTATCTATTTATTCAGGAAATAATCACGCCGAACATCCCGCGTGCCTGTAAACTACCCTGAATAAATTTTGACAATTTTCTGTCAAAATGTTTTGCTAAGAAATATATCTCGTAAATTTTCCGCCCCAAATTCTTGTCGAGCGAAAAATTTACTTAACATATTTCTTAGCAAAACATTCTGACAGAAAACGTCAAAATTTAATCGGCTATTTTAATGCACTTGGGATATTACTGTTGACTATTTTCGCCTTAATAATATGCTAAGTCGTTGAACAAATAGTATGCATGTATCGAGGTAAAAGTGCCCTTGCCGCTTTTCCATGATTGAAATATTCCTGTGCACGCGACAACGCACTTTCAGTTCTTAACATACAATATACTGTTGCAGTGTTCAAACAGTTGTCAAAAGTGACAACAGTGATAATTTTAAGGTTAGGTACAATGTAAAAATAGAAGTCAGTCTGCTCTGAATATGTTGAAAAAAAACGATATCTACTGCAGATGATCCAATACCTAGTTCTTGTCGAATTTTTCTAAGTTATACTCTGTAGGTTGTCCAGGTTCATCTTCTAACATACCTATGCCGTTTATCATATAATTAACACAAATTTCCCTACACATTTTGAATATGCATGTATCCATGGATTGATAGAAGAGGTGTAACTGAAGACAACATTTTGAATTCTAATTTCATATTTTGGAATGAACCACTGTTTGGCTTGAAATTAATTCTTAAGTGTATTTTTTATTGCTTTCAAATCCAAAAGAACTTAATAGCTATTTAAGTAACAAGGAATGTAAGGACCTATTAACATTTGAGGTAGGCAAGTACAAGCCAAGACGAAGTCGCGACTTGTTGCCTGTCGAAAATGTTAATAGACGATACATTCTGAGTTATCTTATTATATTTTTGCCGCTGCTTATCGAAATTTACCTAGAATTTTGAAAAAATCGTTTGGTGTGTCACCTGTCACCAGGATTAGTTTTCGTGAGTCGTGCTACCTGTGAGTGTCACATGTCACTTAAACACTTGCAATTTATAAACAAAACGTCTAAATCTGCATCTTGCTTTGCTAATTTTATTATCCTAGGAACTTAATAATAATATTAAGTTCCGTTGTCAAGAAAAAGCAGCAAACAAATATAATCACCGACTTACACGTTTTGTTACTAAAGCTGTATCACTGACTTACATGATCAGCAGCGGGAAAAATTAGTTTCAAACCAAGCACGGCTGATCCTCTAATATGAATTTGATATTCACCAATTTATTTTCAATTATAGCTCTTTTTGCATCAACCTGTGGACCCACTGTGTTACACCAAGTTATTTTAGTTTCATCTAGTGTAACTTTTTCACAAATACTCTATAAATGTAATAAGAAACTGAACCGTCTTTTATGATTTGTAGATTTAACAGTTCTTATATTGTAAACATAACAAACCTACTCTTCACACAGAACAGCCTTCAATTACACCATGAAAAATCAACAAAAAGTATATCTATTTTCATATTTACAATTTATCTACATAAAACAATTAAAATTCCCAACAAATCTTATACGATACTGAGGATGGTTTGTACAATACCTTCATGCTCGATGAAATAAATAAAAATAGGTACATAGAAATGCTGTGCCCTGCTTGGACGTAACATTAAATGGCACCAAGCTACTAGTAAAATCATGAAAATATATATACAGAATAAAATGGCAGTCGCTTGCGGCCTTTACATTCGTAGGCTAACCAAACGTCCCTGCTTAAAGTAGAAGTGACTAAACCTTGAGGAGTTTCTTTGCGGCTGCAACGACATCAGTCTTCTGAGGCAAGGCAGCCGTTTCTAAGCTCTTCGTGTAAGGCATAGGGGTGTCGACTCCAGTTATTCGGATTGCAGGCTGGTCGAGGTGATAAAACGTTTCACTCTCCATTATCCGTGCCAAGATTTCCGATCCAATTCCGCACGTTGGCCATCCCTGCTCTACTGTGATCAAGTGGTTGGTCTTCACTACGGAGGCAGTTATGGTGTTGATATCCAGCGGTCTCAGCGACCTAAGGTTAATAACTTCAGCTTCAATACCTTTACCCGCCAACTCTTTGGCAGCGTCCAGGCTCGTCTCGACGGCTTTTGAATGTGCTACAATTGTTATGTGCTTGCCTGGACGTTCAATTTTTGCTTTTCCAATGGGAATAATAAAATCTTTCGATAGGGCCTCATCGGACATAGGGTACTGAATTCCGTATAATATTTCATTCTCTAAAACTACTACAGGATCGGGGTCTCTAATGGCAGCTTTCAATAAACCTTTGCAATCCTCAGAATCGTAGGGTGAAACTACTTTGATGCCGGGGCAATGAGCATACCAAGCGCCGTAGCACTGTGAATGCTGCGCAGCCACGCCAGATGCAGCACCATTGGGGCCTCTGAACACAATTGGCACGTTCACTCTGCCCGCTGACATGTAGAATGTCTTTCCTGCAGAGTTAATTATTTGATCGATGGATTGCATAGCAAAGTTGAAGGTCATGTATTCACAAATAGGTCGCAGGCCGGCCATCGCAGCTCCGACTGCGATGCCAGTGAAACCCATTTCGGCGATAGGTGTGTCGATTACTCGTTTGTCCCCGTACTTCTTCCACAGGCCCCTCGTCACTTTGTATGCGCCATCGTACAGTGCTACCTCTTCGCCTAAAATAAACACCCGCTCGTCTTTCTCCATCTCTTCATCTATGGCCGAATTTAGAGCGTCTCGTACTGTCATTTGTTGTGCCAGCGCCGCTCGTGTCGTGGAAAACATCCTAGAGGTTACCAGTTTTGATGCTTTTGAAGCTAAATTTAACATGGTTGACCCTGACGACACGGATGCCATTTTTAGCCTCTAATTAATCTAAAACATAAAGACTCGTTTTGTTCATTACTTACGTTTAATTCAGAAACACTTACAAATTATTCTCAAGGTGATGAAGGTCGCAAGGACGAGTTGGACGACTGTAGCCCGCGTCAAACGCCAACGGCTAGGTTATCAGTTATCAGCCGAGCAACTGTGCGGGCCGAGGTTTTATATTTTATCAGTAACTCCCGAAAGGAACGCGCTCAAATACATTTTCCTGCATTATCAATTAATTTCAATAGTCGCCATTCTTTGACAGATGTCACTATGCCAAAACAGATATGGAAATCAATATTCAATTTGTTACCATGCACCTTCTGAGCATCAGATGGCAGCACATATGCAGTAAACTCATAGATATATTAAACAAGATACAGCCATGCGCGGTAAACGTATGTTCGTGCTTAAAAAACATATCAAAGAATTCGGTACATCTCTCCATTTCATTCTGACACGCATTTAATGTATTTGTTATTTTTTTTTTTAATAGTTAGCCGTAAGTCGCACGAATTTCGAGTGCTTTGTTTTGAAGTGTCATTCAAATTTAAAATTACGCCAAACTCGTAATTTACGTAGTTTATTGAAATAATAAAGAGCTCAATTAATATTTATAATGAAAATGAGGACTTGTATTCTGTATTCTATTTCTTATAGTCCTTTTTATGAAGATTTATCCTTCCATCGGTGCGTAAACTCTTTTAAAATACCTAAATAATACCTACTTACTACCTGTACTTATTATTCTTTGGCACCTCAACCCTGACAGGTTATGGATGCCGTTAATTAGTTTCTAGATTGCTTTCTGTCTTGTTTCAAAACTGCGGGTGTGTCCTGGCCTTTCCTTTTATTTTTCCAGGCTTTTCAACCTCAGGTTTTCCTTAAGTTGTACCATGGTTTTTAGGTCTTACAATATGCTGTCCTCTCATTGTAACTAATATCAAACATAATGCACAATCAAATAAACACGACTATTTATTTAATACCCACTGTTTTGGGCTAAAATGCAGAATCCGAGGCCAATTACAATCCTTCTACATATTTTCCTTATAATTTTGAACATGCAGATTTACCAGTCAAACTGCTGTTTTCGTGGTTTTGATTGCTATATTGAGACAACAAAGACTATTTCTGGCACCATGTAACACAAGTTAAATGTATTTTGTCCGAATCTCTCTCAATATCGCATCAAAGTACCATTGCTTGCATAGAATAGTGGGACAGTAAAAAATTCTATTTTGAAAAATGTGTTGGTGGCACTGTAAGTCTATGTCAAATTCGATGTTAGCAGGTTAGGGTTTGCGTCAGTTTTGACACAAACTGACGCAAAACCTAACCTGGTAACCTCGAATTTGACATAGACTTACAGTGCCACCAACACATTTTTCTATGCAAGCAATGGTACCTCTCTAAAGGATAGCGCTATACGTAATTCAAGCACTGAGAGTGACAGCAATAGAAGGTACGTCATTTTGAACTATGTCGCCGCATGGCTGTATCTTGTT
Source organism: Agriotes lineatus (assembly GCA_940337035.1). Classification (NCBI taxonomy): domain Eukaryota; kingdom Metazoa; phylum Arthropoda; class Insecta; order Coleoptera; family Elateridae; genus Agriotes; species Agriotes lineatus. Next base: position 120,129,584 of record OW679202.1, read on the forward strand.
TAATATATCTATGAGTAAACTCCATATATCTAATACTTACTATATTGCTAGCGGCTATGAGTGGGAAACTCACAAATAAGTGAGACAGACAACTAACTCTTCAATGTATAATGGTGAGCTGTGTGCAAGCGCGGCGGCGTCGTCCGCCCAATGGGGAAGTGGTCAAGTTTAAAATTCGCTTCTAAAGGCGGAGTTCAAATTCTCACGCATGAGCACGAGACGCATTATACTCTAAGTGAAACTATGTCGGCGCCGTAATGTTTTCGGGCGTTCCGAGGCCCTACTAGCAATATTTATGTATTATTTATATGGTAAAGTCATACCGGGTGACAATGAGACTAGGGCCATGCTTATATCTTCTTTATTTATGAATAGATTTGGATAAAATTTTATACCAAGATACTAGACATAATTTCTGATTCGTCTATAGACATAGTCAAAATGGCTGACTTCCGGTTTTACCGGAAATGATAGCAACTTTGATTTTTTAAATGGAACACCCAGTATATTTTATGTTTTTCTGAATGTACGAGTCAAATTACATATAACAGTCTTGCCAAATTTGAAGTTTTTTAAACAAAAAAATTACTTTTTCAGTTTTTATTTTATACCATAGAAGGCCTTGACTTGGAAAAATCTATTCTAATTGACTCTAGCAACTTATAATAATAGCTATTTTATAAATGAAGTCAATAACAAACCCTTAATAAAAGAACAACATTTGCTAAACACGTTTTTTCGAAAAAAGTCACTTTTTTTAAATGGAACCTACTAAGGGCCATCTTGCCATAAAACAGAAAATTTAATTACCAATCTAACGATATGCATCATGCACTAGTTTATCTTTATCTGAAAATGAAAATTAATTAATCAATTATTTTTTTTAATATTTTTATGTAATAACTAATAATACCTAAGCCAATTTGGCAACACTGTTCTATGTAATTTGAGTAGTAGATTCTGAAAAACATAAAACATATAGAGTGATCTGTTTAAAAAAAATTAATTAATTAATTTTCAGTTTCAGATAAAGATAAAGTAGTGCGTGACGCATATCGTTAGATTGGTAATTAAATTTTCTGTTTAATGGCAAGATGGCCCTTGGTAGGTGCCATTTAAAAAACATGTCTTTTTCTTAAAAAACGTGTTTAGCACACTTTGTTCTTTTATTAAGGGTTTGCTATTGACTTCATTTATAAAATAGCTATTATTAAGAGTTGCTAGAGTCAATTAGAATAGATTTTTCCAAGTCAAGGCCTTCTATGGTAAAAAATAAAAATTGAAAAAATAATTTTTTTGGTTTAAAAAAATTGAAATTTGGCAATACTCTTATATGTAATTTGACTCGTAGATTCAAAAAAACATAAAATATACAGGGTGTTCCATTTAAAAAATCAAAGTTGCTATCATTTCCGGTAAAACCGGAAGTCAGCCATTTTGACTATGTCTCTAGACCAATCAGAAATTATGTCTAGTATCTTGGTATAAAATTTTATCCAAATCGATTCATAAATAAAGAAGATATAAGCATGGCCCTAGTCTCATTGTCACCCGGTATATCTATGAGCAAAGTCTAGTCAACTACCTAAAATCAAAGACAATCATACTGCCAGTTGTAATACCTATAAGTAGTGGAATGATTATTATCAGTAATAATAGGACGAGAGATCAAAACATTGCTTTAGAAAATAACGACTCGTGCAAGCACTAGTCCTTATTTTCGTCAACGCAGAAACTCGTATCTGAATCGCGAAAATTGTCACATATAATCTCATAAGAGCATGAATTCTTTCCGGAAATTTTTTTGAGTGCGTTCCAACAACGTCGTATTAATTTGCCCGAGCGGGACGCGAGGGCAAATTAGGACGTTGTTGAATGCACGAAAAATAATTTCTGGATATGAATTAATGCTCGAATGGAGATTCGGTAAGAAAATCGTAGCGACACAAACCCTAAAAAGAAGTAATGACTACCTACAAAAAAATTCCAAGAATTTTTTTAGTTGTCTTGGTTACGACTCCTGAACTAATTTTTCTATTGGTCATTAATGACAGTCGTACGATTTTCTGCAATATTTCGACCTAGAGCCCTATTCGTCTTGACAATTTGAATTTTCATTAAAAAATAGTTACAGAAAAAATGGTCGCTGAAATAAAGCTCCTCGAATTATTGTCACTGAAAAAAAGCTCCTCGAATTATTGTCACTAAAATAATCGTTCGATTGGTAGTTTATTTTTAAATTGAAGAATGCCATTGGTTGACAATGACACCAGTTAAATTGTCGATGATTTTTTTCCAAGTTAAAACCGGTTTTAAAGAGTAAAAGATCATCGCACATTAATCATTACACGATTTATATTTGGAAAGAGAATATATTGAATCAAATGCAAAATATCAAATATTACGAATTAGGTTTGATTTTAAATGTGAAATTGTACAAAGAAACCAAAGCAAACAAATGTCAATTTCACATTTAAAATAAAACTATCTTCGTAATATTAATTTTATTTTCATGGCATTGAATATCCAGACTGGATATTCAATGTTCATGGCAACCTAACAACAATTACGAAGATAAATTACTACCGCTGTGATAATGTGTAACTAGGCGTTTGCATGCGCCGCATTGGTTGAAATAGCGTCACGTGATGCATGAATTATATTCTCAGTTGTAATATAATAAGTGTAATGATTATTATTGACGATTTTTACTTCCTTTTACGATAAAGGAAGTATTAGATTCACCCCAAAAATTCGTAATTGGGTTTACAACAGATCTTCATGTTTTTATTCATTGGTCTGTCTTTCTGTGTGTCTGTCTGTGTGTGTGTCTGTTTGTGAACAGAATATCTCAAAAACGAAAAGCGGTATGGCGTTTAAACTTCATATATAGGTTTTGTGTACTATGTAGATGCGACAGCAAGCTTTTGAAGAAAATCGCATAACCGGAAGTAGGTTTTTTTCACACTTTTCATTTTGATTACATGTTTAATGTATTGATGTGAGCTAGGTGATTTTACAGTTGAATACTTCTAAAATGGGTTTCTTTTGTTTTGTTTTTTTTATTAACTCCTATTTTAAATAGAAAACCCGGTATATTATTACATTTTTTAATTCAGCTTGAAATTCTAGAGAAATTTTGTCCCTTCACCTGACGCTCTATTTTGTACCGTTTTTGTAGAATTTGTAATTTTTGACAAATGCTTATAAATTTAAAATCAAATTGTTGGCTACTTATAAGATCACTGTAAAAGGAAGTTGTGTGCGTGTATCACACCAGATTTTTTCCTACGCACTCGTTAAATTTGCTGTTTCGGTTTTAAAGAGTAAAAAATTATTGATCATTAATCATTACACGAATCAACAGATCTTCGCGTTTTAGAGTCCCCTAAACCCAAAAAACATTTTTTTTTCATTGGTCTGTCTGTGTGTGTGTCTGTCTGTTTGTCTATTGAACAGAATATCTCAAAAACGAAACGAGGTATGACGTTGAAACTTCATATATAAGTTTTGTGTACTCTACAGATGCGACAGCAAGCTTTTGAAAAAAATCGCCTAACCGGAAGTAGTTGTTTACACTTGTGATTTTTCAGTTTTTTTCGATTTTTTCAAAAACGGCTCTAACGAGTTTTTTCAAACTACATTTTTATTACATTTTTGGTGTGTACTGATTTGACATGGGTGATTTTTTAGTTGAATACTTCTAAAATGAGTTTCTTTTGTTTTTATTTCATATTTTTTTATTAACTCTTATTTTAAATAGAACACCCAGTATATTATTACCTTTTTGAATTCAGCTTAAAATTTTAGAGAAAATGTGTCTCTTGAACTAACGCTCTATTTTGTACAGTTTTTGTAGAAATTGTAATTTTTTTTAATTTGAGAAATACTTAAAAATTAAAAATCAAATTTTTCGCTAATTATAAGATTACTGAAAAAGGAAGTTGTGTGCGTGTATCACACCAGATTTTTTTTACTTCCTTTTACATAAAGGAAGTATTGGATTCACCCAAAAATTCGAAATTCAGTTTTCAACAGATCTTTACGTTTTAGAGTCCCCTAAACTCAAAAAACTTTTTTTTTCATTGGTCTGTCTGTGTGTTTGTCTGTCTGTCTATTGAACAGAATATCTCAAAAACGAAAAGAGGTATGACGTTGAAACTTCATATATAAGTTTTGTGTACTCTACAGATGCGACAGCAAGCTTTTGAAGAAAATCGCCTAACCGCAAGTAGGTGTTTATTCTTGTGATTTTTCAGTTGTTTTCGATTTTTTCGAAAACGGCTCTAACGATTTTTTTCAAACTTTACATTTTTATTACATTTTGAATGTGTTTTGATGTGAAATAGGTGATTTTCCAGTTGAATACTTCTAAAATGGATTTCTTTTGTTTTTTAAATTTTTTTTATTAAAATGGCCTCCACACCGAAAGGTAAAACGATGTTAAAAATAATACATACATACATACACACAACTCCTATTTTAAATAGATCGCCCTTATATTATTACATTTTTGAATTCAGCTTAAAATTCTAGAGAAAATTTGTCTCTTCATCTAACGCTCTATTTTGTACCGTTTTTGCAGAATTTGTAATTTTTGAAAATTTTTGGCGATGCTTAAAAATTTTAAATAAAATTTTTGGTTAGTTATAAGATCACTCTAAAAGGAAGTTGTGTGCTTGTATCACACCAGATTTTTTTTCTTAGGTTGGCACTGTTAATGTTGGTTACCCTGCTGTCAATTTTAAGTCTATGTCAAATTCGAGGTTAGAAGGTTAGGTTTTGTGTCAGTTTGTGTCAAAACTGACGGAAAACCTAACCTGCTAACCTCGAATTTGACATGAACTTAAAATTGACAGCAGGGTAACAAACATTAATAGTGCCAACCTAAGAAAACCATCACAATCATTTATGATCACCCGTAAAAACAAATACGAAAATAAATTACTACCGCTGTGATAATGTGTAACTAGGCATTTGCATGCACCTCATTGGTTGAAGTAGCGTCACGTGATACATGAATTATATTCTCTATTAATTACATTACGTTACGTACAGCTAGCAGCATCGCGAAGACATCAAAGCGACACGTTCAAACACCGAAATAACTCTATTAAAAGGCACAAATCTAATAGCGTTTCTACTACCGGAACAATATCCAAAACGTCCTAGTTTGTTCGCCAGAGCGTTTACAGACTCGAGCATAGCGTTTTGTCTACTGCTAATACAGTAGATCCCGTGCTTGATTCGAGTTCTGTTCAGTCTCAACAGGGTTTTAGTGGTTTGTAGATTCGGAGTTTTTAGCAATCTTTTGCAGTGTGTTGCTTGATTGTAGTTTCTCTACCTTGGTTGATGTGCGGTATTGACCCACTCATTAATGGCTGAGCGGGCTTGGTTTTTCTGAATACTTAGACCAGGTTCTGAACCGGTCATTGCATTACGGGCTGCTTCTTTTGCGAGCTTGTTTGCCTTTTCGTTTCCTTCAATACCTTGGTGACCTGGAATCCAGCATAATTTTACTGTATTTCCCTGGCTCAAGGTTTTAAGTTTGGATTTGCATTCCTTGACTAGTCTCGATGAAGTACTGAAAGCGTTTAATGCTGTCTGAGAGAATGTGTATGTCTGGATTGAGCAGCTTCTTTTCTATGCTGATGTTTGCGCATACGTTAAAAGCTTGTACTTCAGCCTGAAAGATGTTACAAAACTTTCCTAGACGGACTTTTTCGTTGGTTCTAGGATTGGTACTGTACACACCGGAGCCTGTGCCCCCTCCAAACTTAGATCCATCAGTGTAAAAAATGATGTTCTTGTTTGTTGAAGTTGGTAATTGGTCCGGATTCCAACTTTTATGTACAGTAAAGTTCTTTTCAAAGTCATAGGCTTTGATTATAAGATCAGAACCCATTTCTAATATTGGGAATGAACGAATCTGCAAAAGTATCGAAACTTCCCATCACTACTGCGCTTGTTCACTTGCAGCAACCACCACTCAGCTCTAACTACACCTCACTGGGAAATCGCCTAGATAGTGGAAGGACCAGAAGGATATATAACGGAGATGCCCTACCAGTTGAGATTACTGAAATCCAGCGATCAGTCCAATAAAGCTCCACCTAGAGTACTCAACAGCCGTAGGCCCCTCTGGGCTTAACCGGAGGCGCCTGCCGCCAAAGAAGGATATCCCGAGCACTCAGCCGTTGCTTGATCCTTCCAAAAGAGTTGCTGTTAAAGCCGAGACCTGAAGATACGTCACTTAAGTAACAAAAAACGAATTGTAGCTGATTTACGAAAGCGTGATATTCTGAGATTCCGCAATTATTTAAGTGTAATAATTATAGCTGTCTTGGAAGGCACTTTAGTTTAGTCCACGGACCTACTAGAAGAAGTCTTCCAAAGCCCTAACTTTTTCGAAACGCCGATTTCGATACCAACCAATTTTCTCTAAAACTAATTCCGTAACCGCTCGCCAGAACACTAATCTGGTTACCAGAAAGAACCCTTGATAAACCCGCTCCCTTGAGGTTTGCTTCACCGTGTCGGTCTACCTAAGGCCCTCGTCACTTTCTACCACTAACCCGTTCGAAGCTCCGTATATGTATAAGCCGCCAAAGAACCGCTTCAGTACTCCAAAGGGAGCTACGATAAGCAGATTTCTAATAGATAATAATCGGATTCCGAGCCACATTACCACCGTAATTAATGAAAGGCACGACCTTCTTGGAACAAGAGCACCTTCTTGGCCATCGCCGAAGTTCTACACCGCCATCAGACAAAAATCACAGCAGCGGTGGTAACCGCAAGCTTACTGCAGGCGCCTTGCAGTAAAAATCCGAGACCGCCCGAGCTATTTTGAAGATAAAATTTAGCCTATTAAAAGTCAAGAGATTCCTGCAGTAAACCCCGCTAGCTGCGCTTAGGTGCTCTATTGGTTGCCAACTCGAAGACCCTTGATGTGCATTCAGCTAAAATTTCTTTCAATTATTGTGTAGGCCTACTTACATTGTAAATACGTTTTCGTCACCGATTCTAATTTAAAAACATGACACATATCATCACGAACAATATACGTAGGTATTCTATCTAACATGTCCTTTATACTAATTATGGGAGGCAAATGCATAAAGAAATTAATCAAAGTTACCAATCAAAAGCAAGCATTACATTACATTTTGCAACGGACATACTTTGTACTTGAGCAAATGCTTTTTTCTTCCAGGGTTTTACATAGTGTTGATTTACTTTTTTTGGAGAATATAATATTATTTACGAATTCGCCCATCGCAAAAAGGTGGTCGAATTAACTCAGTGAAAGGAGGAGTTCGCTCGAGATAGTCAAAATAACCGGTTCCTGGAGCCATGAGGACAAATTCGTGCAATTTATATGGGCGCAATCCATGTGTCTGCCGAGAATGGAATGGGGGTTTCCATCAGGAAAAGGGTGACTTACCTTGCATCATGTTTGGGATGCGTATACTACTTGAAGAATTCTCAGAACTGCCTTCCATTAAACAGCACTAACTTCGAGAACTATATTAATATATATTTATTTCATACTGTCCGGAAAATACGACTTTACGTCATTAATTTGAGTCCGGAAAGTGGAACATTACATCACAAGGCCGGAAAGTGTTGCTAGGCAACTGCTGAATAATAAGTTGGTGATACTGTAAGTCTATGTCAAATTCGAGGTTATCAGGTTAGGTTTTCCGACAGTTTTGACACAAACTGACGCAAAACCTAACCTGCTAACATCGAATTTGACAGACTTAAGGTGCCACCAACATATTAATACGTTTTAATTTTCACAGCCGCTCCTTATGGATTTTTTTCAATGAACATGTTGTATAAACCAGTATGAAATAAAATATTGTACGATACACAACCGTAAATTTTCCGGCCTTGTAACGTAAATTACTAATATCGCCGGCTATAGCTGCAGGCCAGAACCACAAAAAACAGTTCTTAAGAATTTTGCCTGCTCGTTACGTTAAGTAGGGCGATGAGAAAACTCATATAATAGGTGTAACGAACGACTTCCGGGATTGCACCGTGTCATTATTAAGATTGAAGAACTCAACGTTTTGCCCACTTTCATAAAAAGATTCACCAGGAGATGAGCAAAAGAGTACGGTAAGTCAACGTGTAAACCACGTTAGAGGCGAATGTCTTCAGAAGAGTTTCACTTCTGGCATATACAACATTGAAAATACAGTCCCTGTATATATACGAGTACTTCTATCCCCTCAAAAGAAATTTGCTAATTACACTGACGTAAAAAGGAAGGCAATTTACATTTTTAATGTCTTTTTAATGACAAAAACAACTCATTGCTGCTAAATATCAGTCCCTGCTCATAAAACTTTATTAAGGTTCCGTAGTGCTTTAAATATGGCTGCAATTACAGTGAAGACATATATATTAATAACAAATATCTGCTTACTTCTGTTCTTGTTTGTAAGTGTATATAACCTATAAGTATTTAGCCAAGAACTGACTTTTAACTCTGGAAATGTAATTGTAAAATTTGACTTGCAAAATGTAGTTTAGCTATAAAGCGCTATTTATATTAAATCTCAAATGTTTTCAGTCGATTGTTTTGCATGAGAATAAAAATATATAAAATTATAGTGGATATTACATACAGTAACGCAAAATTGTTAATTTTAAGGTCTCAAGTTTATTTTAAATTTGTTAATTTCGATAGATTAATATGGGAAATATTAAACTTCTTTTAAGTAAATTTTAATCATTTGAATATGATTTCACTAGTTGCTTTTAGTAAAACATAAAGAATTAACCTTTCTATCGTGTTCGGGTCAGTATCACCTAATTCAGTTGTTCTACATGGCGCAATAGATCTTTAAACTAACGAAATACTTTGTTCTCGCTCTAAAACTTTTACTCTTTAGTAGCGAAGAGGACAAATGCGATTATCAAAATGAACATAAGATTAGAGTAGAATTTATAATTCGAATTAAAATTACGTTAATGTATATACGATGAGTATTGGTTTTCAGGCTTCTATCAATACGTCGAGGACAAATTTTCAAGTCAAACGGTTCGGGGTATGCAATCAAACGCAGGGTATAGTAAAATTCTATGGCAATATAACCAAAGAAGGCGAAGAGTATTATCTTAATTACATTTTTGACTCCCCATTTGAATGGGGAGACAACATTGGGGTATGTAACTTAGTTATAAAAATAGTAACACTAAAAATATGCCTTTAGACTACCTGCATGATAGAACTGAAAAGTATGGGACGATTTGTGGAGCTGTTCACGATTCGGGAAAAAAATGCATGTAAGGCAGCTCACAAGTATATGGGGGAATTTTGGTATGACATTGAGAGAGCTGCTCAGCTGCCCCGTGGAGTGTGTCCTTGGCCAGCGGTAGAGATATTAAATATTTAGTTTTGTTAAATTTATTTTAGTTTAATTTAATTAATAACCGCTGAAGTACATTCTTGTTACAGGGAAAACGGGAGGTTCATCACCGTCTGCTGGATTTCAGGAAGATAACTTTGCAGACGTTTCCATTTGGACGACTTCGATTTACAATTAAAACAATTAACAACAGCAACAAAGACATGGACGTATTATGCTTATTAATCGAGGTTGAAAACGTGGTAAACTAATTCAAGTTGAAAATATGCGACTCAAGATGTATTTGGGTAGCAATTAAATTTATCAATAATTGCCGCATCTGACATATAAATATGTAAAATTATAGTTAATGGTGTTAAAACATATTATTACTATAATTCAAAATAATTTCTCAAAAGTAAGTGTTATGTTAATATCATGATACCTTTGCCCCATCTTTACCCAACACCACAGAACGCTTCGTAGAGTGTGCTGTTCTTTAACAACACCTCAACAAATAATCAAGACCTGTATTGTAATCTCCAACAATTTGAATGTGTAAGCAGCAAAAATAAATATGTTCCACAATTTATTCTAACCCGCCTTAGGGATGAAAATCACACTGAAAATATTGGAAATTAGACAAAGGCGAAGCTGTCTATTGAGTATTTCCAGATGACTTCACATGTCCCGCCCTAACAGCTAATCGTGGACAAGCAACTTGAACTTTCTTATGGAAGCTTTCCATAAATTCTGATTTTATAAGTTTTGTGTCCATTGTAGCTTATTTAATACAGCAGTGTAGTTTATGTGTTGTTTATTAATTGTGTAAACAGATAAAGGCAGCACACGATTTATATTACAACTTTTGATGGTGGTATGAGTAACAATGGGTTCAAATATTCTTTTCAGTTGAAAACTGAAGAAAGTTATGGACTTATAAAAAAGTTTAATGAAAGCGTCTCTAGTTTAATCCATTGGTTAAGTAATTTTTGACAGTGAATAAATAACATAACCTTGAAACCGACAAAAATGCGAAGTGGTGTGTTTGGGTGTTGAAATAGGAGTAACCGAGAGACGGAAAAGAAATATTTTGGATTTCCTGGTATGCGAGACAGAAGAGGTCGAGAGACTTCTGAGGGCATAAGTTTGTTTAGACCACTTTTTAACAGAGCTAATGTATTACTATTATCAAAATATCTCTATTGATTGATTGGAATCAATTTGGAATTTCTAGAAAACCCGGCGGCATCTGGTGATTTAATTAATCTAGACTACGTTTTTATTTACATTTAGTTAAAAATTAAATTAAAAATACTTCTACCTTCCAGATAGTTCACTCACAGAAGGTAGTTACTGCTCACCCACGAATCACGGTAGTCGTAAATAACACAACAAATCCATAAAATCACTAACTTTATTACTTATAAACTAAACTACAACTCATGTCCATTGCGTCTGTACTTAAACGCAATGGACCTTCGTGATACTTACTACCCAAAAATAATCGACATAACTCTGAGTACTTATAGTATCCAAGTCAAGGCGACTAAATGTGTTTACTCCCAATCGGTTAATAATAGGTACCTACGTTTCTAACTTTCAAAACAGTAGAAAAACTAGTCATTGTTTACTTTAAGTAACACACGACTTCCGGGATTGGACCGTGTCATGATTGAGATCGAAAAACTCAACGTTTCGCCCACTTTCGTAAAGGGCTTCATCAGGAGGAAAAGCAAAAGAGCACGGTAACTCAACGTGCTAACCCTCGGCAGGTGACGTGAGAAATTTCGAAACTACTCGTGACGTCGGACCAGCAGACCGATATACCCATATGGGGTCCTACGACCATGAAAATAATATTTTATCAAATTTTTTGTTTTTAGTAATAGAACAAGTGTCTAATGAGTTAGTAATATGTTTATTTTACTATTCTAAAAGAAAAATATGAACACCATACAGTATCGTAAAATCATTAACGAAAATAAAAAATAATTCACACAGAAAAAAAACAAAAGAAATGCTGTTATTATGTACCTTAAACTTATATCTATATATTCATATTTACAGTCTTTCTTCAGAGCAATGACTGCAAATAATGTTCGCATACTCGAGGTAAAGAAACTTATTGAAGACTTTGCAATAATATTTGGTTTTTCTGTTTTGTTTCGTCAGGTCTTTGGTTTTCAGTGGGTACTTTCCAGAGTTGCTGTACTCTTTCTCGGATAGGGCGTGGTATATGCTGATCAGCGTGTCTCCGCATCATATGACTTTTGTCAGACCGATGGAAAGTTGCTTTAAAAATACCCTTCTGATGAACATTTTATCTTCTTCCTGATTGCATTTGTAAATTACAAAGGAATTTATTCCAGTCACATTGAAGAGAGCCATAGGCCATCTTCTGGTATTTCGTGCTACATTATAATTTGACGATAACTGGTCGATCATATCAACTCCTACCTTCGTTTTGTTATAGTCTATAATCATCATAGGCTTTTGCGTGGTTTGGTGAATTTCGTCATCATCGTGCATGGAAGACACCATTAAAACATTCTTCTTAGGTTTTGGAACATGTGATACCAAGGTACAATTTTCTCTACACGCAAACATACTTGAAGGAATAGTTCGATCCTGGCCAACTAAAAACTGTGGTGGTAGTTGTCTCTTGTTTTTTCTAATTGTCCCCAAAAAAGTTAACTTATGCTCATTTAGCAGTTTTTCGCAAAGTTTGATACTGGTGAACCAATTATCTGTAGTTAGGTTTCTACGGGTTCCGCTGATGAGCTCAACGAGTCTATTTACTACATCAATAGCGGAGTTGCTAACGGCGTATGGGGAAGCATTGGGTTGTTTGCCAACATATATCTCCATATTGGCGGTATAAAACATTATAGCATCTGCTAGAGCAAATATCTTTACTCTATACTTAGCCGGTTTAGAAGGTATACGAGTATATTGACGAAATGGACATTTCCCACGAAATGCTACCAACATTTGATCTATTGTTGCATGATGAGAAAGACTAAAATTATTTTTACAATTTTCATTTACATGCTGAAAAACGTCACGAATTGGAGCCACTTTATCTACAGCTTTTCTGGTATTTCTTGTTTCAACGTCATCGAACCTAAGATTATTATTATTATTATTAAAGAATAAAAGGGTAAGCGGCAAAGCCGATAATGACCCTTACAAATGATAAAAGTATACAGAACATTGTACATTTCGAATTAATTAAGGCTTACTCTACAAAAAGTTTAACTAACATATGGAACTGCATTCAAGTGTTCATCAAGCATATTTTTAAAAACATTTATATTCCTTACATTTACAACAGCACTAGGTAATGCATTCCAGTGTTCCACAACCCTGTTTGACAAAAAGAATTTGCGGGCGTTCCCATGGAAGCGATCACGGCTCAGTTTTAAATTGTGACCTCGGAGATGGATATTGGAGTTGCGTCTGAAAAAATCTAAATTGCACTCGTAAGAATTATTTAATATTTTAAAGACTTCAATAAGATCGCCTCGCAAGCGTCTAAGTCTAAGGCTAGTTAACTGCAACCTTGACAATCTTTCGGGATAACTAAGATTTCGCAAACTAACTGGAATTTTAGTCACTCGCCTTTGTACCTTCTCTAATAGTTCAATGTCTTTTACAAGATACGGGCACCACACCGGAGCAGCATATTCTAACAGGGGGCGAATGTAAGTTTTATAAATTTTTAGCACTAGGGAGGGTAACGGGTTTTTAAACACACATTTAACGAGGTATATTAGACTGTTTGCTTTTTTCACTACACTAATAATGTGCGCACTCCATTTTAGATCACTCGAGACAGAGACTCCTAAGTCTACTTGGGTTTCCACGCTCTTCAAAATCATGCCATTTACAATATATTCCCTCTTAGGGTTATTATGACCTAAGTGCAGGACACTACACTTCGAGGCATTAAGCGTCAATAGCCACTTCGCTGACCAGTCTTGTAGTCGCTTAAGGTCGTCGTCTATGGAGAAACCATCCGTGATTGGGTTTCCGAAAAATTTGGTATCGTCGGCAAATAGTGTTATATTTGATGAGATATTGCGCGTTAAGTCACTTGTATATGCTAGGAAAAGAATAGGTCCTAAAACGGAACCTTGCGGCACACCACTCAGTACGGGATAATATTCTGAGTAAGTATCGGCGACCCTCACACAAAACGTTCTTCCTCTCGTAAAGTCGGAAATCCATCTCAACAAATCGCCTCTTATACCGATATGCTCAAGCTTTAGTAGCAGACGTTCGATAGCGACTTGGTCAAATGCTTTAGAGTAATCAAAGTACAACACATCAAGAGGCTCACCTTGGTCAAGGGATTTAGTCCATTCATTTAGATTTGTAAGTAAGTTGGTGACGGTTGATCGTCCAGGTAGGAATCCATGTTGAGTCTGCGGGATGATGTGGTTGTTCAGGAGAAACGTTGTCAGATGCTTCGCTATTATTCGTTCCATACACTTACAAATGGTCGACGTTAGACTGATAGGCCTGTAGTTTACAGGGTCAAGTTTGTCTCCTTTCTTATGTATTGGAATAACAATGGCGCGCTTCCAAGAACTTGGAAGCGCACCATGTTGTAAAGACCCATTCATTAAGTTAGAGAGAAGCATACGAAGTGATTCAGCACAATTCTTTAACACAAGGGGATGGATGTCATCGAGTCCTGGGCTAGAATCGGACTTGAGCTGTGACAGGACTTGAAAAACTTGGTCCGTATCGAAGTTGACTGTGGTCAAGCTATTTGAACAGCGAGTGGTTGGATCAAGTACTGGTAGGTTTCCCAGGGGTTCCTCCAAAAACGATCGTGAAAATTGTTTGGCAAATAGGTTAGCAATCTTATTAGGGTCTGTACACACGGAGTTGTTATCATCACGAAGTGTCAGGGTTGTTATGCGAGAGGACAAATTGCTTCTAATATATTTGTGAAAATTTTTTGCGCTTCCTAGTACAATGCTGTTTTCATAGTTGGTGCGGGCTGACCTAATCAGAGCCGAAACAATGTTGCAACGCATGCGAAAAACTCGATAGTCCACCTGTAGTCGAGATTTCTTATACACGTCCCAGAGGATACGCTTTTTCTTCAGCTGTTTCCGAATATCATCGGTCATCCAGGGCTTGTCTCCAACATGTTTCGTCTTTCGTTTTAGAGGAACAAATAGCTCTGATGCAGAATTTACATTATTAATTAACTTGTTCCAGTGGGCGTTGTAGTCTTCTTCATTAGCTGCAAACACTACGTTGTTGTTGAAAAAGTTTTTGATGACTGTATAATCTGCTGCCCAATAGTTTCTTAATACTCGATTATTCCCAGTTGTATTCGATAGACGATCATCATTTATTTGTACAGTAGCTATCAAAGTTAGATGATCACTGCAGCCAATTGGTGGATCATATTCAATAAACGAAGGTATGTTAGGATCTGTAGTTAGGATTAGGTCAAGGGTAGACGGTGTGGTAGGTGGGCGATAGCGTGTAGGTAATTTGACTAACTGGCAAAGATTAGAATCACTATACATATTAAGAAAAAGAGCTGAAGGACTCGTACCATTCTGGGAAGTGGGGGAGTTCCAATCTATGTCGGGGTAATTGAAGTCTCCAAAAATAAGCAGATTTCGTTGACTTAGTGAAGCCTTCGTAATTGTATCCAAGAGCGATAAATCGTTTTCAGCCGATGAACTGGGGGGCCTGTATATACAAGCAAGGATGAAATTAAAAGTATTTATTTTGACGTCAAGCCATAATGTTTCAATTCCGGTTGTTGAGAACTCTGTATTAGGTTGAATCCGAACATTACAATTAGCAATTGTGGTAGCCACGTAGATGCACACTCCTCCGCCTTTTTACTTTCCCATACCCATAGGTATAGGGAAGTCTTGGAATCATGAAAATTTTGGAAATCGAGATTTTCACAGAAATATCCGTTTTGGGCCTCTAGGAACCCAAAAAAGTGGTTTATAAAAAATGTCTGTCTGTGTGTGGGCGTGTGTGTGGGTGTGTGTGTGAGTGTGTGGGTGGGTGACGCTCCTACAGCCGAAAGTATTGCTCCGATTTTGATGCGCTTTGAAATGCGGGGGTGTATCGAAAATTCATCGACAAAATAAGCTTTTCAAAAAAATCCGAAACCGGAAGCGGAAGTTACGCATGTTTTTTTGGTACGACTGTTTTCGTGATTAAAATTTTGAAAATTTTATCGCGGATAACGATAGAGGGTCGTAAGACAAATCTGTTAGTTTTTTGCCGAACTCGCTAGGTTTAAAATGAAGGGCGCTATGATTTTTTGAAAATTTTGAGTTTAACGCCCTATTACTCAAAAACGGATAAATCGATTCAATTGATTTTTGTTTTCTGAATAGTATATGAAGGCTAACATGAGGTGATATAAAAAGTGTTTTGAAAAATATTAAGGGGCCTAAATTACAAATTTTCAAAATTTTGGAAATTTTCTAAAAATCATTTCTCAAAAACTGCCCACAGGAATTTGTTTAAATTTCATACACTGATAGACCCCGAAAAGGGCTATCGAACTGTTTTTTAAAGAATCTCATGAATTATCTGTGGCGCCCTCTACGAAGCTTTGAAGTTTGAAAATTTAAACCCCTTTAATTAATAAACAAAAGAAGATAGGTAGCTGGGGTTTTCACTGAATTGCTCAGTGCATAATGGATCATATGAATATGCAAAAAAATATTACACTCGTGGATATATGTAAGCGCACCGGCCCCCTCCCCCCTCTATTTTTGAAAAATAATTTATTTATTCTAACGGTTGTTATATTTTTGCGTCAAAGAATCTTTTTCCGCGGAAATAAAAAAATCGATTTTGTATGCCCTAGAAAATATAATTTCCAGGTACTTAGAAAATTTCACCTCGGTGCTACAGCCGTTTTGAGGAAAATAATACATAATAGCACAGTGGCGGCTTGTCCACTTGGCGCCATCTACAGAAGCTCGGTGGTCACGTTTTGAACTACACATCTTATAACATAAAATCGTAGCTCTCTTTGTTTGCGTGTAACTATGTTTGTTCGCTATCTCCTCCGAAGATACTGGACCGATTAAGTTGTACGATGGCTTAAAAGTTTGCTAATTTTCAGACTTATTTAATTAACTTCTCTAGGCAGCAGTATAATTTAATTAACTTCTCTAGGCAGCAGAGCGGAGCGCCTATCGCTGTCTACTATTAGCTCAGGTGCGCGCATTATTCAAACAGGAGAGTGTGGTTCTGCGGTAAGCGTGCTGGCCTATCACGCGGGAGCCCCGGGTTCGATCCCGTCGATGCATCTTTTTTAAAAATTTATATTAATGAATCTCTCTTAATTTTGCGGACCGAAACGTAGTCGGGTGACTCACTAGTTCTTTTATATTTACCCGCAATTTACGTGAAAGTGTAAACGCTTATCACGGTGAAGACGTGAGTCATCGAGTTGAAATTTTGATATGTTGTAAAGACTGTTGAATAAAGACGATATGAACAGTTTCCAGTATGGGAAAGTCCAGGGAGGTAGTCACGTCCACTTTTCTGTGTTTGCGATCGCAGCGGTATAAGGTAAATCCAGGGATGTGTATTACGCTGTCAACTATGTTTTCTGTAAGCCACGTCTCAGAGATAATGATAAATGCTGGTATGATTTTATCAATGTATATAGTGAGTTCGTTAAATTTTGCCTGCAGGGATGCGATATTGGTATATACAAATTTTAATTCTATAATAGGCAAAGTATTTATCGGTTTTTTGGAACTTGCAGTTTGTTTACAATTTTAGGTACATTGCGAATATATTTAATGGTTAGATCTGCTTCTCCGTTATCAATTCTGGTTTTTAGTTCCTTTTGTAGCTTAATCTTGTAATCCCTTTGCATTGGCGTTTCATCGTTAACAATTGATACTCGCTCCTCACGTGTTAATTTATATTTATTTTTTAGTACGGACACGGCATCAGCGGTGTTCGGAAATATAATTTTTATTGGACGAGGCTTATTATCTGCGATCTGCTTGCCCAGGCGGAAGATACGAATATTATCAGTCGGCACTGTAGAAATTTTCCTAATGTCAACAGATTTCGAAGTATCGTGGGCTATACGTTCAGTTGCTAAATTAGCTGTAGACTCATTAATACCAAACACAATAATATTATGGGCACGTTTTGAACGCTCGGATATTTCGCTAATCAAATCTTCAGTAAATTCGGGGGGCAGCATAGTTGCTGGTGGCTGATTTTTAATCGTAGCTAGCTCAGCACGCATTTCATTAATAGTTTTCGTAAGTTCGGCGATCTCCAGACGACGATTGGTACATAGTTCGCACAGATATTTTAAGCGGCGATCTTTAGCATTGAAACATTGAATTTCAGATCGAGTAAGGCCTGAACACGTGGTATGCACAGGACGTTTGCATTCGTCGCATTTTATCTCCTTTTCAGGATTTAAATCCCCATCGCAGGCACTACATTTACTTAGAGGCATCGTCACGATAGTTACAATCACCTAACAATTGGTTGTAAATTAATAATGTAAACCAACCTTAGAACCGGCGAAAATCGAAATGAAGCGAGAGCACATAAATGCACTGCACACTCTTGCCCAACTAGTTAAACTCAGAAGATGTCTTAAAAGAAACAGGTAACGTTGCTGTGACATCGTCAAGCCAGAAAGTTCCGGTGAATCACCAGCAGTAGGTACTAAAAATTTCATCACAATTTAGTCTGTTCATCTTTTTTACTGCAGCTAAGTATAACAGTCCTATCAAAGCTTTTATTTCTAAGGTGTCAGTGAGCCTCGTATATGTTTCCCTGAAATATTTTACTTTTACAAATTTCTGGATGTGCTGATTTGTATAAGTTACAATAGTTTTAATAACAGCTTCATCAAAAAACTTTTTCCAGATTTCCACAGGGTCACTCAAATTTCGGGTAGGAGGTTTTGGGCCAGGTAATTGGGTAATAATGTTTTTTGATCTAGCCCTGTAGCATCGTAAGTTCGTTGGTGGACATTGTTTCTTCCACAGGGTAGTTTTGTCTTTCCCGGTATAAAATAAACCTCGCATATCTTTTGTGAGTTCTTTAGTCGCCTTTTTATTCTCTTTTACTTTAGTATCTCCTTCGGTGTTTTCTCTTTCAATAGCTTCGTTTTCCTTTTTTTTTTGAGTGATTTCTAGATTATCAAGTTCTTGTTCACTTGTAGAATTTTCATCTCTTTGTTCAACGTAGTCCTCCTCATTATCATCACTGTTATCGTCATACTGTAAATCATTTTGTTCGTTATTTGATAACGCTTCGTCCATAAGTTGCTGTAACCAGGCTTGATGTTTTTCGTAGCTCATTTTGCTGTAAATAAATACAAAGAAAGTTTAAAAAAATACAGTGGATTACTTATTGCCTAAATAAAATAGTACATCTAGTTAGATTATAAAAAATCAAAAGTGATAATTATAACAAAAGGTAAAAATCAATTAATAATAATTAAAAAAAATCTTACCTTATAAAAAATCACAATAACTTAGGTGACGTACGGTCTGGGAGTCCGAAACTCGTGAACTAACACCTGTTTGGTTCGTACGAAACTAAGCCGTGGCTAGACGATAGATGGCTTAATTTGACCCATGTAACTCGAAGCACGCAGCGCTCGGCCAAAAGTCGGAGCAATAAAGCATGTTTGTCGTTGTCGCTGGTGTCACAGACCCTACGTCACCGCTGGAGGGTTAACCACGCCAGAGGCGAAACTCTTTGCAAGGGAAGGGAGAGAAGAGCACGGTAACTCAACGTGTGAACCACGTCAGAGGCGAAACTCGACTAACTATCGGAAGGAGAAAAGCGAGAATTTATAGGCAAGCGCCATCGCGGTTCAGTGGCGGTGGGTGGGGTCTAGGAATTAGCACTTTCCACATAGTATTTTGGGGAAAAGCCTTCGTCCCGATTGATATTGTTAGGGTGTTTATGTTACCGTGCTCTTTTGCCTATCCTTCTGATGAAGCCCCTTACGAAAGTGGGCGGAACGTTGAGTTTTTCGATCTCAATCATGACACAGTCCAATCCCGGAAGTCGTTTATTACTTAATGACAATGGCCGTGAAAGCCTCAAAAATCATTGTTTACTTTACTTTCCCAGCTAGCCGGGAAATATTTTCCCGGCTAGGAAAACGTCACTTTCAATGAACTTGTCATGTTACCTAGCAACAGCGTCGCAGTTCCCTTGGTTAAAGTGAGTTATTAAACTGCGTAATACGTAATATTTGAAACTTACCTAATTAAAAAATAATGACAAAAACTGATTGTGAGTAAAACAGTATACATTCCACGGTGAAAAGTTTCATTCCTGTCTCGAGATAAAGTTAGCATCTCGACGGGAATGAAACACTTTCCACCTCGGTATGTAATATACTATTTCTTTCGAAAAAGCATCGTACTAGTGAACAGTTTTAATTAGCGATTATAAATAATTTGTCTTCATTTAAGAAAAGATACGCTATTGATAACCGGAACTCTCACACTGTTTTAACAGTCTGCCTCATGAAATCATGAGGGGGGGGGGGGCAATAACTCTCAAAAGATATAATACACAAAAATGTCTATTTATAGCCACTTACAATATAAAAACAATGAAACTAAACTTGAAGAAGAGTCGAAAAACATTAAATGGTACATCTCGTCTCTGCAAAACATGTCTGCCAGAAGAAAAAATAACCATTCTTAAGTCAGGAAATATCCTTTACCAGAATAACACCACTACTATAATAATTTAGGAGGTGTCGCCTTTTTAATCCACAAAAGTATTAAACACAACATAACAAAATATCGAGCACATTCTGATCGCAACATATTCATCAACTTGAAAATAAGCAAGAAACATAACCTACAAATAATACACATGTATGCACCAACAAGTTCTTCCGAAGGGGATGAAGCCAAACAACTTTACTAGGTTATTTCAAAGACAATAAAATCCGAAAGAGCTAAATATTGTGATGTCGTTAAATGAGCATAACAAATATTTAAATATGATTTTTAATTATTTGAATTAATTAGAACAACCCTATCTACCACACTTTTTGTAATTTGCCCGGCTATACTGTAATAATGTTTAAATTTATAATTCTAATTGACTCTCATCCCAGGTTTAAGTCACTACATCTAATTTAAAAAAAAAGAATATGAACTTGCTTTTGCTATCATTACTAATTAACTACGTTTGGCTATCAATAATTATTTAATGTCCTATATTAAAATAAACATTTAATTGTAAGTACTCTGCATATCGCTATTTATCTAATGGGATTTGACAACTGGGTTATATTTTTAACCGATGAGAACAAATACAAAACCAAAATGGTTTCTTTGCTTCGAGAATACGTAAACAAGCTAGAAATTTAAATCAATTTCTCGATATCCACGCAATTAACGCTGTTACTATGCGGCCTTACATCGTGCTATGCGGTAACAATGATATGTAAGTATTCCGCGTCATAAACAAAATACTTCTACCCACGCCAGAAACCGTAAGTGAGGCTAAGCGGCGCTAACAATGACATTCACAAAACCAGCACTTTTAGGAGGCAAATCTGATCTTTTAATGGCTTCTCCGTTGAAAATAGGGTCACCTGCCCCTCGATGGAACTCTCACAATGCTCTGGGCCCCTCGTTATTGTTTGCCTGCAGTTAGCAACGCTGTCCTGGAACCTGGTGAACTGCTGATGCGGCTCAATTTCGTACGCCGCTGTGCTACACAGCCGCTGCTTTCTTATTCACTCATATAGGAACCTATAAACCTGGTTGGACCTCCGTAAAATATGCCCAAAATACTACAGCTTCTACTGAACTACTTCGACGCCTCGTTTAATATTTAAATTAGAGCGAAACTGATTAAACTTCTCTATAGCAACTGCTAATGGACTTAATGATTACCTTATCAAATATTTTATCTGACGTTTCGTCTTCGAAAAACGATGATCATCAACTTATTATTTTTTAAATACGGTCATGATTTTCTGATGCCATTATGGTTTAATTACGTTTTCAGTCTTTTTTGGCCATTATAAAAAAATTTTTGGATACGGACCTGTGTTCTAGAGCATTTCATACGTTATTTCAGGGTTTGTAGTTTAAAGAAAGAAGTAATGAGTCTAACTGATTTTTTTATTTCTAATTTTAATTATTGTTTATTAGTATTTATAGTATTGTAACGACCTTGGGGTCAGGCCGTTGTCTATATATGTCACAGCGTCCAGTACGACGCGTGAGTCAGCGTTCCAGATCATTCCAGAAAGTGTAACGACCTTCGGGCCGGAACGCATCAGAACATTCCAGAACGACCTTGCGCACGAACACGTCAGCGTCGCTGGATTAATCGAGCAAGGTCTGGACGTTTCTAGGATGACTCACCCGGCGTGTATATAAACCGGTACAGTGGGAAAAATCGACAGTTCTCATCCAAACTCGAAGAACGTAAACTGCAATATAAATGAACCCGTGTGTACATAACTCTAGTGAAATAAATACCGTGTGAATAACAAATAAATATAACCATATAAATCATTAATGTTAAGTCGTAAGGATATAAATAAAGTATATCTGTTGTTAGAAATAGTTCCTGTATTTATAAATAATTCGTGTTCCGCCTTAATAGTTGCTTTGTAAATAGTTAAGATAAATCGTTGTAAATAAATGTTATGTTCAAGAAGCGTCGTATAATTTTTGAGTAGCCCGAGAACGTAAAACGTAACAGTATTATCTTGCGGTATACCTTGCTGTGTAGAGGCTGGTGTTTTATGCGCTGGCATCTGGCGGTACAATGCTCATCTTGCCCCGGATTTGGGTTACAGAGTTGGAGCGCGCCTTTGGTGCTTGCGCGGCAACCATTGTGTGAGGTGTGTGTCTTGGTGATGTGTTGACCTTTGTTACTCTATCTCTTAGGTCTGTGGTTCCGAGTAGAGAACAGTGAACTTGGTGCCCAACTGTGAATGATTTCACCGAGCCCGATTCCAATCGCCAAGGCTACGGAAAAATGTATACGTAAGAAAAATAATCAATAAATTTATTACTGACTATTGAAAATTATTTGTATGCCAAGACCAAACGTGATTATTAAGGATGAAAAAACATCCAGTGAGGCTCATTACTTTTTTTTTAAATTATAAAAGTTAAAAAACGTATGAAATGTTCTAGGACACAGGTCCGTATCCAAAAATGTCTTGATGGTGGTCTCCAAAGGCTCGAAACGCAATTAAATCATGTGTGGTACATTGTTGAATTCATAATAAAAAGTGCTTCACAAATTTGGCATTAGAAAATCAGGGCCGTATTAAAAAAATTAAATTGGTAATGATTAATCGAAGACGAAACGCCGGATAAAGAAATTGATAACGTAATCTTTAGTCCATAAAGGAGTTTTGTCAGTTTCGCTCTAACTTTAATATTAACGCCAGAATAAAATAAAATTGAAAATTCAAAAATTCGCTTTTTGAGATAATTTAAAAACGAAAAATCATCAAGGGTTTTTAGGCGTCACTTGTTTGTCCTTTAATTGCGCAACTTTCTTCCCATTTAACCAAATTTGTATCTCTTACAATTACCGAGATACTGTATACATGTGGACAAATATTTAAAATCTACTTAAATATGGCAAGTTTGCATTTGAAGGTGTATTGTAACCTTCTAAATTAAATGCATTTGGAAACCATGACCTCAAATGTAAACTCATTTTAAACACAACAAAGTCATTTAACACAGATAAATTTTATAAATTACCATGAGAACAATCTTCATACAAAAATGTGAATAGAGCATATTATTTGTAAGACTAATAGTAATTTTATTATACAAGACGATAAGTTAAATTTTATCCACGAGTGAATCGTTTAACGTCGAGACGAAGTCGAGACGTTAATGATTCAAGAGTGGATAGAAATAACTTTATCGTCGTGTATAATACAATATTTTTTCCTATAGCAAAAACTTTAACAATTTCAAAAGAAAATAATGACAGTCAATCACATTTCAAAATGTCAGTAGCTAGATTGGGTTGCTACGATAATACGAAGCTGTCATATTTAATTTAAACAAAAGTTAGAAAATTAAATTACTTTATCTATCCTTGATGTTAAAGTGCTGCTTTATCTACCCTTGCTGTTAAAGTAAAACTTGACCTTTTGTTTTGAGTTGATAAAAGCACACTTTAACATGTGCTATAGAAAAAATGATTTTTTTTTAGTTTTCCTGTAGCTTTGCACACCACTGTTCTACAACGAACAGCCCTGTTGCCGGTATGCAATGAGACAATGAGAGGGCGCCAAATACAGTTGGTAGTAAACTGACAGCTGACACATAAACATTAGAAACATATGATTATTGTTGACAACTGACGTGACAAAACACTTGAACTTACAACTGTGTGATGTAACGATGGGTTAGTCAGTTTCGGTAATTAATTTAGTTACACTTTAAATTACCAAGAATAATTATTTTAAAATTCCAGTTGAAGAAATGCTTAAAATTTTATGAGTCAAGATGTTGCAACACTAGGAAGTAGTCCTTTTATTTTACGGTTCACAGGCAGAACTGTTTAAGCGTAAAACCACCTTATTAGAATGATTTTTACTATTCTGCTAGCACGTGTTTGATTAAGCTACAACGAAATGGCTGCAGAAAATCCCAAGCTTTACACAATTTGTTTTCTTGTGAGTAACGTTTGATAAATGTGGTTAGGCTGTTTATATCAAAATCAACTTTTAGGATGCGCTGTCCATTGGGTTTTTCGCTCCCATTTTGGCCACTCACATCATTTCACTTGAAGGTAACCATACTGTGTTGGGGACGTTGGCCACATTTTACGCAACATTCCAGTTATTTTCAGGACCTTTAATTGTAAGTGGAAGCTATCGTTCTAGCCATTTTAATAAATTTCAGTTTTAGCATAAATGGATAGACTTACTTGGAAGACAAACAGTTCTATTGTTTACTCTATTTGTTAATTTTATAACTTACATACCACTAGGACTCACCTCATCATATGTGATAATAGTTTTATTGAGATTGACATGTGGTTAGTATTAGAGGTATGTAAAACCACATTACAATATATAATTATTGCTATTTTAGGCCTAACGAATCAAACTCAAACTGTATGCAAAGCAATTGCGGCAGAATTAAACCCTAAAGAAAAACACGATAGCGTAAATGGTGTAATGAGTGCTGCTACTGTGGCTGGTTTTGTTATTGGCCCTGTTGTTGGAGGTTTAATGTTTGATTATGAAAATGGCTTTTATCATATTTCCGTATTAGCTGCAGCAATGCTTGCTATGTCCTTATGTAAGTTTTAAAATTCAACGATTGGTGAAAAGCTAAATCACTTTTATATTACAGTAATTGCTTTAAAACTGCCGCGCATCAAAAAAACAAAAACTGAAAGTACAACAGCCTCTTCTGGAAATATAACAGAATCAATTACAGATTCCTTCACTAAATTAAAATCTGTCAGTTTCGAAGAGCAGTGGGATGTTATTTTATCGAAGTACTTGTATAGTACTAGTACAACTGTATATTTTATAAAATTCTCCATGCTGCTCAAGTTGAATTATGGAGCATCTTCTGCAGATGTTGGCTACACGTACGCCTACCAGAGTATGTTGAGTTTTTTGTCACATTTCGTCATTGCGTTTTTAAAACAACTATTTGGCAAAGACAGCACAAACCTGACAATATCTTCGTTATTCATCGCAACTACAGGTTTCCTTGGGCTTTGTTATGCACCATCCTACGACACTTACTTAGCTAGTTTTATACCTATGATTTTGGCACACACCATGTTGAACAGTTCCTGGAAGCAGCTGTTTACGCTCCGATCCCTGGAGCACCATAAAATTGAAGGTGTCGACGATACTCTTAACATAATTGCTTCTATAGTAACACCAATCATATTCGGATATTTCTGTGATTTATATGGCCATTACGCCTTGAAAACATTCGTAATCTTGCCATTGATTGTCGCACTAGGGGTGACTGTTGTATTTAGTCCTAAGACAGTAAAACCCAGAGTGAGCCAAAAAGATGATTAAATTTATAGAGAGCTTTATTGAGTTGATAAGCTTAGAGCATTCTATTAAATGCATTAAGTTTTTAAAAGCTTTATTTACTATATTAAACGTGACTGTATATAATAATAAATGCGTAAATTAAAAATCGTAATTTTATCACTTTTGTTTTATTGTGAAAAGAGCTTAGTAGAGAAGCTGTAACACTCAGGTCTGTTTCATTCGTTACTCTCAATTACTGATTGGTAAAGTTCCTGCTTGTTGCTGGCATATTAATGTACTTTTTGTTTATTCTGGATCATCTATATAAATCAATCATTGAAGAAAGATTTCTGTGTTGCAACATATTAGATTCGATTTATTTTAAGATAAGTGTTTGAAGCTTGTACACAAAAAATCTAAGAAACAAGGTTTTTACTTCCTTTTACGATAAAGGAAGTATTGGATTCACTCCAAAAATTCGAAATTGAGTTTTCAACAGATCTTCACGTTTTAGAGTCCCCTGATCCCAAAAAACATATTTTTTTTCATTGGTCTGTGTGTCTGTCTGTCTGTGTGTCTGTCTGTCTGTCTGTGTGTCTGTGAACAGAATATCTCAAAAACGAAAAGAGGTATGGCGTTGAAACTTCATATATAAGTTTTGTGTACTATGTAGATGAGACAGCAAGCTTTTGAAGAAAATCGCATAACCGGAAGTAGGTGTTTACTCTTGTGATTTTTCAGTTTTTTTCGATTTTTTCAAAAACGGCTCTAACGATTTTTTTCAAACTTAACATTTTTATTACATTTTTAATGTGTATTGATGTGAGATAGGTGATTTTCCAGTTGAATACTTCTAAAGTGGGTTTCTTTTGTTTTTTTTTCTATTTTTTTATTAACTCCTATTTTAAATAAAACACCCGGTATATTATTACATTTTCGAATTCACCTTAAAATTCTAGAGAAAATTTGTCTCTTCAACTAACGCTCTATTTTGTACCGTTTTTGTAGAATTTGTAATTTTTGAAAATTTTTGACAAATTTTTAAAAATTAAAAATGAAATTTTTGACAAATTATAAGATCACTGTAAAAGGAAGTTGTGTGAGTGTATCACACCAGATTTTTTTAAATGGAACCTACTAAGGGCCATCTTGCCATAAAACAGAAAATTTAATTACCAATCTAACGATATGCATCATGCACTAGTTTATCTTTATCTGAAAATGAAAATTAATTAATCAATTATTTTTTTTAATATTTTTATGTAATAACTAATAATACCTAAGCCAATTTGGCAACACTGTTCTATGTAATTTGAGTAGTAGATTTTGAAAAACATAAAACATATAGAGTGATCTGTTTAAAAAAAATTAATTAATTAATTTTCAGTTTCAGATAAAGATAAAGTAGTGCGTGACGCATATCGTTAGATTGGTAATTAAATTTTCTGTTTAATGGCAAGATGGCCCTTGGTAGGTGCCATTTAAAAAACATGTCTTTTTCTTAAAAAACGTGTTTAGCACACTTTGTTCTTTTATTAAGGGTTTGCTATTGACTTCATTTATAAAATAGCTATTATTAAGAGTTGCTAGAGTCAATTAGAATAGATTTTTCCAAGTCAAGGCCTTCTATGGTAAAAAATAAAAATTGAAAAAATAATTTTTTTGTTTAAAAAAATTGAAATTTGGCAATACTCTTATATGTAATTTGACTCGTAGATTCAAAAAAACATAAAATATACAGGGTGTTCTATTTAAAAAATCAAAGTTGCTATCATTTCCGGTAAAACCGGAAGTCAGCCATTTTGACTATGTCTATAGACCAATCAGAAATTATGTCTAGTATCTTGGTATAAAATTTTATCCAAATCGATTCATAAATAAAGAAGATATAATCATGGCCCTAGTCTCATTGTCACCCGGTATATCTATGAGCAAAGTCTAGTCAACTACCTAAAATCAAAGACAATCATACTGCCAGTTGTAATACCTATAAGTAGTGGGAATGATTATTATTAGTAATAATAGGACGAGAGATCAAAACATTGCTTTAGAAAATAACGACTCGTGCAAGCACTCGTCCTTATTTTCGTCAACGCAGAAACTCGTATCTGAATCGCAAAAATTGTCACATATAATCTCATAAGAGCATTAATTCTTTCCGGAAATTTTTTTGAGTGCGGACCGACAACGTCGTATTAATTTGCCCGAGCGGGACGCGAGGGCAAATTAGGACGTTGTTGGAATGCACGAAAATAATTTCCGGATATGAAGTGATGATAGATTGTTCTACACATTCTCCATATCCTTTGGCGTAACTATAGTTCAGTCAAATTCAAGATAGAGCAAAATCTGCAACCCAAGTTACAAATATCAGCGGTCAGTTGATTACTAATTTGATTTTATTAAAATTTAGATCAGAGAGATATGGCTTTGTTGTTGTCTTGATGAGTGTCAAAATCAAATTCGAGGTTAGCCGGTTAGGTTTTGCGTCAGTTTTGACACGAACTGACGCAAAACCTAACCTGCTAACCTCGAATTTGATTTTGACACTCATCAAGACAGCTACAAAGCCATATCTCTCTGATCTAAATTTTAATAAAATCAAATTAGTAATCAACTGACCGCTGATATTTGTAACTTGGGTTGCAGATTTTGCTCTATCTTGAATTTGAATGAACTATAGGATTTTTGGCTGGGGTGGGCCAGGCCCCCCAACTAACCATCGTCAATACCTATACCTACAGGAAATGAATTAGCTGCTACAATATAATAATAAATTTGAGACAATAGATACTTTGTTTTTGTGTTCACCCATTTAACACAACATTTTTTGAATTACTTTTTTTTAATAAACAATTAGCTTTTTAAAAATGTATTTTCTATTTTTCTGGAAGGGGCTAAATTGCACCATGGGGTGCGCCTCCATATGTGTACAAATTTATGCCAGTCACTGTAGATCACGGAAAAAGAGGTTTTTCTGTATTTAACTTTGGTAAAAAAATTCTAACTTATTCGGAAAGTGCGGTGACGCAATAAGTCATACAGCTCTGTCCAGCACAAAATCAAAGTATAGTAATGTTCAATAATGTGTTGTACAGCATTTGTGTTTCATGAATATGAATTAATGTCAAAAGTTCAAAAACACGTTATACATACTAATATCAAAGAGCAATATGCTCTTCGATAATCTGAAAGTATTGGTACATCTAGGCTTTCCTGGTTAATGATACAGTGTGTCAGGAGCGTGGAGTGTGAACAGACCATTATAGTGTGTGTGAACTCAGGCACGCGAGTGAACGTTGACGCCACGGTATGAAATCTCCCCCCTTCCAAGTAAAACTGTCATGGCTACCGTAAAACCGCGCTCCCTGTCCGCCCAGATGGCGCTACTACTACGATTTTTCAAATTGTTGCCTGTTTTATCAACTGCGTGCCAATTGTCAACTGTCAACTGTGTTTTGTTGTTGCGGGCGTCGTCACTTGCTACCAATTACATTATTTATGCTTGCTACCAGCAACCCCGTGGGGTTACATTATCTATTCTTGCTACGCGCGCCTTTTTAACTTCGCAAGTGTGTTTGTGTACAACTGCTGTGCTTTGCGACGAGGTTATATATTAAATTATTGCAATTACAATGGGAAAAGCTGGTTGGGTGGTGCTTGGTTGCGAACCACACAAATGTGTTTCTTCAGCTGTAATCTGATGGCTAAGACTGGTAAGTGTTTATGTTCCTGTACTAATGTTTTTATTCTACAAGGCATAAATGTTATGTATAATATTCTGATACTGTTGTAAGACCTTACTTAATCTTTTTAGAATACGCTGCCCAAGATGGGGCCATTCTTTGGAAGAATAAGGCAGAGATTTGTAAACCGTACTTGCAGTGCTTTTGGGCCGTTCTACAAATCGTTGCTTGTGAATAATCTGGTGTCAAAGCCAAAGCACTCCGTTGGTTGCAATTGTGAGGAAGATAATCCCAATATTTTTATGACTGCACTATTTTGTAACCCAGGTACGAATTAAAATAAAAACAGTGCTGCAGTTCTAATATTAAATTTTGCTTAGGGGCGTCCTGAAGCAGAAGAAGAATGGAAAGTTGAAGCAGTATTCGTACCAGCTCAGTTTGACCAACTGAAACTAAGAGGAAATCCAAAACCACTTGGGCCCAGGGCAGACAAATGTTGCAAGAGACTGAATAACATGGAATCGCCAAGGGGAGTTATTTATTTTATGTTACCATTGACTGAGTCCGATAAGTATTCTAATACTATAGTCCATTTACTTGACATCTGCACTGTCCGTGTCAAAATTTAAAAAAAATTCTTGACTACCTCAAAAATTATGTGTTGTTTATTAGACTGTACAGTAATTTAATTGTTAAAATCACGTCCTATCTAGCATTTTTATGTACTTATTATTAATTACTAATTTTGTTCAATAGAGAGGACGAGAACGACCAAAAGCAAGATGACAAGACGAAATTCTAAACCACTTGGGCCCAGGACGACGACCTCAATGTGATCTTTTCTCTAATAACCTTTCGGCGGGCGCGCTGTTGTAAAAAGTACAACAGTCAAGGTTTTTCGCAAATTGCATGCATAATACGCAAGTGACGGGCAATAAACTTTAGGTATTCCTTTATTGTTTTGTCTACCAGCAGGACATCCGGTTAGTACAGCCTCTGCAACTAATTTCGGCGTATTTCTTATCAATATAGGCTGACGGATGAACAAGTTGCATATTTTACAATGCGCCCGCTCGTGTTATTCAATGTGAATAGATTGTTATTTGAATTAGTGCAAACGACTTGCGTTAATAATATAAAGCAACTATTTTTAGTAAATAACTTCAGAATATTTTGTCATACACAATAAAATTGCATAAATTTGGAAAATAGCTAATAGCCCCAGAATACTGTAGCGAAAAATGGATATTACAGTCGTAATTAATAATGTAAACTTATCCCTAATTTTCATAATTAGCAATATGCCTTACAATGTTAGGCTTTTTCCTATTCTAATTAATACTGTATTACGTGTGACTTTTTTCAGTGTAGTAACTGTATAAATATTATACTTTCTCACAACTCTTGTATTAGTTAGTTGAAATTGTTTTCACAGTGCATGTGTTTCATTAATATCTTTTTATTCATAAATATTAGAACAAAGTTCCTTAGTTATCTTGTAGAAATTTACATTCTAATTATTACAAACTGTATATGTTGTAAAAAATACAAGCGCCCACTCGTGTTATAAAAGTAAGCACACCTGCTGGAAGGTTAAGCTAATTCTGTTTGTATGATAGCTGATAAATGTAGACTAATTGTTTTTTACATAAATTATTCGTGTAAATATTTGTACTACGAAATATTATTAAATAATTTTGCATTTTGCAATTACTATATTATATAAAAGCATTTCTTGCACTGCTAGTCTCAGAACGCACCGTTATTGGCCTATCTTTAGGTCGTGAAGTTGATTTTCTCCACCACGGGAGAGAAAGTAAAATAAACCATTTTCACGGTGGTAAGTGTGGTAACTAATAAATTGCTAAGTTATCAAATATGACTTTTAATTTTGACGTTTTAAAGAGCTGTATTCTTAGGTTAAAATATTTTCGAAATTTGTTGGGAATTTAGGTATTAAGCCGTTTGGTAGTGCAAAAAATAGTATATACACCACGGTAGCGAATCGTCGTATAACCCTCGCACTTTAGATACTTTGCACTGCACGCTCAGTATCTAATATGCGCTCAGGTTATAATACTGCGCTTCGCTACCTTGATTTATAATATACTATTATTCTTTATAAGTATTTATGTCCTACTAGTACATTAATTGAAATTAATGACTCTATTTTAAGGTATCTTAGATACAAAATAACGCTCCAGGGCAATTATTTTCTTCATAAGAACACTAGGGTTATTATGAAAAATTAACAGTATTTGTTTCCATGGATACAACTTTTATTTCAAAAATTATGCACCACTGTCACAATAAAAATTAATGACAGCTCAGCTAATGAATTGATTATAAATATGAATTAGGTAAGAAAATTGGTAGGACATAAAACCTTGAAGGCACCACGGGCATTATGAGCTAAGAGCCCGCGATTGTTGTACACACCTCGGGCCAAAGGCCCTCGGTTAGTACACTAACAATCTTGGGCTCTTATTTTACTCATAATGCACTTGGTACCTTAATAACTATTTAAATTTCCCGGTAAAAATGGTATTTTAAATTTCCCACTAAAAGTGGTGGTTCAAATTTCCCGCCAAAAGTTCTCCCTCATCACCAGGCGGCGCTGATGGCTCTGTTTCTGTCTCTTATTAGAGAGATTTCATTCTATCCCCGTGGGGTTATATTATCTATGGTTGACGCTTTTAGGTTCGAAGCTAACTTGAAAGATAACTGTAATCCTTTACGTTATTCGTTGTATGTATAGAATCCGTACTTTCTATTAATAAATAATTATATTATAGACGTTGTTAATACTAAACGTTACATGGTGCCGAAACCCGGTGTAAGTTGCAATCTGATTAATTAACGAAAAGTGGTGTACTAACCTCAAAAATGGCCAACGCTCAAACGAATTTGAGACCACCGAAAACGTTCGTAATCAATCACGAAACAGACTTACACAAAGAATGGAAATTATGGTTACAACAATATAACTATTTCGAAGTAGCAACGCAATTAACCGCTAAAACAGAGGAAGTTCAAATCGCAACCTTCATGATCTGCGTAGGGCCAGATTCCATCGCTTTGTACAATTCTCTGCCAGAACCACTGCTAAGCCCGAATCAACATTTAACTGTTGCAATGGTAAAACAGCGTTTTACTGATTACTTTGAACCGAAAGTAAATATAACCTTCGAAAGGTTCAAGCGGGTTCAAGTTTCATAAAATGGCACAGCAAATAAACGAAAAGGTGGAAGAATTCGTAGGGAAATTAAGAGTACAAGCCAAGCGGTGTGAATTCCAACATTTACAGAACAAATGATACGTGACCAGCTGGTTATCGGAATTCTCAGCGAAGAGGTACGGAAGGTATTACTGGCCGAAGACCTGCAATTGGAAGCAGCTGTTTCAAAAGCACGAGCTAGTGAATTGGCTAATATACGCTTGGAATAAATGCAACAGTCAGAAGTTACCAAAGTAGGAGCAATAAAGAAAAGTAATAAAACCAAACGTACAAAGAACACTTATCATTGTAAAAAATGTGATTCGCAACATAAACGTCGTGAGTGCCCGGCATTTAAACATAAGTGCAAAAAGTGTAAAGAACTAAACCACTACGAACAGTGCTGCCCTAACAAGAACCAGAATACTGAAAAAAAGGTCAACAAAATCCACAAGAACGAACCATCAAGTGACGAGGAGTCGTTGTATGTTGGTGCAGTAATGAAAAACTCAAGCAGGCCGGACAAATGGACAATCGAGGTATCGATAGAAGATAAATTGCTACCCATGAAACTGGACACAGGAGCGCAGTGCAACGTCTTGCCACTGCGGGTGGTC
The DNA here is from genome assembly GCA_940337035.1 of Agriotes lineatus. Classification (NCBI taxonomy): domain Eukaryota; kingdom Metazoa; phylum Arthropoda; class Insecta; order Coleoptera; family Elateridae; genus Agriotes; species Agriotes lineatus. Next base: position 120,162,508 of record OW679202.1, read on the forward strand.
GAAGACCTTCAGCTAAAATTGCAGGAATCAGGTACAAAAAAGTTACTGTCGTTTAGTAATCACAAACTTTCAGTTGCAGGCGAGGTAATCCCCAAATGTTTTGTAAATAACAAATGGGCCCGCATTGTCTTTAAAGTTGTGAATGAAGAAATCGATCCAGTACTAGGTGCCAACGCCTGTGAAAAATTGAATTTAGTCAAACGAATCTACCACTTAAAGGACCAAAAACAACTCTATGAAGGTCTCGGATGCGTTAAGGACTTTGTGTATGAAATCGACTTAATAGAGGAGCCAAAGTTCAAGATCTTTTCACCTAGACGAATACCGTACAAAATTCGAGAGGAAGTAAAGAAAGAATTGGACCATATGGTGAAAATGGAAGTAATAGAGCCCACAACTGAAGCCACCGAAGCGGTATCCCCAATGGTAATCGCGTCTCGTAATGGAAAGCTAAGAATTTGCATAGATTTGACTGAAGTTAATAAAAACATACTACGAAGACACCATCCATTGCAGACGATCGAAGAAATTGCTACAAAACTGCATTCCGCTAACTATTTCACGGTATTAGATTGCCGAAAGGGCTTCTGGCAAATTCCTGTTTCCAGGGGAACGCAGAAAATACTGACGTTTGCCACCCCATAGGGCCGGTATTCCTGTAAACGTTTACCTTTTGGTTTAGCATCGGCTCCGGAAGTGTTTCAAGCTCGAATGCAAAAGCTTCTAGTAAATGTACCTAACGTGGAAGTAGCAATTGATGATGTCCTGATCCATGGAGAAAACTTAGAACAGTTACGAGGAGCCACAAAACAAGTGCTAGATATTTTCAAAGCAGCCGGTTTAACACTGAATAAAGAAAAATGCCTATACGAGCAAACGAAAATCAAGTTCTTGGGACACATCTTCACCAACAGGGGAATGGAGGTAGATCCAGAGAAGATAGATGCAATTGTACGCCTTCAAGAGCCAAAGAACAAGAAAGATCTCCAAAGGGTTATGGGTAAATTCACGTACTTAAGTAAATACATACGAAACTTTTCAAAGCAAACTGAAGTTTTGAGAAAGTTATTAGAATGCAAGGAACCATGGCACTGGGATCAAGAAGAAAGCAGAGCTTTTGAAAATTTGAAGCAGTTGATAATGCAACCACCAGTTCTTAAACTCTATGATGTAAATCAAGAAGTAAAACTGCAAGTAGATGCTAGCTCAACCGCCGTAGGGGCTGTACTGCTACAAGATGACCGACCAGTGGCATATGCATCAAAGGCACTAACGCCTGCCCAGCAGAAATATCCACAGATCGAGAAAGAAGCTTACGCAATACAGTTCGCATGTGAAAAATTTAGAACATACATATGGGGAGTTCTCTCTGATATGGGGTAAGAAAATAACCATAGAAACAGACCACAAACCCCTCTAATCAATCTTTAGAAAACCAAATTCATTCTGCACCCTTAAGAATCCAGAAAATACGCATGAAGTTGTTAACTGCTGATCCGCATGTTGTGTACCTTAAAGGAACAAAAATGTTTTTAGCAGACCCACTAAGTCGTCTTTGTGTTAACGAAATACCAAAAGACGAAACGGAAGCCGAGTTAGAAATTAATAGCATCTTATCAGTTTCCGAAGAAGAATTAAATAGATTAAAACTAACGGGTGTTCATAAACAGTCGTCATCCCAGTAAGTTTTGACTTCAGAAACGTATGTCTATTAAAATTGAGAAAAAATGCGCTATGACAGTATTCAATGACGTTTCATTGTGTTGCACGAATTAATCAAAGACATAACATTTTGTTTTTCAAAGCAACTGGGATGACGACTGTTTATGAACACCCGTTAGCAACTCAGCAGGACCCAGTTTGTCAAGAACTAAAACAGTACGTTCTAAAGGGATGGCCAGATGAACGTCAAGCATGCAGTGCCAAAGTATATTTATTTTGGACATTTAGAGAGCAACTGTCTATACATGACGACCTACTTTTTAATGTTGACAAAATAGTAGTCCCCGAAGCTTTACGAGAGCAGATGCTGAAATACATTCACAGTGGCCATTTCGGTTACGAAAAATGTATACGTCGGGCCAGAACCCTACTATTTTGGCCAAAAATAGCAGAAGATATTAAGCAATACGTTCTCAAATGTAACATCTGCCCGAGATTCCAAAGAAACAATCAGAAAGAAGTAGTGTTAAACGAAGAAATTCCTAAATATCCGTTCGAAATCGTTGCCACAGATTTATTTCACTTCCAGGAAAGAGAATACATCGTTCTTACAGACAGCTATTCCGGATTCACAGAATACCAGCTTTTGGAAAATACCACCGCACAAGAGGTAATTAACTTCCTGAAGCTGCACTTTGCAATACATGGAATACCACGACTAGTGTATTCAGATAATCGACCCCAGTATGCTTCGTCTGCTTTCAAAAAGTTTTCACTAGAGTGGAAATTCGATCACAAAACTAGCAGTCCTTACCATCCGCGAGGTAACGGATTAGCCGAGAGAGCAGTCCAAACTATGAAGAACATTTTAAAAAAATGCTCACAGGATAAGACAGATATCAGATTAGCATTGCTAAATCACCGAAACTTACCAAGAGGAGAAATGGGATCTCCGGCTCAACGCCTATTTAGTAGAAGCCTAAAAAGCACTATTTCTTCCACGAAAAAAGCGTTAAAGCCAAAAATAGTTCAACAAGTCCCGTCAAAACTGAAAAAATGCAGGCTGGATCAAAATAAGCAAGCCAGCAAGCATGCGAAACCAAGCACATCATTTAATGTAGGAGATAAGGTAGTGGTAAAAACATCACTAGACAAGGAATGGATGCCAGCTACAGTTACCGGAATCGTCCATAATAGATCAGTAGAAGTAACGGATGGCAGAGGCAAAACCTACCGAAGAAATAGCCAGAATCTAAAGAAAACAGAAGCCACTATCCCAGAACCAGTAGTAAGAAACCCGTATTACGCAGAAACCTATATACCGTATAATACAGGAACAGATGACAGAGTAATGAATCCAGAGTCCCCATCGGAGCCTCTCGAGATACAGCTACCAGTTCCAGAGCAACCAGAGCCGGAACCTCAGCGGTCATCCTCGGGAGTGGAACTAACATATTCACGAAGTGGACGCTTGGTCAAACCGCCAGCTCGCTTAAACTTATAAAAGAGAGGATGTCAGGAGCGTGGAGTGTTTACAGACCATTATAGTGTGTGTGAACACAGGCACGCGAGTGAACGTTGACGCTTTTAGGGTTCGAAGCTAACTTGAAAGATAACTGTAATCCCTTACGTTATTCGTTGTATGTAGAATCCGTACTTTCTATTAATAAATAATTATAGACGTTAATACTAAACGTTACACAGTGTAAACCTTCGTTGAGATAAAATACAACCACCAATAAACTTACAACTATCTCTGTACAACACATTTTTGAATACCACTACATCTAAAAGTTATTTTTCAACAGGAAAACAATTAGCGAATAGGTATGAGAAAGTAGCAGAGAAGACGGAGTATTCTTTAGAAGTTAAAAAAAAAACGAAAGTGATAGTAGATACGGAAGTATTTTAAGGAAAAACGGGATAGTAATAGCAAAGAGCATATAACGTGTTATATGTTCTTTGGTAATAGATAACCTTGGAAAACTCCGTTATTTTACGGACCGTGAAATGAGCACACTTAAGTAATCAACACCGATCATAACATATTTTGAGTGAATACTGAAAGGTAGGCAACCCAGAATACGTCGGAGCACTGCAACCGCCTTTCATTTGTGCGTTCCTCGCGAATTGCTCCACCGATGCTGGCTTGCATCTCTAATATACATTCAAACTTTCATATCTCGAACTTCAGTAAATCAAATATCTCGATTACTCGCATTGACTTCACGGACGCCACTTTCCCAACCTAATTCCGATAGTTTTTAATATACTGAAATGGTTCAGGCTCTTACTTAGTGTTACCCATGACTACCTATATGTTTATAATTATCTTTTAGTCAATTTAAATTGCCCTATTTATTTTATTTGAATATTAAAAATTATTTTTCCGGCTAACTCCTGAAAAATCAGGGTGGATTCCTTATATCTACGAGGTTTGTTCGTAAAATAAGGTCTCCAATTTTTTTTTCTCAAAGAAAAACACGTTTATTTGCATTGATTAATACATTGTTGCAAAGCGTGGAATTTCTACTATTTTTCTACATAATCGCCGTTGCGATCGATGCCTTTTTGCATGTGGTGTAGCATTTTTCGTATACCCATGTCATAGGACCCTCCTGCCGCGGCGAGCAGGTAACGTACGACCTGTTCACCTGTTCCTTCGACTCCGCGTCTGTTCTGAAATTCGAAGGTTCTTCAAGGTTTGACAGTAGCGATAAGCGTTTATAGTTGTCCCGTCCCGGTAGGCATGAACTCGCACAACAATATCCCCTTCCTACCCCAAAACACAGTCAGCGTAGAGCGTACATACATCCATGGATATATTAGTACAGGATACGTTCACTACATGTAAACGTACGTCGAATCTTAAAATAACATATCACGGAGTTCGGTACCTTCCCCCATTTCATTCTAACCTGTATCACTTTATTTCTCTCTCCCTCTAGACGTATTTCGTACAATGTTTCGTACCCTTAATTTTGAAGTTTTGAAATGAAAACGTCAGAAGTGTCATTCAATTTCAGTTTATTCTTCGAAAATTGACTTTAGCAATGAAAACGTGCATAATTTGTTCTATTTCTTGTAATTCTTCAAGCGAAGACCTATCTTTTCACCGGTGTTTAGTAGATAGTTTGTTTAATTAAAACCTTTAAAAAATTATTTCAGTTTTTTTATTGATATTCATATCCCTCATAGCATTAAGAAAGGAATGAATATCAAAAAAGTTCCCTATCCAAGCTTCAAAAAGGATTGATTCCCTACAGTTTTTCAAGGCACCTAACTTCTGAATGAATTATGAACTGTAAAGTTGAGGTTAATGGGCGCGTTCAGCCGGAGCAGCACTGTCTCAGCGGTCGCTTTTTGCTGACTTGCAGCAGCTGCGAACGGCTGAACGACCTTGGTTAGCGAGCGCTATGTTTACAAACAGAAACGTCAGTTATGTTGAAATTGCGTAATGACGTATTTTTGCCAGGACGACAAAGGCTGCAAAATTTCCATTTAAATGTAGAAGAAAATAATGAGAATGAGGATGGACCTCATGAAGAATTTTGAATTTGAGCATTTAACTCTTGTCAAAATTAGACTGAATTTTTTAAATTACTATTCTATCACATTTTAGTGGTTATTTGTTTCAATAATTTCAAGACACTACTGATTTTGAGAATATGGTCATTTTAATTTCTTAATTTTTTCGGTTTGCCAAAATGTGCCTCTACAATTTCGCCGTTAATGCAGAAATGCAGCTCGGTCATTTCAGGCTCCATTTTTAAAATTTAAAACTGCGTTTTGCGGTTATCTCCCACCACTCTCGCTGAGTAATCTAGCGGAAAGGAAGCGAAAATAAATTTGCTGGAAAAAATGGCAACCGCTGACTCAGCGCTGTCGCTCAGCAAGGCGTTCTGCGCAATCGCCAACGCAGCGCTGCCTCAGCGCTGTCCCGGCTGAACGCGCCCAATGTTTCCTTTTGCTTCTTCAGCTGCTCGTCCACACTCTCATCATGTTTTTCATCAAATTCGAATGTGGGAAATAACAGCAGTTCATGCAGATGTGTGGGGGTTGGAAAAAAATAGTAACTGTTCGTTACCACGCAACTGAGGTACAAGCTCCAGCAAGCCATATAAATTTGGTTGCGCGTTCTTGTAAAATGGGGTGCAGGAAGAAATGTGATTGATCTCGAAGTTCTTAGTGATGAAAAGAATGATATGGAGGACTGCACATTATTAGAAGCAGAAGATTTATTCTCATATTCTTTAACCTATTTAAACGTAGAAATGGAAAAATTTCTAAATGATGGTAACATTAACTATAATTTCAAATAGCAAAGTTAATTTTGATTCCAAGTGATATTTTTTTCAACAAATAAGTGGATTTTTGCCTACAGGGGCACCACTATAAAAAAAAAACGCGCCAAAATCTCTACCTCATGGGTGGTGTGGAAAAAAGATAGGTACCAGTAAATATAACTGTATTTTTCCAAAAAATTTAAGTACCACTTTCAAAATTGGTGCAACAAAAATTTAATCTATCATTCTAGCAAAGAAATGTGCTCTACAAATTTACTTCTATCCATTTTTATCAAAAACTCCTGTTTTTGCGATATTGACCAGAAACTAAACGAGCGAGCACATTTTGTGCTGTACGCTCAAACTTATTTCCACTCTTGCTGCAGATTACACATGACAGACCTTATTGAAACTTGTATTTCCAATATTTTCATCCCTATTCAATTTTCTTCTCCGATGCACCCTTTCGTAGTTAATAGCCAAAAACCAGTGCTACTACCAGTCTCAAGGGTATTTTTTGAGACACGGGTATGTGCATCACTACTTGGGTAGGGAATTTTTTTGATAATCATTCCTAATGCCATTAGGGATATAAATATTAATAAAATTACCAATTTTAAATTTTGGCTTAGACTAAATCACGGGTGGCTCGAGTACAATACTCCATCAAACAAATCCTTGCAAGGCATATAAAAATGAAAAATACTAGATGCCTACTATTTTTTCTGAAAATGGGCCTTTTTCATAATGCACAATCAAATAAACACGGCTATTTATTTAATAACCAACTGTTTTGGACTAAAATGCAGAATCCGAGACCAATTACACTGCTAACTCTTTTCCTTATAATTTTGGTTATGGTTAGTAGAGAAACAACATTAAATAATTATTAATGTTAACAATAGCAAGGATATTGCCCTCTGATTCTGCAATTTCCCCGTTGTTGCATGCATCAAAGTTCTGCTTCCTTTTTATTTATTTATTTATCATGTTAGACGGCTGAGCCGATAAAACATATCAATCGAAAACTAGAGCTAATAAAATATTTACACTTATATATATATATTGGCGAGTGCTTTACGGACGTAACCGTATCTCGCATCCTGTCCTCCAAGCCTGCTTATCTAACCAGTCGCCCTCTTGTAATCCTCTGGCTTCCATTGCACTTAAAAATTAAAATTGAAGGCACATAATAATGCAGTAAATAACAAGATAAAAAATTCTACTTGCTCCACTTGCAAACTTGAAAATTTTACAGAATGAAATTATACAACTACAGCTATTAACTTAACTTAAATTAACCACTCCATTTGTCCAAGGCGTTTACTGAAGGCGCACCAGACAACTGATTCGGGAAGAGCGTGCCAATCTCCAAAAATTCTGTTGAATAAACAGAACTGCCGACACATTTTATTAAATCTTTCGCGCACTAGCTTGGATTCATGGCCACGCAACTGCACATTCTCACTAGTAACAAACCCTTCAATGACTACAGTGTAGTAACCATGGAGGATTTTATATTTCTCTTATTAGGTTACGTCTTAATATCTTTCAGAAATCGATGATAGCCCCTCTACCTGCAGCCTCTGTTCATATGGCAGTTTTCAAATAGTTGGCGATAACTTGGTGATACGTCTCTGGGTGAGTTCAAGAGCATGAATGTCTTTAGCAAGGTTAGGCTTCCAAACGCAGGACGCATACTCCAAAATTGGCCGAATTTAGGTTTTCGCTAAAAGTTGAGGAGACATGTTTTTAAAAGCGATCGAAACTAGCTACGACACGATATCTACTTTCTTGATTGTTTTAGCAACGTGGTACTCCCATTTAAAATCCGACGACACGGTGACCCCAAGATCTCTTTGTTGATAAACCGCCTTTATAAGCACATTGTTCAGAAAATACGTGTAGCTAGGGTTGTGGTATCCCATATGCAACACGCTGCATTTTTGTTCGTTGAGCTCTAACAGCCACTTGGAACGCCATTCTCGGAGTCCCAAAAGGTCATTTTCTACCATTCTTCAAAATGGTGCATCTTGTAAAGGACAAACTCAGTTTCAGAGCAAAGTAGTGTTCACAAACTTCTTTTATTAGGATCATTAATTTCCTTTCAACCAGCCTCTGACAAGTTAAAACGATTAGACATGGTCACCTAAAAAAGTTATCATGAAAAATGGTGCTACTTGAACATTTAACTTGTTAGACCTACCAGTCAAAATTTTGTTTACATGGTTTTGATTGCTATTATTTTCAACCGTAAAACCACTGCCTCCTTTACAGGAGGCAGTGGTAAAACTCAAAGCCTCTAGTAAGTGGATATCTGCACACAATCTTATCGAGTGAGGTTATGTGTTGACTGTTGAGGTTATATTTTCTAATTCGTGTTTATTTATACGATTAGGTACTTCTTTTCTACATTTTGTAGTATTTTGAAACCAAAAAGACTAGTTCTGGCACCATGTAACACGAGTTAAATGTATTTTATCATAATTTCTTTCAATTACGAGTCAAAGTACCTCTCTAAAGGATAGCACTATACGTAATGCACGCACTGAGAGTGACAGAAATAGATGGTACGTCTTGGTCAACTATAGCAACGGCACGCCGTATCTAGTACTTCTATATCTATGCATACATCAAACAAGTAGAGACACTAGTTACTGTTTTGTGGAGACACTCATGCCAAATGTTGAAACCTGTCTAGAGTGCCTGGGACAGTAACTCGGGGGGTATTTCTAAGCTTCACTATCAGATGGAAGCACAAAATTCTACCAATCAGAGTCAGTAGATATAGGAGAGTACCGCCACGTCCGCCATGTTTGTTCCTTTGTCACTTTGAGGTTTGTAGCACAATTCCGTCAACGTGACATTTATTGGCAATCCGAAATGTTACTTAAAATTGGCAAGACTGTAAGTCTCTGTCAAATTCGAGGTTAGTAGGTTAGATTTTGTTTGTTATTTGACACAAACTGACGGAAAACATAACCTGATAACCTCGAATTTGACATAGACTTACAGACTTACCAATTTCAAAAAAAAATTTAGACAACTCAATTGGGCGCGTTCAGATGACCGCAGCAGCTGAGTTGCTGACAAGGTCTGTAAATATATTCGTAGTATGCTTAGAAATATAGGGCATCCCAACAACGACATTTTGGTGCCTACTGACAATTAGACTGACAAATGTCACCGCTTGTGTGTATTTGAGGTTATATGATTTCAAAATGCCAGGGTGTGCATGTTTGAACTGCACTAACCACTCAAGACATGGTTTTCGCTTATTTCGTTTTCCCGCTGTCCAAAAAGGCGAGAAATTTGGGTTAAAAATTGTGGTCGCGATCAATGCGAGCCAACAAAATATTTAAGAGTGTGTGCGGTAAGAGTTTTTCATTATTATACATCTATCTCAAATACGATAACATTCATCAGACTGAGTAGTAACAGAAAAGTTTGCTAGTGCCCAATAGATATTATAGTTGTGTCTTCTGTGTTCTAGAAACATTTTGAACTAAATCAATATGAAAATAATCGTCAGCTTTAGTGAAACGTTCATTAAGCGGCCCCATTAACTTACAATATCATGACGGAATCAGCACAAAATAGTAAATTAGATATCTCAATTAAAACGGTTGGTACCACTTGTAGCACTCTAAATGGGGACATCCTTGCCGATAACCTATAAATAACCTCTTTTAGTGAGGTATATTAAAATGATAGTTTACTTGCCGTATCACACCGGGATCAGGAAAATGTAGTCTTAAAAAATACTGTTTTTCTAACACAGGCAGAAACACAGATATAAATGAACGGAAACGCAACAAACGGGCAATGCAATCCTAACCTCCAACGAACAAACAACTGACTGATTCTAAAACACCACTACAAGATTTAAATTTCCCGCCATTGGCGCCATTTTGGTTCCCACTCTGTAGTGGAAATGCATAGGATGACCTATATTTCAAAGCTTGCTATATTTACGGACCTTGAGTTGCTGACTTAGCGGTGTTTATTGAACAGTTCCGCTGTTTATGCGCTGACTTCCAGCAATGCTCATTATTCCCAGCGGAAATTATTTGTGCTGACTTGCCCAGCGGTTCGGACGGTAGTGGTGGTGGCAACGTATTTTGGATATTTATAACCCAAAATCTATCACGTTCAATATTTTTGGAATTCTTGATTTTCATGTCAGTAGTGCTATCTAAAAGTGAGGTTAAGCAGGACCTTCCACAAAAGTAGATTTTACTCAGTTTTATGTGGTTTTATGATACATCACAGCGGTTTGTTCAGGAAATCGGTAACCGCTTACTTTCAGTGTAGTCAGCGTTTATTACTGCTGTTTTACTGCAGCTGCGTTGTCTGAACTCGCCCAAATAAAAATTTTCGTTTCCTATACATATTGGTGACCGGAGTCACGAATTGTAGGAAACGAAATTTTTCCGGCGCGCTACGAACCCTATACAATTTCGTTGCCGTCGCGTCGTCAGCCATTACTGGCAAGAATTGCACTATTGGCGACCGCATGGTCAACGTCATGTGCTCGTATTAGTCGTATTATGGTGCGCGCGTTCAACTTTTTATTATTACACATTACACCGATAGTAAATAGTCGGCCATTTTAATTGTTACAAAGAATATTATATATTTAATAGTTATTTAACCAACAAGTGTGTTAATGAAGGCGATTAATAATCGAAACTGTTTAAAGCACGAACGAGCGATAGCGAGTGAGTGCCTTTAATAGTTGAGATTATTAATCGCCCATTAACAAACGAGTTGATTAAAATTTTTTTTCGTTGACCGCAAAATCTTTTTTTGTGGCGAAAAATTTGATTAATACAACTAACCTCTATGCAAAATATCATCAAAACGTCAAAATCACAAAAACAGTTAATTAATGAAAAAGAGTGTATTAATCAAAAACAGTGTATTAATGACGTCTATTAATCCATCCTTTTTTAGGAAAAATAATTCATTAATATTGAAATTAACAAGCGGTCAACGAAAAATTAAATAACTTCACCTAATAATGTCCTGCGAAACAAATAGCAGCGTGATAAATGTTATTTAGTTATGTAACGAATGTCGTGTTGTAAACGAAAACGACAATATAGGAAGTAAAAACGTCGAATTGAGACCAAAATTTAGACCCGAGCTCTGTGCAGAAGACACAACAAATTGGATAAAAGAATATTCTGACATTCTGAGACTACTAAGACAAATTGGATTGTTAAAAGAAATTATGTAAATCCCAAAAAATACTTATATAAAATAATAATGGTGAGGCACTAACACCCCATGAAGGAGCTTGGCCTGCGAGGCGGAATACTTATATAGAAAAGATTTTATCTGTCAACACTCATCAAAAAACAAAGTATGGCATGAGTGCCTTACACAGCGTAACAAGGACTGCAAAATTCAAATACTCCTAAATGTATGGGTACGTATAAATAATGCTAACACGAGAAGAATTTATATAAATGATGCGCCTAGGACTTAATACAACAATTAAGGTAAGTAGAAAATGTTCTATTTATTCCTTGACACACCGCATTAAAATTTTCTTAATATACAGGGTGGTAGTAAATCAATTATTTCACGGAGAGAATTTTTATATAACATTTGTCCTATAAGGTTTAATTATATCCAATATCGAGTTCATATAGCACTAGTCCAATATTTCATTAATTTTATTTAATGACTCGATAACTTACTTTAAGTAGGTGATAATTAAATAGATTCAGTCGTATTTTGATCAATTCTATAAAACTGAACTTATTGATTTTATATCTTCTTTGTTAATATTAATAAGTAATTTTATTGAATTAATTCAACTTTAGAACAAATCTATCCATCCATTATGTTAATTTTAAAAAACCTACATCTAAAATTTGTCGTTTATTGGATCAGATTTATCAAAAAACTTAAGTTATAATGGCGAATATTAGTTGATATCTATCAATTGTTTTACCACACATCAATGACTTATTTGATTGAAGCTATCAAATATTTAGATGATACTCAGTATACTTAAGTATTACAAATAAAACAATTATGCCTAATTTAGCTAATCCAAACATTATTATAGTAGTATCTATAAAGTCAGTTGTAACTGGGGGATATGTTTTTAGATTATTGGTGAGCATTCGCACAAAATTCACGTTGCTGAAGCATACAGTAATTTGGGAGTATCTGACGAAACAAACGCTTTATTTATTGACTATTTTAACAACGGCCTAGGACCTGATGAAAGTAAGATGTACCTACCACGAAAATAATTTGATTGTCGACAACAATGAAAATAATATTTTTTAAATCTTAATCAATGCTCAAATCAATCCTACTGACCGTCATATATATTATCTTTATGAAAAATGGAGGTATGTATATTATAGCAACGTTACAGAATAAAGGTAGTAGCACTGACACACAACTTTGCTTATGGGGAAAAAAATATGGAAATGGAAGCATTTCTTCTATTGATCTAATAAAAACGAAAATACCTGCTTATGAAAAAATAGGAGTTATGATATCGGTTGAGGAATCTCCTATGACAATTTGCTTAGTAACTCCTATAATGAAAAGATCACATAACAATAAATTTGCAGCCGAAATATTTTTTGTCGATTCTGCAGCTAGTTGCGATGAAAGCGGTGCAAGTATTACGTTTTTTATAGCAGGAACCAAGATTGGAGGTATACTATTAGGGTGTATTATTTATAATGGCCAAACTGAAAATAATTATTTTAATGAATTTCTTGCATTAAAAAAATTACTTGGAAGTAGCGGTTTTGATGGTAAAGGTGGACCTAATGTTTTAATGACAGACGACTCTAAAGCCGAAACAAAAGCTTTAAACAGATAATATGAACCGGTTAACAGAAAACGAAGTAATTTTCCATCGCCAAGCAGGCAGCGAACAAATTACAAAAAGATCTGTTTACCAGTAAATCGCCCCGATCCTACAAGAATTTAAAAGAAAACCGTACAAAATAAAACAATAAATCGCGGCATGCTCGCTCAAAGGAGCACCAATTCTCAAGTGGAATAAAAGGGCCAACGGCTCTTTAAACCTCAATAAAATCCGGAAGCCGACAAAAACAGCGCCGCGGCAAACGAAACTCCGAACGTGCGACCAAATTATTAATCCAAGTCCAATCACTAAAACGCTCTTAAAACAGAGTGCGCTCAATAAAAAAAAACCCACATAAGGATACCTGCCGATAGGAGGAATAAGCCGCCACCTGATAAAACAACGCCCAAGTCTCTAGCACACGTACAGGTCGATTAAAAATAACTTTTCCATCAGCCAGCAAACATATCACCGCTCGTAATGCGGACGATGGTGGCAAGAAAACACTACAGAAATTTCGAAGTACACGGCGGCCCGGCGAAGACGTATTTTTCTAACGGTTAAATCAGGACACAAAGCCGCTTACATCCGGCTAAATATTACACATTAAATTATAATTAACGGAAGGAAGCATCCCAGGAAAGCGTGAGTAGTCTCAAAATTCATAGAAAATTAGCGCGCAACCAACCGAAGCAAAATAACTTCTTAACATACGCAATAAGAGTAATGCTTAATTAAGTTTTACGCCGAACACGGAATTAAAAATTCCAAGTTTAACTAATCTTTACCAAAACCTAGCAAATTGGGTATAGTTAGAATCGACATTTCAACGACTATTGATTGCGACTCAAATCAAGTCGATAATTGATCACGCCGCTCAATTAAACGCTATAATCCGAAATACATCAAAAACGGGCAAAACATCCCTTCTACTTCGACCAATGAGCTGCGAGATCGCGTTTGACAAAGGACTGGCCCCTTTAAATAGTCAGACGCTGGCAGTAGGAAATCACTCAACCCCGGAGAGTCCAACCAACAAGAAGCCTCTTCAGGACCATCCAGCCTTCCAGCAGCATCAACTCAATCCAGGAGAGCCGAACCAGCATCAACTCAACCCAGCTAGCAGCTCCAGCCTTTCAAGGATCTACCAGCCCCAGCCCTCTCCAGAGCCTATCACCTACGTGGACTTAGGGCCAATCCTCCGCATTGGACTCTGCTACCTTCCGTCTTCGGAAAAAGTTGGGAACTCGAGCCACTTCCGCCATGGACACCCCCAGGTCTGATACGTAAGCCAGCCCGGAACCATTGGAGGTTTCCTCTCGCGCCCGCCGCCTGACATCGAGCCTTGTGTTCCAGAAAGCGCCGCCACGAGGAATTATTCGGCCCATCGCCCAAGACGCCCCCTGCCTCCCCCTTGGCCCAGATCGCCCGCGCCCGGATCCAGGAGCTAAACCGGCCCCCTCCGTACTGGGAGGGACGCCTGCCGTCAGGGAGCCACGAACGCCGACAAGGGCGCTCACCCCGGATTTCGTTGGCTTCACGGACGAGAGCGATCCGGAGCTCGGCACCCCACAGAGGAGCCCGTTGGTGCAGCACCTGCGAGACGCACCTTTTGCCCGGCTGCGCCGTCCGCCGACCCCCCAGGCTCCCCGTCCGCGGATCCTCAATTGGGACCTCGAGGTGCGACTGACGGACGCCGAGGAAGCCGAGCTCGAAGCCCTGTGGCAGGCTACCTGCCCAGATAGCAGCCCACGCCGCGGCCCTCGCTGGCGACGGACCACCCGTCCCCGGACTCCCCTAACGGAAGCCCGACCCCGCACCCCGGCAACGCCCTGCTCCAGCCGCCGTCCCCGAGAGGCCTACTCGATCCGCCGACGTCCAAGGAGAACTTCCCAGCGCCCGCTACAAGCCGTGCCCCGGACTGCTTCCCGGAAGGACCGGACTGCGTCCAGGCCGCGTTCCCCGCCTCCGGCCAGTAGGAAAGGCCGCCCCATCACCTCCCGCGCCCCCAGCGCCCGAGTCTAGATGACCCTTTGTGTATATATTTCTTTTCGTGTTTTTTTTTTGTATATATAATATTAAGTTTTGTTTGTATGTATCATAGTGGCCGTAGAAATAAAAGTATTAAAAGTTTACACCAATCAATTAGCAGCATCGACCAGGGTAACGCCTACACCCCTTCTTACGCTGACGCCATTGTGGAATCTACCACTGAGCTTAGACGTAGGCTTGTTACAGAGTATTTCCATCTTCTAAACTGTTATTATGTTCTTTCCACATCTGTCAAGCTATCTGGCGATGGCTGTGGGACCACAACCATAACATCGAACAATTCAATCGTAAACCACTTATGTTAATCGTACGTGAGATTTTGTTTGCAGTAAATGCCACCGATTGCGATGAACTAATCGATACAGCTTTCCAGCATGATCTAATTAAAAAGTACCCACAGTTTTCAAAATACCCTGAAAACTCGAAGAAAAAGTGAATGGTGTATAGCATATCGAAAAGATTGTCTAACCAGAAGCCATAATACTAACAATCTTGTGGAGACATCTATTCGAGTTTTTAAGGATATTGTTTTAAAACGATGCAAAGCATTTAATCCAGTTGCTTTAGCTGAATTGGCCATAAAAGTATTAGATAAACACTATGAGAGACGTATACAGAAATATTCCAGTTTTCGAGTATCAAAACCTGAACTTGACTACAACAAATTTTATATTAATAGAGCTGCACTTAAGGTAGAAAGAATTCAGAATAATTTGTTTCATGTTAGCTCTGCAACAGATTGCAAATTTTTATATACAGTGCATTCCGAATTAGGATTATGTAAAATAAGCGACTTTTCTGTCCAAACCGCATTTCAATGTCTATAACCGTTTTCAAACTAGAAACGATCAAAATTTGTCAAAATACCGTGAGACAGCCTGTATTTATACCTAAATTCTTATTTTTATAGTCACCAACAGAAATAGTAACAGAAATTGAAGCAGATGGAGGAAGTTCCCAAGAGATTGACAGGTTATCCAATAATTTCATTAAAATAACTAATACGGCAAAATTGCATTGTAACAATCATATGATGCAAACACTTACACAATTTAACTATAGGCTGGAAAATATTGAAACTCCATCACAATTATTAACCTTTTTCTGATCTTACTTGGCGAGTAAGTATGGTAATGGAAAAAAAATCGAGTGCATCCAACTGCAATTGCACGAAGAAGAAGTAATTACAAGGGGTCATCATCGACAAGCGGCAGGGAGACAGTGGATACGAGTTGCGCAAGATAGGACGGTATGGAAGCAAATGAGGGAGGCCTACATCCAGCAGTGGATACAAGATGGGTGATGATGATGATGATCAATATTACAGGCTGATCGCATTAAGAAAGCAAGGAAAAAGAAAAGACAAAGAAAATTAATCCAGAATATTTTAGAAATAAACCTCATACCAAATCGTGTATGTAAAATTAATTCATGCATTGCGCATTTTTTCATTTCTTATATTTGAATTTTTTATTAGATTATATTTACTAATATAGCACATTATTTTTTCCCTTCCTTGTATTTTTTAGTACATTGGATGTGCCTACTAATATAGCAAATTTTTATTTGCAAATATTTGGTCCGCATCTATTGAGCAAATAATCTAAAGAAGGTCATAAAATCGTATAGAGTTCGTAGCGGTGAAGCAATTTCCATTTCCTATACGATTTCGTGACTCCGGTCACTAGTATGTATAGGGAACGGAAATTTGCTGACGGGACTGTTATTTTGTCTCTGGTGTCGTGTAATGGACTCAGGTTTCGTCGCCAGAGTCACAGAACGTAACTCACACCTGGCGGTAGCGGCGAGTGGAAGCTCCATCACGATTAGCGACTAAACCAAGACCAAGCGTCGCAAACAGCTCCGAGTGGTGGGAATTTATAAGCTGGGAACCAAGTTACACGCCAGTGTTGCCGGATCGTGCGTTATAGCGTTCCTCGCGACTCCAGCGCCTAGGAGACCTTATTTTACGGACAACCCTCGTAGATTGCTTATTCTGAAATTTGATGTTACGATTTTAATTATAACAATTCAAAAACTTCTATCAAATGGTACGTCAAACCAACTTTGAAAATTCAATCGCAAATACTTGATCGTTACATTTGTTATATGACAATCTCAAACAGTAAGTATTTCCTTAATAATTAATTCACTTTTAATATTTAATTTATTTTAGTACTTATTTAAATACCTAAACTCATTTACCTTTTATTTGAATTTATCAATGTCCTCGGCAGAAACCAATTTCGTCCTACTCTGCTACTGATCACAACCGCTCCACTCAAAAACACGGCGAAGGCCTCCACTAACAACCACCCACCAAAACCGGCCAGAATCAGGAACTGACTTAACACAGGAAAAACATAGTTTGCATAATAAATTAGCCCATACAGCTCTCTCACAGCATGGATTCAAATAGACCCTAGTTGTAGGTAGTTGTTTATCTTCAATATTGAATCCAAACCACTCTCCTGAAGTACGCTACAGATTTGCACCAAGAATCCCGACCAAGGACAATACACCAGACCTCAATTGACAAGCCCCACATACATGCTTACTTAGCCAACAACCTGCCTGCGACTCTTCTTCCGTGTAAATAGCTCGTTGTAATCCAACTCAATCGACGCAAAATGTCAAATGTAATTCCACAATAAACTTAATTCAGTATTTCTTTCTATTTAGTTTCTTCTGTAGAGTAGCACTGCTTTAGTTAAATATTCTCACCATATTCTTTGTCTTCCTTCATTTGTTATAGGTACTCATTTTCTTATTTTTTAAATTTCCTTTTATTTCACCACGCGAATTTTGTCTTTATTGCAACCCTTTTATATTCCAAACATTTTAACTTTTTGAATAGGGTTTATTTCATAATTTCTAGTTACAAAAACTAGTTACAGCTTTTCATTTTAAAATTTGTTATAAGTCCAGTCACTATGTCATTTTTGCTTGAAAGTAACGCGAAATTTGAAATTTCTCTTTTGGGGTATTGGTGAGCGAAGCCGGACAACTCGGCGCCGTCATCTTGGCGCCGCCACTTCGGCGCCGAATTCAAATTCTCAAACTACAGTGTGCACTACGTAAGAAAATTATTATAAACAAATAATCAATAAAGTGATCGCCAACAAGCTGGCATCAAATGAAAAAAAAATATTTAGAATTTCTTGGAAAATCAAACACTGACGACCAGAGGTGGTTGCAAAGTGATTACAAAGGGGCCAAACAAAAGTTGTTCACGTGACTTCCGTCATGAGTAAAATTAAAATTTTTTTTTAAAATAATTACAAAACATGCATTTACTAGTCAAGATAGAGACACATTTTACGAAAAAAAGTTTTCTGGCTTTGAGATTGTTCAGTCAGCTAAAAACTAACACACAATAAAAAATCTTATTATAATCTTGCCTAATTTACGAAAAATAGCATTTTTTGCATTTACACAATTTCGAAAAACGCCATTTTCTAACTAATTAAAGTGCCTTTTATGTGACAAATATTTCTTTAATGTTTATTTCCCAAATCAAAGAATTTTATTTTTAACAAAGTTTTTTTATGAAATAAAATAATAAACATAAAAGAAAATGTAAGAGATCAAAGTTGGTCGCGGATTTTGAAATTTGGTATAGCAGCTTAGATGTTGATTCTAAACAATTTTTCTTAATAACTTTTTGTAGTATTTGCTAGATAAAAGGCACGCTACTCTACAGTAAAATAGGTTTTCCGCCTTTAAACAAGCAGGACTGAACACCAAAAAAATGAAAATGTAAATCGAGAATTTTTTACCTTTAAAAGAGTCATTTCACCTATCCGGGGACACACTGTATATACAGGGTAATTTTTTCCTTTTACCAGGATATAAAGCTAAAAAAATAATTCTCTTTTTATAAGAGACTGAGTTTGTGACAATGTAAAGCAAATTGGTTCCCAACAACTTTATAATATAACTGTTATAAAAGTAAGAGAAACGTCTACTTTAATGACAAATTTTAGTAGTAATGACTTTTAAGACGGTTGCCGAAAAACATTCTTTTTCAATCTAAAAATAAATATTCTTCAACAGTTATTTTCTTCATAATTCATATTTCGTTCTAAACGTTTCTGTTCGGCTATTAATTATTACGTATAGCAAAACAGCTAGAAATCCGGGCTCTAATAATAATCATCCACTGTCAGTAGTATTCCCGATTTACCGTATTGTAAATTTTGCATTTCCGACAGCATTGCAAAGCTGAAATTTACCGCAGTTCGTGCCATGTTCACAACCTTGGTATGCAACGACAACACGACATCTGTTTTACAATGCCTAAACTATTTATAAGCTATTTATGTGGAAATTTATCAGGAGTCTGCAAATACAGCACCGATAACCGACATTTGGCGTAGTAATATTCGCCCTAAATGACAATCGCTTGAAATTTTTTAGGAATTACGTATTATCAAAAACTAAACGTCAGAAATAGTTCAATGAGGTCTTAAATGAAAGATCAAAAATCGTATCTTCTTGCAAGCTATTTTACAGTTTCTGCTTTCTATTTTGCACAAGTAAATTTTACTGTTGGATGGCAGAAATACAAATGAAAAATGGCTACAAAAGCGTCGATATTTTAAATACAATTTTACAGCGCAAGCGAATCTTTTACCATTTATAAAATAGCTTACGATAACCAGCCAACATTCGTCTTTGAAATGAAGTCTTGTTTAACTTCCTACGAGGTCTGTAAATCGATAATACGTGATTTCTATGTATCAATCTGTCCCTATTATTTCAACATAAGCCAAACGCCAGCCTTAATACTTCCCACTCCTTAACTGACATGCAACCCCAAACCATGATTTCTTGTGAACATTTTCAAGTCCTTTGTATGAAATGCTTAGCTTTTTACAAATTACTCTCCTACGACAGTATTTGACACACATATTCATCATTAGAAATGTACTGCTCCAATCCTCAACTGTCAAAAATGCCTTCTGTTTTGTCCAAGGTAAATGCTTTCCTTTCTGGATTTCCGTTAATAACGTGTTTCCTTAGCTTAGAGTTTTCATTTACTAAGGTAATCGTTGCATCCTTAAAATGGTACAGTATAACATTTCAAACCAGATTTACGAAATCATTTTCTGCAAAATGCTCTGGAAAACCTTACATTAGTTTCTTGATTCCAGCCAGTTGTTAATTCATGTAGTGTTTCATCCTCCACTTTTACAGTTTTTAATTAGCTGTCTCTGCATTAGAGGTGTTACTACATTACCAGGGAATATGCCTCCAACGCCAATATTATTTGTCTTTCTACATTTCTTTGTTACGTTTGAAATTATGGGCTTCACGTTTTTGAAGTCTTCAGTATATAATTATATCCCGGGTCTAGGACGTTTCGCCGCCGCCGTTTCGCCACCGCCGGTTCACCACGGCCGTTTCGCCGCCAGGCCGTTTCGCCACCGGCCGTTTCGCCACCGAGCCAGTTCTCCACCAGAACAATTTCAATATTTGGAATAACATATAGATACACACATGATCAGGGCCGGACTAGATGTTTCAACCGGCCCGGGCGAGTGACCCCAAACCGGCCCATTTCAAAAATGACTCATTTGGCAAACAAACCCAATTATTAGACAAAAAACAATCTTTTTTTTAAATAAAATATATATCCCAAACACAACTCAGATAATACAAACAATATAAAAAACATAACTTAGAATAGTAAACTCTTAGCACATATAGGTGCAACTAAAAATAAAGTAAAAAAAGGAACAATAATGTGGTATTAAGATATGGTATTAAAATATCAAATTGCAATTACGTCTCTCATGCTTTTACATTTATATGTCAGTTCAAGCAATATATTATCATTGTCAATACACGTTATAACGTCCTTTTCGGAAGACATTAGCATAAAAGCTTCCAAATGATCTTGAGACAAGCAGCTCCTTACTCTATTTAAAATACATTTTAATTTGGGATATGACCTTTCACATGCTACATGTGAAACAGAAAGGGTTAATAAATTCTTATATGCTTTTTTCTAGATCAGGGTATGCTTCAGCATATAAATTATATTTTTGTAGAACATAGTAGCAATAAACTATACATTTTTTGCAGAATTTATGATCAGCAGTACTGTTTTTCTTCTTCATCATCATCCTGTTTAGTTTGTTCTTTGGTAATGCTGATGACAACTTATTCCGCTTGGAAGCAAAATGTAAAAGTTCTATTTGCAGATTATCTTCCATCACTTCAGGATAAAACTTCGTCAGCTTTTCAAAAGCAGGTTCGAAAGGAAGGAGAAACTCGAGAGGTGAAAGCATTCAACGTCTTGGTACAACTCCTTGTGATTTACAAATCTGGATTCTAAGACATTGACAACTTTGTCCATAGTCACGTTAAAAACCTCTATTATAAATTTTGTCAGCTGGATTTTGTGGTGCTTCGTCTTTACAATTTTCGTCATGAAATCTCTTTTTCTTACGCATTCTCTGGGCACACATCTCTGTCTTAACGACAACATCTAGCGGGATTTCGTTTTCAAGGAATTGCTCATTTACATTATTTATAAACTCTTCAGTATCTACAGCAATTTTATGAAATTCGCTGGAAAATGTCTTCAGTGATTGTAAAGTGTCTTCGACCATGCTATATCCTTGCATGAAATCCATACCTGATGTTTGCAAATACTTTGAAAGAGGGGAAGTAAGCATAAAAATTCTTTTGAACTATATTGCTGTAATAATTGTCTCATACTTAAAAAAACCATCAAGGAGATATTATGCTTTTAATCGTACCTCTGCGTTAAAGTTCTTTGATTGTGCTATTTCATATACTAATGTTTGACATAACTTTACGAAGAGACCGCTATTGTTGCCAAACATTTTAAATAGCACCTTGTCTTTGGCCCACCATCTGGTTTCTCCGATAATATTTAAAAAACTGCTTGTTGATGCTGACTCTCTAATAAAGACTGCTGCACATTGCAGAAGAGACTCCGTCCCGCACCCTGTCAACATTCATAGTTCTTAGAACATTTTTGTGAGCGATCTTCTGGTTGCAGCGTTCAACCAGAGAGCATTAGTACACGTTAATAAGTGGTCGTGGTTAACCAGCAGACCACCGGCCCCATCGACCACCGGCCCATCGGGCTAGTGCCCGATCGCCCGGTCTGCCAGTCCGGCCCTGCACATGATCATGACCTAACCTAACCTAACCTAACCTAAGTAAATCGGTAGTTATTTTCGAATTAGGTATGTTAAGGAATTTGGGTAAAAATTCGGTGGACGGTCCGTTCTAGTACGCATGCACCAAAATGTAACAGTGAACAGAAAAATGTATCGTTGAACAGACTCTCTCTCGTATTTGTTCTCTAAAATAAATGATCAAGACCTAACAACTAACATAAACCATTAACCTGAACCACCGCCGAGAGCGCAACAACATTGCTTTAAAAATTACGAGACGATAGCGGCACCCACAAACATTTTGACGGACGCTGATAGAACCATAAACCTTACTTCGCTGGCAGCGCATGCGGAATAGACCGGACCGTGCACCGAATTTCACCCGGAATTTGTTGTTTTGAAAATAATCTTAAATGTAGACATTAACATTCTGTAAATTTGAAATCGTGAACCTTGGCGGCGAACTGGCCCGGTGGCGAAACGGCTGGTGGCGAAACGGCTTGGCGGCGAAACGGCGGTGGTAAATCGGCGGTGGCGAAACGGCGGCTGCGAAACGTCCCATTCCGTTATATCCCCAGCTGTTGGTTATGTATTCTATGAAAAAAATTAAAATAAGATAAAGAATACAAAAATCTCAAAAAATTGCGTACAGTCGTTTCATTTTCTAAGCAATTCAGCGTAGACATTCTTAAAACCTTTGTAACGGTGTAAGAATTTGTCAATAAATATATTTTTGACATTACAAGTTGGAGTAGTTAAGTTCCAATGGTTACACGATTTAAAGTGATTCCAAGAATGTTTAATTACATGATAGTACAATACTATTTTACAGACACAAAATTATTATTTAGTAACGTTGACGTTTATAAATGGCATTTGTTAAACCAACGATTCTTGGTTATGGCCAAGGTCTAGGCATGCGAAGTACGAGCTACCTTAGATGCCGACTGATGTGGTTATACAGTCAAAGTCCTACATAGATAGAATTTTGCCGAAACTAAGGAGTTTCAACTCTAGCAAGGAATTTTTTACATCACTTCTGAATGATGGCATTCTATAGAAGTTTCCATTCGCATTTTAAATTTTTAACTTCGTCACAAATAAAAGATTTACAAGACGTTGTCGATCTCCCTGTGAAGCCCCTGGCCAGCGACAGAAACCTTCTAGCAGGTATTGCAGCTAATCTGGCTAAGATTGTGGTATAAAAATCTTCAAAAAACATTTGGCAATAACAATAACCAGCTACATGAGTTGCAAACAAAACGTGCACATTTGAAATACAAAATGACAAGTGTTTAAGGAGACTAATATTTTAAAAACTGCCATAGAACAACGAAAAACGAAAACCCAGATAATCTTGTGTTGGATTTATTCATTTAGTCATTAATACTAATAACTTGAAGTAAATATTAACCTTAATGTAATCGATCATGCGTACAGAATAGATAAAGCAGGCAAAAATGGACATCTAATTGTTAAATTATTAACTATCACTATAGCAGTAAAGTGCTTAGTTGTAAAAGAAAGTTAAAGAACAGTGATATTACCATCACCGAGGATTTAACTAAATCTAGGCTGCAGCTACTGAAATGATCGCAATCAAAATTTAGTAGATATCAAAAATGGACGATTAATGGAAGAATTTGCATCAAGAAATATATAGTTCAAAACGAAGATAATGAGTAAAGATAATTGCTGACTTCAATATTTTATATATCTTCTGGGGAGGTAGATAACTAGTTTGTGTTTAAGTACTACTTGTTTTAAGAATTTATCTAATTTCTATTATTATTCTGTATTAAATATTTATTATTTTTTGTTTATTTTCTGTATTTTTACATTTCATGCTATTGTCATTTCTTTATGAATTTATGAATCAATTGAATATCTCATATATTAATGCAGCCATTAACAGATGATTTTTATATTTTTAGAGATCAACTCGGACGTTATTGCGGTCACTGAAACTTCTTGTCGTGTCAAAATGGCTTACAATATAATTAATACATAGGTAGCTGGCAGTAGTTTAATGTTCAACTGTTAAGGGTATTTGCAGCTATTTGTTGAGAAAGTCCATCTTGAGATTAAAGAATTGGTTAAAAAAGTAGCACTTTGAGCCTTCTTCAGTCTACAAGTTAATAACATATTAAAATCTGTAAGTAAAATAAAATAGGTTAGTGAACAATCATAATTTCCTCAAATTTCTTTTTTACCTTGCCAGTTTAAAAAAGTGCTGATGTAACTACTTAATCGTGATCATTTTCTGTACTGCCTGCAACAAATTAATTGGAATGTTATTATTAGGTGAAATAACACTGACCAAAAACTATTTCTTTTAAATGAAAATATCTTAGCTTCATTTGATGTATCTATTTACACCACTGAAAAACATTAACTAAAAGTAAACCTGCGGCACCTTGGTTAACCGACAATATTTTTCTTCCTCTTTAAGGCCCGCCTCTAGTAATTCCGGGGACACTGCAGCCTAAAAGACTGTTACGGTATTAATTCATCAGATCGACATAGGTCGTATTGATTGTCCAAAATTGGGTACAAACTACAGGGTTCGCCGGCTTTCCCTAGAAATCACAGATCTTGATGTGTCGGAGCAGATATTGTTGCTCCGGTTACTCGCACTTAGCTCAGTCGGGAAGGGGTAGTTCGAAGACTTAAATGGAAAACCGACGGGGTACTTACCCTAAAGCTTGCTTAACAGAAAAAGAAATGCCTGAGCGCCACTTGGTTCTGATTAGGGGTGGCTAACGTGTCTAGAACCAAGAACAATACACGTAGCCTATGTAGACGTCCTCCAGGTACGTTGCTGAACACCTCAGCCTGTTGTTTACCAAGCTTCCTCCGAGTAGCCGGGTGACCTTGTCGTTAAATCACTTACCTTCAAGGCCACCGTCACTAAAGAATAACAAGAGAACACTGACTGGCCCAAATCTCGGGGCTCGCTTAATCAAAAGAGCATGCTTTAACTTCACAAAATTAATTACACTTGGCCTTTGCCACACTGGATTAGTGAATGACCCAGAAGGGGTTTCAAAATTCATAAAAAGAATGAACTGACTTTAACAAGTTTATTATTTAAAGGAACAAATGACAGTTTACACAAATCGGTACATTAAAACAAACACCCGGAGGTGAGTTTAAATTTAGTAATACGATATCCTACGTGAATATGAAAGGGGGCCCCACGAAAACCAAAATATATCTTAAGGGCTAGTTACAAAGACACAAAAAAACACAATATTATCCAAAACAAGTGACATAAAATGGACGCCAGGAGTAAAGCCCCTGGTAAACATTAACTGAGACAGATCATAAGTCCTAGCGGACGTACGCAACGTTTATAAGCACTGACACACAATAAAATATAAAATCGCACCTTAAGTTAGGCACCAGAATTATTTAGTTGATACAATACAAGGCGCCTACCTGAGTTGAAGCATGCAGTGTAGATGCAGGTGTACTCATCCTCGTGGAGGTCTGGCGAGACGTGCAAAAGGTGTAGCAAATTCTCCAGAAGAGGCAGCAGGACTCGAGAGAATTGAAGACAGTCGGCAGCAACCATCAAACGAAGAAGTGACAGCAAACAACACTATATTGCGCAGCGGGCCCTTCCTTTAATTAAACCCGACGTTGACACAGATATGCATTACGCAATAGTTTTTTTCCCGACTTAACAGGGAAAAAAGTTAGTTGAGGCTCTTCAGATATCGTTTCTAATCGAATCGGCAAAGAGTGCCAAAAGTCTCCCCGGAGACCAACTGTATGAAACGCAAATCGGCCAATTTAACAACGTCGAGTTAAATACACTTCCTCTGCCCACCGCGCGCTTCCAAAGACACACAAGAATAAATGTTCACTTCGAAAATTCGGGTTTAACTGCACTCGCCATTAACGTGCCCCAAGGCACTCGAAAATTCGCATAAAAGCCAAAAAGGATTCACCATGTTAATCACCAAATGTTAGCAAAAGCTCCCCCCCGATTCGCGGCACAAGCTGCGAACCGGGGTGCGAAAAAACACCACGTCTAGTTTACTCAAGTGCTGGGTACAGATTCTTAATTTCAAATCCGGACTCCGCGTGAAGAATACAATGGAAGAAAACTTCGAACCCCAAAACCATCATTTCTACAGGTGCGGTTAACTAAGGGTTTATCAAACTTTATTTCCAATGGTCCCAAAGCTGGACGTAAAATGCGTGGGCTGAAAGCACAACAAAGAAGGCTTTAACGGGTGATGCAATTGCTGAATTGGCAAGAACTAGGGGAAGCCCCCAGTTTACAATGAACATTCCACAGTCCTCGAATATCATACTGATAACGACGCGTTCTACGAAAATATTGAAGCTATGACAGCCGGGAAGCAGGATAGATTTCTGAAACAGTATTTAAACACTACGCGACAACCAGAGATTTATCGAACCTTATTTTTAAAGGCTAATATCGAGCAGTAATCAGGTTAAACAAAGAACGTTCTAGAAGAGTTTGTTAATGCTACAGCAATTCTCAAAGGGTCGAATTACCAGTTTGCAAGAACTGCAGGCGTCAATTTCTTGACAGAAAACACTAAGCTCCAAGGCCTGAGTTTCGTTACAACTTAACATAAAGAATTTGATTTATTTAGGCGTTCAACGCTTGATTGTCGAAACAAATACGCACTTTGTGCACTGAACGAAGAATGCTTGCTAAGACGAATTTGAATGTAACTGTACAGGGCCGTAATCAGTAAGAATTCGGGCAGAATATTTTTAACTAATTTTGTTAATGACAACCTATAGTTGAATTAACCGCATGGATAGCTTAATGACGTCGAAATCACTTAACAAGACCTATTGTGCATAACCGGAAATGTTGGATTAATGATGAATCTGAGGGATTCGGAGTTCAAACGGTTTAAGTCTAAAAAATTCGAAAACTGGAATTATAAAAATTTTCGGAATGAAGAAAACCTTATCTAAATTATCCCTTCTCACGAGTAACCTAAATGGAGGTACTAATGGTGTCGATCAAATCATTTTAAGACATTATGGAGACGTTAAGGGTGGTATTTCTTCTAAATCTCGATTTTATGCAGCAGACGAGGTAACTGTCAGGAAGTTTCTTTTTCCTTAAAATCAAAAGTTGGGGATGATGGCATAAGCATACGTGTCGTCCATATATTTTACCATAACAAATATAATAAACACGTGCTTGATAGGCAGTGTTTATCCTGCACAATGGAAAATTGCAAGCATTCGGACGCTTGCAATTATTGCAACAATAAAAAATCGTAATGAGTTCAAGCACTATGACCTATAAGTATTTTTCCGGCTTTATCGAAGGTATTGGAGAGCCTAACAGCTTTATTAAAAATAGCTGATGATATTATAGACGCTTCTTGTGTTAGATTTTTCCAAAGCCTTCGATATTATTGACCATAAGATTTATTTGGCAGTTTTACATCACTTTGGGTTTCATTAGTCAGCTATTAAATTAATACAGAATTATGCAACCGACAGGAAGCAATATGTTATTATACAAAATGGAAAGTTGTCCTTCCAACCTATGCTCAATGGTGTCGCCCAGAGCTCTATTTTGGAACCCCTGCTTTAGAGGAGACTGTTGTATAGTGGGACAATATTTTTCAAATGATCATAAATTCTTCATTTTAATCTTGAATCAGATTCTCAGCTAATCATAATATTGGAAACTTAAAAGTATTATTAAAAAATATTTAAAACAATGAAAAAAGTGAAAAGCCAGATTAGAATAGGCTTGTCCCACTATACGCCCAAGTCCCACAATACAACCAATCCCTGTTTCATACTGGGACAAGCTGATAATAATGGGGTCAAGTTGAAATAAAATGAATATAAGCCAGAAAAAAGATACAAATTCATATTTTATTCAAAAACATTGCTATCATTGCTAAACATTGATAACTAAAATATAAAAAAAAACAAATGATATAAAATAAAAGGAACAAAGAAGAAACGAATTTAAACACATAGGAACATTATTCTATATTATAAGGAGAAAAGTCATAATTAAAACACCATAGCTTGGAAGCTCGTTCGGTCCCTCCAGAAATAAAAGGAATAGGAAGTTTAATAACAATATCATCTCTCGTAATGAAATCTTCGTCCCTTTTTTTTGGGAAGAAAAATGTATCATTATCAGTCTTTTTTAGATAATTGATGACATACTCTGCCATATCAATTTTATCAACTTGCTCAACATAATATTTAATTCTCTTCTTCAATGGGCATTTCACATAACAAAATCATGCATATTTATATCATAATCTGCTTCCGTCGCAAATTCTTCCGATATATCGGAACTGTAATCACACAAATCTTTAATTGACACGTCACTGGCACTGGAGTCTGCAAATAATTTTTTGTGGCAGCCTTTACCTTTACCTTCTGTGTTTTTTTGGGTTCCTTTCGCTATTTTTTCTGCTTCTTTTTGCTTTTTTCTTCAATCACTGGCGTGTCGGTTAGGATCATTGATGTAACTTTCTTTCTTTTCTGATTCAACTTTCTGGATTCTGCTTTTAAATGTGGTCTTATTGATTCGGGAGTAACAATATTATTTTTGGGAGTTAGATACAAAGACAAATTATTTTCCGTATTCTCTCTGGAACAGCCTGATTGAGCAGTGTCTTTATCTAAAGGAAAACCATCTGTATCAGAAATATCAGGATTATTCGTAGAATTCTTAGCATCAGGCTCTGTACGATTTATAACAAACGAACACAAATAATCTGATTCCTGAAATATTGCGGAATTAAAAGGACAGATCGCTGTATGTTGGAATCCTTTAATTACGTATGTAGCTTGGTGTGAAAGCGGTTGCAAAAGATTTTCCAACTATATCCGCTATATTGTACAAAGTAACTGGAATACCTGGATGATTGAACAACCATTCGTCCATGGCTTTATTGTAGTATCCCTTAAACGGGCCGAAACAGGTCACGTCGAGTGGCTGGAGTTTATGGCTACAATGGGGTGGTAATGTAACAAATACATTACCGTTTATCTTGCAATATTGTAGTACTCCAACATCCATATGGCTCTCATGGTTATCTAGTATTATTAATATCTTGTTATCTGCATTACAATGTACTGCATCTGCAACGTGCTTCAAATACTCCAAAAAGTTTGTTCCAGTCATTCAGCCACTGGGGTTTGCCGCACCTTTTGACCCAGGTGGTGCACCATTAAGCATGTGCAGTTTAAAGTTTTTCCTCGGGAAAATGAAAAATGGCGGTACATAAGTACCATTAGCACAGATAGTGGCACACTTTGTGACTAATACTCCTCTCTCGGCGCTGGTCATCTTACCTACTTGCTTTTGACCACACGGGGCCATGATTGCTGGGGGCCTGTGTACAGTTGTATCTAACTGCGGTTTCATCGCAGTTGTACGAGGGAAGGGGAAAAAATTCTGCCGTTCTCAAAAACGACTGCTTTAATTGTGCAATTTTAAATACATGTTAGGACTTCTCTATGTAGTCGCCTGACAAATCAACGCACTTGGCCCATCGATGTTTCAGCTTCATAATGCCGTCCTTATAGAAGTCTGAAGTTGACCCTCTAACCACGAAGTCACTGCAGTTTTTAAGCTGTCGTCATCTCGGAAATGCGTTCCACGAAGGTGAGCTTTCAATTTTCCGAACAAGAAGAAATCAGAGGGTGCCAGGTCCGGAGAATACGCTGGGTGTGAAAGTACTTCGAAGCCCATTTCCTTCACTTTTGATGTCGCTACAGCGCATTTGTGGGAGGACGCATTATTGTGCAGCAAGAGAACTCCTTTTCGCAGTAGTCCGCGGCGTTTGATTTTGATTTGATCCCGTAATTTAGTCAAAAGGTTGCAGTAATATGCTTCATTGATAGTACGACCACTGTCGAGAAAGTATAGAAGCAAGACGCCACGAAAATCCCAGAAAACTGAGAGCATCACTTTGCTGAAGGATTCACCCTGAACTTCTTTGGAGGAGGAGAGTTGGAATGCCGCCACTCCATACTGGCTTGTTTGGTGACAGGGTCATAGTGATGGACCCAACTTTCATCCATAGTGACAATTCGGTCAAAAAAATTGTCAGAATCTGTGCTGACACGTTCCAAAAGCTCGCGACAAATGTTCACTCGATTTTGTTTGTGCAAAGGTGTCAACATTCGCGGCACCCATCTAGCTGAAACCTTATTCATGTGCAAAATGTTATGCAATATCGATCTAACCGATTTGGCTATCTTGGCTATTGTTTTAACGGTAATTCGCTTATCTTCCAAAACTAACTTCTCCACTTTGGCAACCATTTCAGGGTTCTGTGCCGTTGCAGGTCTTCCACTTCTTACATCATCTTCTAGGCTCTCTCTGCCACGCGTAAATTCGTTTGCCCATCGACGGACAGTGGATTCTGACGGTGAAGCATTCTTGCAAACCGTTTTTAACCTTTGAGTGATTTCAGTAAAATGAACGCCCTCCCTTGCCAAAAATTTAATCACTGCCCGGTGTTCAATTTTCTCCATTTCTAATAACTTCTGCAACACACTTTATTAAATCTACTATATAATCCGAAGTTTTGTGTGAATCTGGATGAAACTTTCAACACTGACAGACAACATACAAAATGACAGATATCAAAATTTTGTTTCTCAAGGCACACCAAGACAAAGACCGGCAAAAATTTTCTCCTCGTATATATGATTAGGATTAAAACCATATTTTTCAATCACGTGACGTAGATTGGTAAAAAATAGACCAACATTATGTTTATTGAAACTTGTTGCACGGCTTAAGCTGGTGGCTTCAGGTGTTCGTAGACTTATGTTGTGCCTTGCTCTGAAAAGCTTCATCCATTCCTCTCCGGCACTCTTATTTCGCCTCCAAGATTTTGGAATTGATTTTTCGTTGGAGATAGCAAATCTGTAGGCGAATAACCGGTTTTCTTTAACTGATAATCCGTAACACATACAGTGTGTCCCCGGATTGAGTTCACTATAAGTATAATTGACAAAAAATTTTACAATTTTATTTTAATGTTTTGGGATTCCGCCCTGCTTGGTCTGAAAACAATTTTAAGCAGAGTTTTAATTTTTAGAAATTAAGTCGGCCTTGACAGTGAAGCGAAAACTATTTTATTTTCAGGTAAACTACCCTTTTTGTTCATGATACGGCTAAATTTTGTTAAGAAAAGTTGTTTAGAATGATAGTTTATGGCCCTATAGAAAATTTCAGAAAGATCTGTCAACTTAGAAAAAACCGTTATAATTTTAGGTAATTGTATTTAATTTTTAGGTAAACTATCCTTTTTGTTCATGATACGACAAAATTGTATTAATAAAAGTTGTTCAGAATGAAAAATTATGGCCCTGCACCAAATTTCAAAAAGATCTGTCGACTTAGATTAAACTGTTATTTTTTAAATAAACAAATTGCATTTATTAAAAATGACGGTTTCATCTAAGTCGACAGATCTTTCTGAAATTTTGTATAGGGCCACAACTTCTCATTCTGAACAACTTTTATTAATACAATTTTTCCGTATCATGAACAAAAAGGGTAGTTTACCTGAAAATAAAATACAATTATCTAAAAAATAACGGTGTTTTCTAAGTCAACAGATCTTTCTGAAATTTTGTATAGGGCCATAATTTATCATTCTGAACAACTTTTCTTGGTAAAATTTTGCCGTATCATAAACAGAAAGGGTAGTTTACCTGAAAAGAAAATAGTTTTTGCTTCACTGTCAAGGCCAACTTGTGTTTTCAAAAACTGTAAATATTCTTAAAATTCTCTTCAGACCAAGCAGGGCGGAATCCCAAAACATTAAAATAAAATTGTAAAATTGTTTGTCAATTATACCTATAGTGAACTCAATCCGGGGACACACTGTATTTGTGGCAGTAATCAAGTATTCAGTAAGCAACTGTTCTTTGTCATCCGAAAAGATTTTGGAATATCCATGATGCCTCTCGAAACTAAAATTTGCTTTTTGCTCTTCATCGACACTCTTATATTTTGTGACATATCTGTGTAATGCGGATTTGGTAACCTTATATTGACCAGTAGCATCTCTGATTTTAATGATTTGATTAATTACAGCTAACACAGCTTGCTTCATCTTGGCTGCATTTTTAAGTGCGCTTGCTTACTGTCTTTATGGGATTTGTTAGTTTTACTAACCCTTTTTTTGCTCTCAATTTTCTGCAACCAAAAAGAAACATCTGTCATCTATGCTCTTATATGTAGGACCAAAGTAACCTTAACTTAACCATATTACACATACGTAAATTATACGTAAGGTATTTTATTAAAAATAAAATTCAGCATTATACCTAGTCAAACCATAAAACAATATTTAAATAATATAATACAACTGTCTGGCCAAAATAACTACTGTCCATTGCAGTCCCACTATGCACAATTCAATTGTTTTATAGTGGGACAGTCCCAGTATGCACCCCATAATTGTGTCCCAATATACAACACCTTTTTTAGGTTATGAATTTACGTTATCAACAGAAACGTAAATATGAGCAATATTGATCTCAGCTTACCTTGTAAACACTTTAGGCGATATGTAGAAAAATTTTCACATTTATCTTTTGGTAAATAACGCCGATATTCGACTCTTTTCGACACGAAAACAAAAACTTTGCTTCTTAGAAATTAGATGTTCGCCGGTTTCAGACAAACTAAACAATTTGCTGATAATATTTTTAACTGATAATAGAGGGCACGTAAATGTCACTTACAGTACAGTGACTATATAATCACAGTGTGGCCATACAATTGTTGGCTGGTACTTTTGGATCCAATGTCAAAATCAGATTTTGCGAAAAACCATGGTGATGTAATAAAAAATTAGAATTTTTTTAACGGTGTAACCGACATTTGGTAACAAAAAATTACTAAAGTCAAAATAAAATTTGACAATTCATTTGCTGAAGTGAAAGATTGTTATTAAAAATGACTGATGTCTCAAATACAATAAAATACCACAATGGGGTTTAAATGTTGAAGAAATATGAGTGATACGGTGTCTTCAATTTATTACAATTAATGGAAATTGGAAAGTTCAAATCCAAAACACATATGATATAGCATCATTCGTAGAAATCTTTTCGGTAATTTAATATGCTTTATTAACATCTAAATTTTATTAGATAGTTACATGGGCTAAACCCCAATATAGTCCACTGGTGCTTAGGCGCATGCGCGTGATAATGTGATTCTCAGTTTGTCGGAGGTTCTACAAATGTTCAGGCAATGGAGGCAAAACACGGGAGTCTCATGTCAGACCCAATCTTGACTGCCGTCAAGGTGTGAATTTAAGTTAGCTACAGTTTAAGATTTGTGTGTACTTAGTACAAAAATGCCTGTGCATCACCGTAAAAAAAGGAGTTACTCCAATCGTCGTATATAATTGTGAATTTGAATTTCCCAATGAGTATTTCTCTTATCCATAGCTTAAAATCCAGTTTCACCACTGGCATAACAGTTCCTTTATGCGCATATTCCGTAAATGTCAAAATGTACCAGTGGGCTATACTAGAGTTTTCCCGATACATGTTTTATAGGTGTAATTTGGCAAAGTACTGAATATTTTGAAGCACGATGAACAACAAAAAGAGATATTTAAAATAAGACAATTTCGGACATACTTTTGAACCCTATAATAATCTGTTGAGCAGTTACTTACGAATATTTAAGCAATATGAAACTTATGAAAATATTTATTTCTCTGTTAAATGTTCTGGTTTGTGTGATGTTAATACTGAATATCGTAAATAACTAATTGGCAAACTATAGTTTGGAAAACTCACGGCCACGGGAAGACTAATGGCAGATTGCACTCAAACTTTTGACAAGTTATAAAATACCAATGTGTTATTTTGACATTAGTAACTTTTTGTAACTAAACATCTGTACACTGTTAAAAATGACAATAACTTGGAATCCTTTTGCCTTCAACCAATAGAAAACATGACCACCGTATGGCCACACTGTGATTATATAGTCACTGTAACTTACAGTAGAGTTCCTATATATAAAGAGTTGGGACATTGGATCCACAAATCAAGGATCACATGATTCAGCAATAATATATTTCATTTTTTTATATTTGAAAGATGTAAGACAAACAAAATGACATTAATTGACATGTCAAATCACAGAAGGCATTCATTTAGAAA